>JAWZYV010014528.1:600000-980050 GCA_038373885.1 Cheiracanthium punctorium | reverse complement strand
TTTTAAAGTTTTATCTGTCTGTGGGTGTGGAGTGGGTCGAACATCGTTTGCTTTTGGCGGGGGGCATAGGCGTTACTTCCTAAGGGCAAGAGGGGTCAATCTCCCCCCCGAAAAAAAAATTAAGAAAATCCCTCCTTCCAACTTGTCTGACTGATTTAATATTTGTTTAAAATTTAATGAAACATCCCTTTTCTACTTTTAACTTCAATATATGTCCCCCTGCCCCCACCCTCAAAAAAAAAAAAAAAAAGAAAAGAAAAAAAAAAAAAAAAAAAAACGGAACGTTAAGTTTACATGGTGGCGGATTTTCATGTGAAGGGAAATAGAATGAAATAAAGTTAGGATTGTGCTTGTCACTTTTAATGAAGGATACAGGGGCGGTATTAAGCGCTCTCACAAAAGGACTTTGTAGTAAGCAAAATAACATTTCGCTTTATTGCAGCAGATTTCGTTTTTTTTTTTTTTACCTTGTTTTTCGTTTAAGGGGAATGATTTTATTTTCTTTCGTAATTCAGAGAAATACAAAATAGGGTCTAAAGCAGTGGCGTAGTTAGTGTTATTGACAGTGGCGTAGCCAGGATTTTATTTCGGGGTGGGCTGGGTATCAAATTTAAAGATAAAGTTCAATTGTAAGCTAAGTAAAGGGTCCCATTTTTTTTGGGGGGGGGGCAGCAGCCCCTCAGTAGGACTGGGCCAAAAATCGACATATCGGTTTTATTTCAACATCAAATATCCGATACTCCCATTTTCATTTCAATGAAATCTCGAATTCGATAAAGGGCAAAAATACAGGCCGGCCAGGGGCGTAGCCAGAAATTTTTTTATGGGGGGGGGAGTTATGACTACTGCAACTCATATATATGTATACATGTGTATGATAATGTAGTGAAGAATATACATTTTGTATGGCAAAAAATTCCTCATGGGGGGTTATGACCCCCCTAACCCCCCCCCTTGGCTACGCCTCTGAGGCCGGCGATAAGAAAATCCTGAGATCAATACCAGCTTGTGATGCTTTTGCTACTGCTTTCTCTCGGAAAGCTTCTCTTCTCTCATCGCAGAAAAAACAGCTCCATGGTTTATTAGTCTAATTACCATAATTAATTAACGTATATCTCGGAACCTATCCACCGGAGCGCGTTTTTATTGATTCTCGACCCCCCCTAGACTCAACACCCCACCGATACTTAAAATTTCGAATGCTTTGACACCAAACTTAACCTTTATCTTACAGGCCCAGGGGGTCATACGAAGCTCCCCTATATTTTCAATTTGGGCATTTTAAACACTAGCCTCCTCCGACGGCATCTCCAAAGTCTGGAAACCATCCCAGAGCCAATTTCTACATGTTTGCAGTCCTTTTAAGCCTCAATCATGGTTAATTAGTCTAATTACCATAATTAATTAACGTATATCTCGGAAACTATCCATCGGAGCGCGTTTTTATTGATTCTCGACCCCCCCTCAGGAACCCCCATCGATACATAAAATTTCGAATACTTTGACACCAAACTTAACCTTTTAATCTTACAGGCCCAGGGGGTCATACGAAGCTCCCCTGTATTTTCATTTCGGGCAGTTTAAACACTAGTTTTACTGGAGCAAGGAGAGAGAGATGCTAACTGCCCGAGAACTCAGCGGAGAAGAAACCGGATGAATGGGTGAAGGGTGTTTAAATAGTACGGCTTTCGGCGCAGAGAGAGGGAAAATTTCTTTAGTTGTTTTATTGATTCAAGATTCGAATCACTGATTCGAATCATCGAAGTAGTGAGTGAGTCGAGATTCGAATCAGTAAAATGAGTCGAACCGCCCATCTCTATTACACACATCTCTCATTTTCAGTTGCTGACACTTCATTTTCCTTCGAGTGTGCTTCCCAGACTATTGGCCCTCAAGAATTCGAGTTTTTAAGTGAAAATAAAACTGTTTGAAAATTGTGGTGGGGAATCTTCCAAATAAAGCACAAAATTTTACAGTTATGCATATACGTGGCGAGGCTGTTGCCGGAAAAATTTCGGGAGGGTCCAAACAGTGCAAATGCAGATCTTTTTTCACAAAAATTCATTATTATCATTTTGTTAGCATAAATCGAAATTTCGGCAGACGGGACAGCCCCCCTGGACCATCCCCCTCGGCACGTCCTTGATTCGTGGCATTACTAAGCCGAATTACGTACACTCAACTATCTAGAGTTACTTTTTGAATGTTGGGTAGCCATATTTGCTGTTTTAACAAATTTTACTGAGTATATTTTTATTTACAAATAAAACCTATTTTCAGTTATTTGTACAACACTCGGGTAAAATTTTTATGGGATAAGTCTGTCGGCTTTTTCTTACAAGTATCTGTTATGTGTTTCACTTCAAAACATGCTTTTTCCAATAATATCTCACTGACCATTAGTTCTTAGCACATTTAAATAGTACAACAATCAATTATCAAACAGAATAGTTTGAAATTTATACAGGGTGATCAATTTAAAAGAGTACCAGAGTGAAAAGGTAAAAATTGGTTCTTATTACCCTTAAATCTGACGGATGTGGCAACCATTCCAAAGTTTGAACCTTGTTTAAGTGTGCGAGACAATTTCCAACACTCTTGGACTTATTACATCATCATTTGTGAGGTGAAACAAAAATTAAGTAGCACAGTATTACTTAATTCTGTGATAATTTCATTTTTGAAATAATTTCGTTCAAATTTTTGAAATTATCATTCCTTACAGCAAATGTTGGAAATGTTCACTCGCAGATAAGGTTTTCTAGAGAAATCCTACTAACATCGATGAATTAAAACAAATCATAACTGGAGAAATCTCGTCAATACACCAACAATAAGGGTTGGGGAAAAAAACCGTTTAAACCCCCCCCCCCCCAAAAAAAAACGGGTTTTTGGGTTTAAACCGGGATTTTTTGGTTTAAACCAGGTATTTTTTGGGTTTTTTTTAATCCTTTTTTAATTATCTGTTACATGCTTATAAATAAAATTAATTGTAAAATGTTCAAACAACGATTAATATTTCTTTTGAAAATAATTAAAACAAAGTAAATAAACAATTGTTGCTATACTTATGTGAACATTGAAATCATTCAATTTTAATATTTTATTTAGATATACTATTTTGTTTAATTTAGTATGTTATATAATATAATAGTAATTGCTTACTAAATTTTACATGGAGTCTTGCACTTAGATTCATCAGTAATAATGGTGATAAGTTATTCAAAATGATATTTTTAAGGTTTAAAAATAAGTTATTAAAACACAAAACCACTATTTTAGAAACAAATTAAAAATGCAGCCTATAATTTAAGTTTAATTAATAATTTTTAATAATGATAAAACAATGAGGTGTCTATTAGATTGATATAAAAACTTATAAGGATAATTTTAAGATATATCAGAACGTATTCTATCTGTAGTATTCGGAATTTTAAATTATTCTTTTAAAAAAGCCATTTGGGTTTTTTTTTTTTTTTTTTTTTTTTTTAGGAAAAAACCATTTGATTTAAACCATTGTTTTAAATCATGCCAACCCTGCCAACAATGTTGCGAAGTGTGTCAAAAATCTTGGCTCGACGTGTTCATGTTTGCATTCAAAGTAGTGTCGAGCATTTTCAAAATTTGCTGTGAGGCATGATAATGTAAAAAAATTCTAATTAAATTATTACATCAAGGATATTATCAAAAATAAAATAATCACACGGATAAGTAACATTATGCGCATTCATTTCTGTTTTACCTCGTTAATAAAGTTGTAACAGTCCAGCAGTGTTGGAAATTGTCTCTCACACACTAAAGGTTAAAACAATCATACTTCAATGTTAGAATAGTTGCTACATCCATTAGATTTAACCCTTTGCACTAGAGCCTTTTTTGCTCTAGCAAACCAGCAACTAAAGACGAGTTCATTGATTCCGCACAATATCTACGGTATATAATCAACCATTTTTTGTGATTAGGGAATGCAATCCCGAACCCGCGGGAACGGGATCCTGCGGGATCCCCCACAAATTTTTGCGGGACTAGTCCCACGGGATTGCTATTCTAATCCCGGGCGATTGACACAGAAATACATTATTTTTATTACAATTTCACGTTGCTTTCGCAATCAATAGACCGAGGATTTCCGAATATTTATGTCTCTTATCTAACAAAAAAAATCAATACTTACAAATTTTAATTTAAAGTTTTATTTTTTAAATTATCTTCTAATAAGTCTGGATCAAACATCTCAATTAAACATCGTAATCTAAATTTTTCGCAAACTTCCCAGTCCCAAACGAACTGAAATATTTCATACTAATTTATCTCTTATAATTAATTCTTGACTGTTCGCTAAAAGTTTTCATATTAGTTTTAATTTTTTAAATCACACTTTTAATTAGTTTACTAAAATTAAATCTAGACTAGAAAATGATTTGTTGGATTTGTTCAATTTTGTACGTTTGGTTTTCAACATCTAAGAAAATAACGTATATGTGTGACTGTATCTATAAATTGTATATTTCTGTCAATTCCTCATTTTTAGCAACTAACATAAGACATAACTTAGTATATTAATCCGAATATTATGATTATAATTTTCATATTTCTGTAAGTTATTGTATTAATTATCTCGTATTAATTATTATTATTAAACTTCATAGTGCTTAAAATTTTACTTTTCTGAACTTTTCCCTGTTGAAATGAAGTCATGAGCTAAATGAAATGTCAATCACGTGGATTAATAAATCTCAATCCCGAAATCCCGCAAGACGAAAAACAGTGCAGGATTGCATTCCCTATTTGTGATCAGTAATTTTCGACTCTGAATATTGCAAAATTCTCATGATTAACGAAGGAGTTGGTCACTGTTTAATAAAGTGCTCAAAAAATGCACTGCCAACAAAAAGTGGCAAGTTATATTTCGTAGATATTGGCAGTTGTGAATATATCGTTTCAATGAAGTGATGAGTGAAAGGTACCTCTCGAGTTACCTCATCACATACATTGGTGACTGCGAACAACACCTCCTGGACATGGAAGGCTTGAGAACAGAAGCTTTCACGTCATAACTAGGTCTTCCGAGATGAAGTCATCAGTTTTATTTTCACAAAGTAAAACTATTTAAAGTTTCTGGTGAATTATACAAATTTTAGAAAATATCTGAAGATAAAAATTAAAATACCTTTCTGATAAAAAATAATTTATTTTGATCTATTTCTATATCATAGTATATAATTAGCGATGGTTAAAATTTCCTATTTGTCGTAAAATTAATTTTTCCATCTTTAAATCATTGAAATTTTTTAAGTTCACCGCAAATTTTTAATATTTTTACTTTGTGTAAATAGTTTTACTTTGATACAATAAATGTGTGATGACGTCATTTTAGTAGATCTAGTGATGATGTAAAAGTTTCTGTTCTAAGGCATTGCATATCCAGGAGGTGTTGCTGGGAGTCACCTCTCGAGTGCAAAGGGTTAAGTGTAATAGGAAAAACCCACGAGTAACCTTTTAAATGTATCACCCTGTAATAAAAAAATACATATTTTCCGTTTATTTTTTAAAAAACCATACCTAAAAAAGCATCAATAACTTCTAGACTTGAAAGTATCAATAAATAAAAAATTCCGTATTGTGCACACATAAACATTTAGAACCACCAAGTTCGTGAATTCACAAAAAATAACATATGGGGTGCCCAGCAATTAACCAAAAGTTTGAATTGTTTAGTAAAAGAGTTCGAAAAGAGATAAAACAAAAATATTTATACTTCACGTATAAGTACACTCAATCCAATTTAATGCACAAGAGTTTCGAAGTGCTCCCCATTAATACTTGCAGCAATATGGCAAAGCCTATAAGATCAACGTTGTCCAAAACTGAATGAATAGTGAATTCACAAAAAATAACATATGGGGTGCCCAGCAATTAACCAAAAGTTTGAATTGTTTAGTAAAAGAGTTCGAAAAGAGATAAAACAAAAATATTTATACTTCACGTATAAGTACACTCAATCCAATTTAATGCACAAGAGTTTCGAAGTGCTCCCCATTAATACTTGCAGCAATATGGCAAAGCCTATAAGATCAACGTTGTCCAAAACTGAATGAATAGTTCGCAGTGTGATGGTCGAAATTTCAGCAGAAATAGCCTAAATTTCAGCACAAAATGAAAATCCTCTGTTCGATGGTCAAATTCGACATCTTACTACTGCGAACTGCAGGCAAGGACAAGAACTTTTACTGAAAACTGCTTACCACTTCGTGTATGTTTCTAGTACTGCGTCAAAGCACAAAATAAAAACTCCTATTAATACAAATTCGTTTCGTAATTTGTAAACCGCGTAGCATTGCGTCACCAAATGTTACGTCAGTATGAAGTTCCAATAAATACTTATCACAGCTTCAAACTTTCGGTTAATTACTGGTAGAGATGGCCAATGATTCGATGAGTCGAATCAGTGATTCGAATCTTGGTACTGAGTGGCTCAGTCTTTACACTCACTCTCTACTGATTCGAATCTCAAGCCCTCAAGGGAAATACATTCCAAGTGCGAAGGGAAGAAAAACTTATTTTCCCTTTGCCGTTCCCAGGGATTTTCCCTTACTCTTTCAACTCTTTTCGACTCTTTACGACTCCTTTCGGCTCCTTTCGACTCTTTACGACTCTGAGTCGATAGATGATTTGAAACAGTAAATGAGTGGGTGTGGGTGAGTTGGTCACTGAGTTGGTGCAGCAACGAATCTTTACTGATTCAGTGTTTCGCTCTGTTTCGGTGATTGTATACTATCGTTGAGATTCGTTAGTTTTTCGAATCTTCTATCGACTCAGAGTCGAAAGGAGCCGAAAAGAGTTGAAAGGATGTTTCATTTAATTGGAGGGGTTTTTTCGAATCTTCTATCGACTCAGAGTCGAAAGGAGTCGAAAAGAGTTGAAAGGATGTTTCATTTAATTGAAGTTTTTTTTTCGAATCTTTGGTGTTTCATTTCTTGGTTGGTGGTCGGATTTTAAAGTTTTATCTGTCTGTGGGTGTGGAGTGGGTCGAACATCGTTTGCTTTTGGCGGGTGGCATAGGCGTTACTTCCTAAGGGCAAGAGGGGTCAATCTCCCCCCCGAAAAAAAAATTAAGAAAATCCCTCCTTCCAACTTGTCTGACTGATTTAATATTTGTTTAAAATTTAATGAAACATCCCTTTTCTACTTTTAACTTTAATATATGTCCCCCTGCCCCCACCCTCAAAAAAAAAAAAAAAAAAAAAAAAAAAAAAAACGGAACGTTAAGTTTACATGGTGGCGGATTTTCATGTGAAGGGAAATAGAATGAAATAAAGTTAGGATTGTGCTTGTCACTTTTAATGAAGGATACAGGGGCGGTATTAAGCGCTCTCACAAAAGGACTTTGTAGTAAGCAAAATAACATTTCGCTTTATTGCAGCAGATTTCGTTTTTTTTTTTTTTTACCTTGTTTTTCGTTTAAGGGGAATGATTTTATTTTCTTTCGTAATTCAGAGAAATACAAAATAGGGCCTAAAGCAGTGGCGTAGTTAGTGTTATTGACAGTGGCGTAGCCAGGATTTTATTTCGGGGTGGGCTGGGTATCAAATTTAAAGATAAAGTTCAATTGTAAGCTAAGTAAAGGGTCCCATTTTTTTTTGGGGGGGGGCAGCAGCCCCTCAGTAGGACTGGGCCAAAAATCGACATATCGGTTTTATTTCAACATCAAATATCCGATATTCCCATTTTCATTTCAGTGAAATCTCGAATTCGATAAAGGGCAAAAATACAGGCCGGCCAGGGGCGTAGCCAGAATTTTTTTATGGGGGGGGGGGGGGTTATGACTACTGCAACTCATATATATGTATACGTGTGTATGATAATGTAGTGAAGAATATACATTTTGTATGGCAAAAAATTCCTCATGGGGGGTTATGACCCCCCTAACCCCCCCCCCTTGGCTACGCCTCTGAGGCCGGCGATAAGAAAATCCTGAGATCAATACCAGCTTGTGATGCTTTTGCTACTGCTTTCTCTCGGAAAGCTTCTTCTTCTCTCATCGCAGAAAAAACAGCTCCATGGTTTATTAGTCTAATTACCATAATTAATTAACGTATATCTCGGAACCTATCCACCGGAGCGCGTTTTTATTGATTCTCGACCCCCCCCCTAGACTCAACACCCCACCGATACTTAAAATTTCGAATGCTTTGACACCAAACTTAACCTTTTAATCTTACAGGCCCAGGGGGTCATACGAAGCTCCCCTATATTTTCAATTTGGGCATTTTAAACACTAGCCTCCTCCGGCGGCAACTCCAAAGTCTGGAAACCATCCCAGAGCCAATTTCTACATGTTTGCAGTCCTTTTAAGCCTCAATCATGGTTAATTAGTCTAATTACCATAATTAATTAACGTATATCTCGGAAACTATCCATCGGAGCGCGTTTTTATTGATTCTCGACCCCCCCTCTGGGACCCCCATCGATACATAAAATTTCGAATACTTTGACACCAAACTTAACCTTTTAATCTTACAGGCCCAGGGGGTCATACGAAGCTCCCCTGTATTTTCATTTCGGGCAGTTTAAACACTAGTTTTACTGGAGCAAGGAGAGAGAGATGCTAACTGCCCGAGAACTCAGCGGAGAAGAAACCCGATGAATGGGTGAAGGGTGTTTAAATAGTACGGCTTTCGGCGCAGAGAGAGGGAAAATTTCTTTAGTTGTTTTATTGATTCAAGATTCGAATCACTGATTCGAATCATCGAAGTAGTGAGTGAGTCGAGATTCGAATCAGTAAAATGAGTCGAACCGCCCATCTCTAATTACTGGACACATTGCAGCTGTCAAAGTTAAACGCTTTTTATGATCGTTCCCTTACGTACGTAAATCAAACCAAATCAAATCTACATCAGCTTTTACAAAGTTGCTGCAGGTTTGGTTTCGCTTAGTTAAATATTTGGGATTTATTTTAATAAAATTTTATCAAAAAGAAATTAGTGGTGGGAAATCTTCTTAAAAAAACATAAAAGTTCGCAGTTATGAAATAATAATAATACAGTCTAACCTCATTAACAGGATACTGCTTAAGATAAAATACCGGATTACACGAAACGTGCGCTTGCCCCCCCCCCCCAAAAAAAAAAATACAACCTTAATTTATCGTACAGCTTGAAATTCGGTTATGAGTACTAAACAATTACAGAGAGCCCTTTTCATTTCGCCTTAACCAGGTACGACTGTAGCAATAACTCAGCTGGCAACATCTACGCAATACAATTAACCACTTATCCATAACTGCCAATCCTCTCGATCTCACAAGGGAGATTTCTTGTCACAGTTTTTAAGGTTTGATGCTGCATTAAAATTTTAGACTAATTTTTATCAATTAAACGCAAAATTAAAATTAGTGGAGGGAAAATCTGATAAAATCGGGAGGGTTGGTAGCTATGCTTTTCGTAAACAGAAACTTTGTGTTAACAACTAGCTGAGTACCTGCCCTCACCATGGCACAGTGGTTATGTCACTGGAAATGGTAGACGGGCGAAGTGTGAAGGTCCGGGGTTCGGGTCCCAACGCGCGTCCGCCGACCTAACCGTTCGGAGTTTTCCGTGGTTTTCTCAGAAACTTAGCGTAAATACGGGTTGGGACCCCTTAAAAAGACCCCAATGGAGATCACCCCCTTGTGTTGTCCTACTAACGAGGATTTATAAGCGGGTACTGAGCCAAGCACACAAATCCGATATACGTGTTCAAAATAACAACAAGCTCAGTACCTGAAAAATCACTCAAAATACTGGTGTTAAACGATAAAGTAATTAAAAAACTTTGTAAAAAACACTTCTTATGTGTGTTTTTTACAAAGTTTTTTAATTACTTTAAGCTCAGTACCTGTTCTTTGTAAGGGAGGAAGCAGACATTTTTCTATCACTCATAGTTAAATTTTAGTCAATCCGCGCAAAACTGCCAAACGGTTTTACTGGTTACTTAACATCACGATAGCTAACCTAAATAATAGTAATTAAAAAAAAAAAACATTTCACCATTTGTTGTCGAACTTTAATAGTTTGTTTCTCAAAGGGCTTAGAGTTCTACGCTTGCAAATGAAACTATTTGCGTATTAACCCGTTGACCATTCGACAAGACATTTTATCCCAAACTATGCGTTTTAGCACCAATAATGGATGAGAACTTATTTTTGATTGTCAGATTAAAACCAGATATATGCATGCGTGTGTGTGTGTGTGTGCGCGCGCGCGCAACAAAAGGAACATCAAACATGAAAATTTCAGCTTTTGAATTCCCGCAGAAAATATTTTGGCGCTCTCTGTTGAACTCCTGAGAGAATAACCATTTTAGAACTTTTTCGGAGAGAAAACTCTATTTGAAATTTAAAAGTGAATTATTTTCAATCATGCATTAATACTAAAAGACAAGCATCATCTACGAAGCTAAAGCTCTCAGAACGAATCCGATTTTTCCTGCACTAGACTTCAGTCTCCTGCAAGACATCAAACACATATCCGGGTCCGAATGATCTTTCAAGCGCTTCTCTAATTGGGCTTCTTACAAATGTTGCAAATGCGAAACAAATGAAATTAAAGATCCGAGTACTTTTAAAGTGACATTAAGTTAGTGTTACATTTATTTTAAACTGGCCGCCTCCGGCGACCAGTTGGTTCGTCATCTCAATAAATCTTGTGCGGAGAGAATCCTGTTCCTCACCGGCTTCCTTGGCACTGAAATCTCTCGGATTCCGAATGGAATTTAAAATTAAGATGGTTACAAACAGGAACGGTCCTAGGCTAAGTGGCGCTCCTTCTAATGTAAAAAAGACGCCCCCTTTTAAGCTCTACTTAGTTTTTGAGTTGGAAATGACGCCCCTTCGAAGCCGGCGCCCAAATGAGATGCTTACTAGAGATGAGTTCGGGCTCATTTTTTGAAGCCCGAGCTCGAGGACTTTTAATCCGAGCCCGCCCGAGCCCGAGCAATATTATTTAAGTCGGAGCCCGAGCCCGCCCGAGCCCGAAATTTCAGTTAAAGGTGAAAAAAATCCAATTACTTCATTGATAGAATACAATGAATTTTGCCGTTTGTGCAAATTAAAGACAAATATAGTTGCAAACTCTCAATGCACTTTCTAATTCTTTATTTATCCATATGTTTATCAAATAATGTCGGATCTCATGACTAACTAATGAATATAAGCCGCTGTTCTGAAATATCCAAAGAGCTTAACACACCTTCTAGGCGCCAGTGTCGCTATTTTTTTTATAAGTACAGCCAACTCCGGTTATAGTGAACCCGGATATAGAGAACCATAGGATATAGTGAACGCAAACCATTAGTCCCGATTCACACACAGTATCTCTATCCATCATGAAGACACTTGGGTTTTAGTGAACTTCGGATATAGTGGACGAAATTGGATGGTCCGCAGAGGTTCACTATAACCGGAGTTGACTGTACTTTTATTTTCCTCATGAATCACTTTTTAAAATCTGTTTCAAGGAGTATGTTCAATAAAAGAGAAGTTTTTCACGAGCCCGAGCCCGAATGCAATTGTGAATTACAGAGCCCGAGCCCGGTTCGGGCCGGTCTCGGGCTGAGCCCGTCTCATCTCTAATGCTTACCCTGTCGGGCCGCCCCTGGTTACAAAAATAAGATGGTTAAACGATAAAAATCTACAAAAAGGTACAAATTATTTTCGTCCTATATTCATTCTGAAGAGCTTCTCGATATATTGGCCTTTATCAAAAAACGGAAACGGGAGGAAAAAAGTAAGAAAATCTGAAACACTTTCAGATTTTAAATACGCACTAAAGTGCTATATATATTAAAAGCGTATTATAATCCATGGGTCTTCCCTATTTTTCTTTCCTTATTTCATTAAGTTGGAAAGTATATCCTTATTCATGAGTGTGATTAAACAAAATTAAAATTGATATTTCTAACATCCTTTCTCTGGATGTAATACATTAGAAATAGATGGGAAAAAGCTGCGCAGAAAAATGCACAATTCGAACTGAATGAAAGTTTCAGAAACTTATTCAGGTGTATTCATAATCCAAGTAGCAGACGATGAATGATGAAAATTGCGCCAAGCGCTAGAATCATCTCCTCAAAATCGCATATCTGACATTTTATTTTTCGCCAAATTAAAAAGTTCCACATTTTAGTCGCGAAAAATTTCCAAATCCCATTTTCCTTTGGAGTATAAAACATTTCATTCCTGCTCTGATTTCACATGCACACGATATTTTAATTAAAAATAACCTTACAACTAATCTAAAAAAAAAAAAATCGTTACTCTTTTATTTTTACTTCAAGAGTCTGAATCATTTAATAAACCTGCCAAATATGACTACCTAGCAGGAGCGTAGCCAAGGGCAAAATTTTTGCCATACAAAATGTATATTCTTCACTACATTATCACACACACGTATACATATATATGAGTTGTAGTAGTCGTAACCCCCCCCCCCCCCATGAAAAATTTCTGGCTACGCCCCTGCAAACTAGGTATGCTTAATCCTCACTTTTTTGCACTGCGGGAGTTGTTACAATTGCGAAATGGTGGAGAGCAAAAGTTACCCTTTTGAGACACAGACAAACTAATTAACTGACAGACATTTTATACACTTCGTTTTATTTATATAGATTTATGTATTTTCATTTTCAAGGTTTAAGAACTCTATGTATTCCCAGCAAATCGGAATCCGGAATCCAAAAACACTCCGTAAATGCCATGACAGGAGAAATTATTCTCACATTGTTTTGGAGTGTTATTTGTTCTTTACTTATCCGCAATATCGACAAAATCCCGCAGATTTGCTGTGAATAAACTCCAAGGTCTCCCCAAAAAGGGGATCAAACAATCTTGTTAATTTAAAGAGATATTCCGCTAGCCGTAATCGGATAAGTTACGAAATAATTTTACACGTGACGTAATTTAACCTGATCGTGCTTCGAAATTCACGATTTTTAAACTCGTGACACCTAAATAACGTCAGTCTCACTTGCAATATCTAAAACATTAGCCCTCTCGTCACCCTGAACCTCATTTGAGGCTCCTATTTCAAATAGCAATATTTAGAGAGAAAACAATTGAATTTAGTATTTTTTTCTTTCAGTGATATCAATATCATTCATTCATGTAGAAAGTATAGGAGGCTCTTAACTAGATGCATAAATCGTGCCTAGATTGCAGTACTAGTCCATTTAGATCATTTTTTACAGTTTTCGCTTCATTGTTTCAGGAGAAAAATTAAGAAAATATTGACGCTGCTTTTTTACCGTTTTTTTTCTTTTTAAAGTAAGTATAGTTGTTTTCTTATTCCTCAACCTTTACCTAATATGTGCATCCTTTTAAATTAATTTTAGCATAACAAAATGCTTCGAAAATGCAAAAATTATTATTAGAAAAATAATATTATCGACTTAATCGACAATATAATCGACATAGAAAAAATATTTTTGCATGATTTATAATAGTATTTCAGATGCATTAAATGCTAGACAGATTTCTTTTCTCTGATTTTTCATAATTCGGTGACGAGAGGGTTAATTTCATTTTGTCCACTGAGAAGTTACTTGCACCTTGACGCACGCCTAAGTGCTTAACAGTAAGCGATAAGAACTCTTTCCGGTAGTCTATTGACACCTTTTTTTGTTTTTTCAAATAAGGCACGTTTTTATCCGTCACAGGTGTGACATCTATATAAAAGTTACACAAAGACACACCCATATACGAACGTAGCATCCTGTCAAAATTTTAAAGTTCTTAACAGACATTTTCCTTTTTATCTATATAAATAAGAAACACACGGAAAATACTCAAATACGTTACTTTTTATAAAAAGTGGTTAATTATATTCCATACATGTTGACAGCTATGATAATAATAAAGCACCCACCTCTAGGAGTCATCGTGCCTCACTCCAAAACAAGAAAACAAACACCAGGGAGCTCATCCAGACCCGACCATAAACAGGACTTGTTGAAAAATCTTTGACCAGCTTGAATAAAGATATCTTCTTTCGAGATACTTTGGAGATCGCAACTTATATAGTGAAAAAGTATGGCAGTGGCGGGAAGGGGGAGTGTGCTTGTGCTGTACACGGCGTGGGAATTTTCGCACGTGGATCTCCTCTTTTTTTTGGCGGGAATGAAAACCGGACAATTCTAGCCGGATGCTGGACACCAAGATTTAATCCGAAATGACCAGGAGAGAAAGCGAAAAGGAATGGGGAGGCTTAGGGATGTTGATTTAGGCAGAGGAGATTTTAATGCTCGGTCATATGACTTTTTTTCTTTACTTGCTTTGTAAGTTATTGTGTTACTTTGACGAAATGTTCTGGGTACTTTATTACTGTTGTTATTCGAATTAATTCTGTAAAAAAAAAAAAAACTGAATAAGACCTTTTTCAAGGGTTTTTGAACCTAGGCGTTTTAGTACTGAAATCAGCTTAGCGGTGTAGTTCGAAAAAATCATGTGATTTTGGTGCATAGGTACAAATCAAACTAATTATGCCAGGCACTTCAAAATTTTGAAACTGTCTCTTTACAAGCTGTATTACATACTGAAATAAACGATCAATCTGTATCAGTTTCAAAACTTTTAGAAAAAATTCTTAAAAATCGGAAATTTTTGCAAAACGTGCCACTCTTCAAAAAATCTTGCAGCTCAGATCCATGTTTAAGAATTTTTTCTGAAAATTTCACAAAAGTCACAGCTTTTTCGCTTATTACAGTGTGTAAAGCAGCTTATGAAGAACCATCTGGAATATTTTTGAGACCATAGTACTATCAGTTTATTTCAATTTGTGTACCAAGACAAAAAACAGGGTTTTTTCCCTTCGAACTACAGCCTTAGGTACAGCCGCCAACTTTCGTGTGCGGTTTTTTTTTTTTTTTTTTTTTTTTTTTTTTTTGTGTGTGTGTGTGTGTGTGTGTGTGTGTGTAGAATTGACCCACACATAGGTTTGGATTTTTATTATCTCTCTATTCTGAAAAAAAAAAAAAAAAAAAAAAAAAAAAACGACCGCTGCCGCCGCTGTCAAAAGCTCATTCTGCTATCTCCTCCGAAACCGTGGGGATATGAGTTTTGACGAAGGTGTCCATGAATTCGGAAAATTCCGGGGAAGCCGATAAACTGACTTAAAGTTCAAAATTCCATTTATTTTCGAAGATATTGATTTAAAAAAAATACTGAAAAAATAAGCATAATGGTTGCCAGTCTTGGCAATCTTCACCAGCATAAAACTATTCATGCTTTTGCAACAAAGCAATTTCTGCACGAAATTAACAAACATGATGTAGAATGACACCATTTTTACTCCAAATTAAAAAGTAATTGAAATAAATAAGTCAAAGTGTGTTACACAAAGCTCACAATTTTCAAATATTAAGTTCTCTTAGATAACTGGAGTTTAAAACTGACGCCAATTGGTTTTTATATTACTTTTTCTAATAGTTGTAACTGATTTAAAAAGCGCCATTTTGGCATCAGGTACGATCTGGAAAAACGTTACCTCAAGCAGGGTGAATCTAAGTGCTGTGTGTGTTCCAAAATGTTAGCACCCAGTATTTTGAAAATGAAAAGTAATTCAAATGCATATTATAGTAATGCCGATTTGGTTTAGCTTGGGTATTTGCCACCCGTAGAAATATTTTCCAGCACTAATTATGCCATTATAGCATGTGCAGCTTGGGTACTTGCCCGGCCAGTGAGATGATATATTTCGTGGTGCTAAATAAGCCAATCTACAAAGGATTATGTGTATGAATGTATGGATAACTGTTTGCACGGCAACAATGATTATCGGTTATGAGCATGTGTTAATCGCCAAATAATGAAAAGTAGCCATTAGTAGGAGGATATGATAGCTGTTCCGTAGTTTTTATCAAAGAAAACAAATGAAGCACTGTTTTCTCAGAAATAATAACTAACTACAGGTATACGTAAGTCGCCAAATTATGAAAAATCACCATGGATGGCAAATACGCAAGGTGTTCCGTAGGTTTTGCACAATTAAAAATAGTGTGAGTTGTTCCAAGGAATACGCAAGAACCAAGGAATATGTAGCGCAGTAACATTCTATCAAATCCAATCTTTCTGTTTTGCCAATTAATACTTTTTTAGGAATAAGCCTTATTAGAGACCGAATCAGTGCCGGATTAGCCGTATAGTAGAAGTAACAAATGCTACGGGCCCTGCGCTTTTAGGGGCCCTCGCCTTTAGCTTGAAAGTTTACATTACCTCCCCCCTCCCTAGATTAAGCTTTTTTTAGGAAAAGATAAATATCGTAATTCTTTCTTCTTCTTTTTTTTTTTTTTTTTTTTTTTGATAAGACGATTTTGAAGCTAAATCAATTGGAGATAACTCATTGAAAAAATACATACAAACTTAACGCAGCTGTTGTACGCCTGCATTATTCAGTCAACTGATTACCTAGGCAAAACTCAATGAATATTGTAAAGACAGCAATAACAGGCACATACAAGAGTATATTTAACACACTGTCGAACAAAAAATGCAGTACCCAGAAAAAAAAATTCAGAGAGGGTCCAAACGGTTGGAAAGGCAGAATTTTTCAAAAAATGTCTTCATCATTATCTTTTTATCGCAACTCGGAGGAGGGAGTAACCAGACCCTTGGACCACCCACTTAAGTATGGCCTTTAAAAAGTGCTTTCCTTATCAATAAGGTTACAAATTTGTCTTTATTTAAAGAATTAATCTAGAAATAACTAAAATATAGAAAAGAAAATAGGTGCCAAAATGAAAGAACAGATTCAGGGCCGGATCAAGGAGAGATTAAAGGGAGGGGGGTCGGAGGGGGCAGCCGCCCCTCCCGAGAAAAAGAAAGTAATGCAAGCAATCCTATTTTACTTCCTTAAAATGGGTGTGTGTGAATCTTCCAAGTAACCGCCTCCGCCCACAAAATTGCATTGATCCACCAGTGTGCTGGATTATTCATTAGGCTGAGTAGGCTGTAGCCTACCGGGCCCCATCATTTCTGGAGATTTTGCAGTAGCAAATCGAATGAATTTTTTATTGAAGTTGTAATCAACTTCTCAAAATGACTCAATATACAGGAAATATTTGTGGATACTTCTGAAGATTTTCTCTGGAAAGCGAGTTGAGCTTCTGCATTATCCCGAGAGCTGAGGTCCATAGGAATGCCGGAATAAAAGCGCCCCACAAAAAAGACATTCCCCCACGAAACAACCATTTTTATTTAACCCTTTGAGGCGCAACCCTTTCCCAATGCTGAAAAAATCTGATGTGTCCAACACATGACTTCCTTGCACGTCCATTAGATCAAAAATATTTTCGACGCACTTCCTCTAAATTTATTTGTTTGAAAGAGATAAAATATCAATAATAGTAAGGTTTAGCGATTTCTAGCCAAATATTTCGATATCGCCAAGCTGAGTTCAATTTAAAAGATTTCCTTCTGACACTTTATTTGGCGATATTTCACCAAAAGCCGACAAACTTGAGATAGTCAGCGAGATTTTGGGGATAGCCAAAGTAGTCATTGACCACAGACTTTCAATGAATTGAATGCATCTATACACCTCAATGTATTTAAAGTCATTTGGCTCACCATTTAAATAAATTCTCAGTCGATTGCTGTAAAAAAAGATATTGAAAACAGTTAGATATTACAATAGTTCTAAATACAAAGTTAAAAAATCTGCGGGTTAAAGTTTTAGAGTTATACAAAATAGGAAATAATTTTTGGCGCCAAATTTGGCGATATTTCGGCGAAACTCGTCAATGTCGACGACATTTGGCGAGATTTTAAGCATAAACCAAACAATGACAGATTATCGCCAAATTTGGCGATATTTCGCCAAAACTCGCCAAGAACGATGACAAAGGGCGATACTTTGGGCATGGACCAAATGACTGACTATCGCCAAATTTGGCGATATTTCGCCAAAACTCGCCAAGATCGAGGACAGACGGCGAGATTTTGGGTATGTACCAAACAATGACTGTCTACAGTTGTATTATAATGAAGATGTCCATAGGCATTAAGGTACTGAAATTCTTTTCGGTGGTCCTGTAAATAAACTCTCCAGTAGATTGGAACCAAAAATCGAGATGCACAACTAGATGTTACAACATTCTTATATATGAAATTTCATAATAGTTTTTGAGATTTGAATGCACACACGTACACCAAAAGTCGCCAAGCTTGGCGACTTTTGGCATAGTTCTTGAGGGAGGCACGTGACCGTGATCGGACCATTACCTAACTTATGTGGTAGGACGGTATTATGCTTGAAATGGATGAATGCCCCTAAAATTGCTATTGACCGTAATGTATTGGAAATCTTTTGAGTGTTCCTGTAGCAGAACTATAAATGATAAAGACAGTTTTTTTAATGGAGAAATTCATTTTCTAACTCTTTACAGCATATATCACTTCTGAGTCGTTTGAAATAGCCCAATACCTCTAAAAAACGCTTTGATGAATTTCGGCCCATAGAGCGTAATGTATTTCGAATGTTTTGGGCGGTCCTGTAGATAAACTATTCAGTCGAATGGAACCGAAAGGGGAGGTGCACAACTAGATGTTACAACAATCCTAAATATAAAGTTTCAACATTCAACGCCTAACAGTTTTTGAGATATGCGAGTTTAATGAATTTCGGCCCATTGAGTGTAATGTATTTCGAATGTTTTGGGCAGTCCTGTAGATAAACTATCCAGTCGAATGGTACCAAAAGGGGAGGTGCACAACTAGATGTTACAACTATCCAAAATATGAAGTTTCGACATTCTACGCCTAATAGCTTTTGAGTTAGGCGAGTTTAATGAATTTCGGCCCATAGAGCGTAATGTATTTCGAATCTTTTGGGCGGTCCTGTACATAAACTATCCATTCGATTGCCACCGAAAGGGGAGGTGCACAACTAGATCATAGAACAATCCTAAATATCAAATCTCAACATTCTACGACCAATAGTTTTTGAGATATGCGAGTTACATACATACGTACGTACGTACGTACGTACGTACAGACGGCATGGAAAAACTGGCCACAGTAGACTCGCCACTGGTCAAAATGAGCTGCAGACGCGTTAATATGATCGTGCATGCTAGCCTACGATGAGATGCATCGAAAAAAGTTTTTAAATTAAATTTAGAGGTAGTCAAAATCGGTTTTTATGTCGAAATTTGGCCCCCAAAATTTTTCGGGATCACATTACTTCCTTATACTACGTACAAGGAAGTAAAAAGGGCAGCCGTTGCCATCGCTCGACTTAACTACCAGCAAGATGGCGGACGATCGAAACGTTCAATCGCGTGACACAGATCTAGAGACCCTTTTTCTGACGATAGCTGGCTCTGCTCGTGCACAGCCAGCTGCGTCAAAACAAAGGGTCTGTGCGCGGCTTTGCACGAGCACAGTCAGCTGTCGTAAAAAAAAAAGGGTCTCTAGATCTGTGTCACGTGATTGAACGTTTCGATCGTCCGCCATCTTGCTGGTAGTTAAGTCGAGCGATGACAACGGCTGCCCTTTTTTCAGCATTGGCCAATCTCTCCGGCTGTTTTCGAGTTCTTCCATTTTTCAGCAGATGTCAGTGCTGTTAAAAATAATTGTGACAATTTTTTACGGGAAATTATGTGCTAAAAAGTAAAGGATTCTCATGGAGCTATGTCACCCGCAACTATTTTTACAGAAATCAAATCTATTCTTCGTGACTGGCAACAGTCAAAATGTCAGAGCTTGGTGTCCTCACGGCGAGGACACTGCGCGTTAAAGGGTTAAATGTTAGATATACACTTTTTTTTTTTTTTTGGTAGCTATGAGGATTATGTTTAACCGGGTGTTGGACCGCCCCAAAGTTCTTTGGTGGTTTAGAGTAAAAGGGATGGAGGGTGGCTTTAGCGAAAATTGAAGATGTATGTAGTAGGGGGTAAGCCAGCTTTAGAAAGCATTTGGTGTTTGGCTTGCATTATTATTTTTATTTATCTTTTACATTTTACAATGTTTGAACACAGGCATTTCGAATTGTTGTTTCAAACAATAATAATATATAGAATGTAAGCCATTTATTTATTTGACAGGAAAGGACAGCTCACATCACTGAATGTGTCGTTCAGAGCTAAGTACGCCCTTCCCGGAGATTCCCGCCGCAATTTTGATCCTCTTCAGAAGGTGGCAGGACTTCTGAATATTGGCACCCCTCGGAAACTGCTAGCGAATGCCGAGCGGATTTTCGGAACCACGGATTTAACGTATATTTTGAGAAGTCGCAATTCTGATTATCAAATTAAACAGGAAAATTAACCGTGTTAAATATAAAGGAATTGCTTTTGGCCGGTTGAAGCCACAGGCGAGAATTTCAGTAAGTTCGTTCAGATAAAATAATTAGAACGGGGAGGATCTTTGAACTAAAGCAAGACGGTCTGAAAACAAAGAGGGTTTTCTGATACTCTTGCTCCACAAAGAAACTCAGAAAACAGTTGATCACATTTAAGATTATTTGATCCCGCAAAAATATTTGAAAGTAATACGATAATGAATGTTTTATCCGATTTTTTTAATAATTTATTGTATCGATTATTCTAATTAGAAAAGATACAATCCTCTTATTGATATTTTTTTAAACAAAATATTTTGTATCATTTTTTGAAAAGTAATGCACACATGCTTGTAGAGCACGAACGAAATGGCCTTTAAAAATGCTTCAAGTGGTATCTGGAAGTACCTTCTATACTCCTGTACATGAAAGTAGTTTGAAGGCATTCCTTTCAGTGCATTTTGAAGTATAATAGTGCGTTAGATCTAATAGTTGAAGTATAATAGTGCATTAGATCTGCCTATTAGGGATGGACGCGAGACGTGCGAGACGAGAATCGGGGCTGTCTCGTCTCGTCTCGCAGTGGTAAACCACTGTCTCGTCTCGCGTCTCGTCTCGTCTCGCAAACACTGTGTCTCGTCTCGCGTCTCGCAAAGAAATTGCTGTCTCGTCTCGCGCGAGACGCGAGACGTCTCGCGAGTCTCGCAAAATTAAGGACTGCGCTTTCGTTACCATTTTATACTAACTTATTATTGGGATTTTATTGAAAATTAATATTAATAATAACAATTACTTACATATAGCCACATTAGTAGATATATTAATAACTATATCAGCATATATCGGCATTTGAAGTAAAAGAAATTGAGATTTAATCCGTATATATAATGTCACACCGAAAATATAGTATTTATTTTTATTTACTAGCTGCGTGCCCGTTCTTCGCACTGTAGTAAACGAAAATTTTCCTAAAATGAGTAATTTCAATTAATTCCAGTGATGTGGAATCTAAAATAAAAGCAAAATTATTTGACTCTTGATGTAAAGTTTGCGTCATGAGTATTAACCTGGCATCATTGCAATATAATGACTCAAAAAACTACGTCAGTGTCATTCGCGATCAGAAAAGTGAAAAGCTTAGCGGTTTGCAGAGAACTCCCGACTTTCAAAATGTGTTATTTCTACATCATACTGTAGTTCTACATCATACTGTTCAAGTTGTAGCATTAAATACCTCAGACACTACATGAAATGGAGAACCGTTTGTTTTAAAATAGCTGCGCACCCGCTCTTCATACGAGAAGTAGCGAATATTTTACTAAAATCATATCTGCATGAGACAAAACAGATTTTTTTTTAAGTTCAAGTAATCTCCTCTGTTGAAATTACTGCGGGATATATTAACACAAATTAGAATTACTTATCGTTCAGTTGGTTGTAAAATAACCCTTGAAAAATTATAAACAGAACACTTTTACTCTTTATTAAATATCTTACTATTTACTTTATAACGTCAATTTGAAGTCTCTAAAATATGTGAAATTTTTATATTAATGAAAACAACATTATATTAACGATAATTATAATTATTTGCCTAATATTTCCAATAACATTACCGTGTGTGCATTTTTAGATTTCATTACAGTATCTCAGTTGGTTAATAGACGTCTTATTTTTTGTTTATATTTTAAATTACTGAACAGTTAATTTGTTGACGACTATCCGTTTGTACTTTTCCACAATAATTTTTAGCGATAGTACTACAGTCGTTATGGTCGCCCTGTTTACAGAAAAATTAAACCATAATCCCCCTAATGTATATCCAGTGTGGACTTTTTTAAAAAATGAAAAGACATCTAACAAGCGAAAATAATTTTAGAATAGGAACCCAACTGCAAGATAAAATGATGGGGAGGAAAAAAATTTATAAAAGTTTTGCAAGCCGAAGGAAGGGAAAACATGATAATATAAGCGAAAAGAGAAATAGTTTTTAAAAAAATTGCTTGCATTTCTTTCCGTCCGATATTAATCTATAAGAATAAAAAATGTCATTTTAATCTCTTTACAATAGGCCGACAATAGGGATTTAACCGCCCCTAGAAAGTTGTTACCAGGGTGGGCGCCCCCCCCCCCCTACGCACGCCGCAACGTGCGGGAAAGTTTGAGGATAATATCGGTACAAGGATATTTCAACCAAGGATATTCAACCATATTTCAACCTACTCAGACTAAGCATCAATGCGAATGCAAGTTGCTCTACTTCTAATCTCTCTCTGATATACCCGAAACCCGATTATCAAAGGGGCAAGGGGGGGGGGCGGTAGTCCGGTGCCCCTGAAGAAAAAGGGGGCCCATATATATCCCGATTATCTAAATTATAAATTCATATGTACTGAAATAGTAATTGTGTGGAAAAAACTGAATTTCCTCTATAATATAGGTATTACCTAATTGTCTATCACTAGATCAAGTTAGAGATATTTTTTTGCTGTGATAAATACGATTTGATTAAAGTACAAAAACTACAGTTAACTGAAATGCAATTTTCGAGTACAACAGCGATCAAAACTGGATTAAAATGCTTAAAAAAGGGGGGCTCAGTAAAAGGGCTTAATGCGTAAAAAGGGGGATAGTAAGGGGGGCTCCAAACTTAATGCCCCGGGCCCCGTCTAAAAGTGGTCAGATTTGAACATACCGTACCGCCTTTCCTATTTACTTATTATTTTTCTTTCAACTCTTCTCTGTTTTCTTTTTTTTTCCGCCTCTTTCTTTATCCTCTCTTTTGTGTGTTTTGTATATCTCTCGTCTGTTCTAATTTTAAATGTTACGTGTTTGTGCGTATTGTAGAGTGCTGATAGTATACCAGGACCGAAAACGAAGGAGACGCAAGTTAAACGGTAGAGGCTTCAGGCAAATTGTCGCTTTTCAGATCGTATTTATGCGAGACGGAAAAAAATGCAAGAATTCTCGCGAGAAATCTCGCGCGAGACAAGACTCTGTCTCGTCTCGCGTCTCGTCCCGTAAAATATTTTCTTTCTCGTCTCGCGTCTCGTCTCTCAAAAAAATGCCTGTCTCGTCTCGCGTCTATTCTCGCGAGACAGTGCGAGAATTCTCGCGTCTCGCGTCCATTCCTACTGCCTATTCTCAGTTTGATTTCTTATAAATTACGCATTAATTAAATGAAGTTAATAGAAGTTAAAAATATGTAACCTAGTATGAGTAAAGAACTTCCAAATAATGGAATAATTTTACTAGTGTGTATTTTTAGAGGGGGGAAAAAACTGTCAAAACAATTATCATTGTATGTATGTAAACTTGTCAAGCTGTATGTTTGTATCTGCGAAAAGGGGTAGGGGTGTTAGAAACTCGAAATACACACCCATGAACATTAACATTCATAAAAAAAAAAACTGAGTTGTAGGTATACATACCTTCAAACGTCGTCATTCTCACTACCTATTTAGCTTCCCCCCCCCCACAAAAAAAAACTTTTTATTTTGAGGGAAATTTTTCCCGTACACCAATTAACTTGGAGAAATTGATTTGTATAGTGATAGCTCAAGTTTGTTCTTTCTAAATCAATAAAAGTTAGTGAAAGTTGTGTTTTATTTTATTATCACACAAAATCTAGACATTAGCGCACCCGAGGGGGAGGAAGGGTTAGAAAAAATCCCTCCCAAATCTAATACTTGTGAAGTTTTAGTTTCGTTTACATCTAATTAACATTAGTAATCCCATTAACTAATTAATTAGCTCTAAAGTAAATTATAATATAATTAATACATTTTATTTTCTCAGTTAATTAATCTATTCTACTTTAATTTGAGGGCAAACACCTCGCCCTTAAAAAAAAAAAAGAATTTTTTCTGGCTGCGTCACTAAACGAAGGGCCCCTTGGTAACACTTGCTACAAGCCCCGCGTTGCCTCAACCGGAACTGGACCGTATGCCTCCTATGTAAAGCGAGCGTAATGAGTGATTAATACTCGTGATTATTTATCTACCTTACCTAGACACTTTGGCTTGAAATTTGAAATGCACAGAAGAAAATAGTGGTGAGTAATTTTCCAAACAAAGCGTAAAAGTTGGCAGTTATTGCTTGAAAGATAGGAAATAAACCTACTTCATCTGAAAAATCACTCAAAATACTGGTGTTAAACGATAAAGTTATTAAAAAACTTTGTAAAAAACACACATAAGAAGTAATAGGTATTCTACTATTACTTCTTATGTGTGTTTTTTACTAAGTTTTTTAATTACTTTAAACCTACTTCATGGTCTTGGTCCGCGATTTAAGTTATTAAGATATTTTTGTATTAGACTGTATACAAGTCTGTTAACATGTGTATGTATTGTTATATATTTTTTGAAAAGATTTTTCTGCGATAAATTGATTTTATACGATTTCACGGTTTCATATGCCTAGTTATGGATTAAGGAAAAGGAAAAATATTTTTTTCTGTTAAACAATTACTTGTTCGCTTTTGTGTAGTTTCATTATTTTATATCAGCAGATAACTTTTTGGAAAGCATTAAGCTTACTCGAATGCGTAATTTTCTTCTTTTAGAGAAAGTAAGTCGTATGACTATTGTATAAAATCGGTAGAGATTTAAGCTCCTTACGGGTTTCATCTTTATAAGCAATTAGAAAGTCGCTTTTGGCGTTTACCGTGCTACCTATGCTTTGTGCATTACACTTTCTCTGTTGTTTTCAACTAGTTCCCCCATCAACTGCAATACTGCTCTTGGCGCCATTTCTGGGGTTCAGAAGTAGCATTCGATGATACCCGTTTGATTTGTCAAACCAACACCCCCTAAATATAGAAAGCCTTACAATTGCTAGGGCACCAAGCTACGACGTCATCACTATGCATACATTTAAAAGTTTTATTTTCACAAAATAAAACTATTAAAAGTTTCTGGTTAATTTACCCAAGAATAGCAATATTTTAATAATTTGAGATCAAAAATATAATTTTACGAGAAATGGCACTTTTTAATTATGACTAATTAACGAATGTGATAAGGAAATAGATCATACTGAATAATTTTGTATGAAAAAGGTATTTTAATTTTAATGTTTAATTTAAGATATTTTCTAATTTTTGTAGCATTCACCAGAAATTTTTGATAATTTTATTTTATCAAAATAAAACTTTTACATTAACTTGATGATAATGTTAAAGCTTGGTAACGTGGGGCTTTCTGTATCTAGAGATGTTCGTCAAACACACTAACTGTTCATTTCACACCCAAACCTCATGTTTGGATTTTCTCGATTACATGTAGCGTAGTGTAGCACGGATAGCGTTATACGCCCAAGTAATTTTATATTTAGAAAAATCTATTTTTATATTTCTGGTTGTAAAATATCTTTTTCGAAGAAAGGGTCTTGAAATATTTTCAATTTTACTTAAATTATAGGTGGTTTGCAGTGAAAATTGGAATAAAGTAGACTTCATTTTACCACGGGCGCTTTGAGGTCAATGCTAAATAAAACAAGAAAGCTACAGCATGCCAGACGCATCGATTATAAAACGCTTTTCAACACAAACAAGTTCACCCGCTAGTGTTTCCATCTAGTTGTTGCCTTTATCAGAGTAGAAACATCGTCGATTTTGGTGCCTTATAGGTTAGTGATTCATATATGATCACTATGCAATGATTCAAGATTTGAAAGTATCATTATGCACGCGTTTCTCATGCGTACGGTCTTAAGTTAGTTGGAAAGTGTATCATTTTGAGTACGCCGGTCGTATTTGTCTTTCTTGTTTCATTGTTTTGGAAAGTACATTATAATCCATGTATAGGCCTGTTTGTATTTCTTACTTTAATTTGGTGGAAAGTGGATCATAAGCCACATTTTGGCATTATTCGTCTTTTTTTGTTGGAAAATGGGTCATAACCATGGCCCTAATTGTCTTCCTTCCTGCCTCATGAAGAAGATTGTCTTCCTTCCTGCCTCAGAAAGTGCATCATAATCAATGCATGGGCTCTACTAATCTTTCATACTTCATTTTATTGAAAAATTTATCATAATCCTAATTAGACTATTCAAATAAAATTTTGAAAAGTAAAATTTGAAATCGTCCGCACATTTTATTTGTCTGAACCCTCTGAGAGTCTTTGAAACGGCTGAATAAGGTAAACCTTTTTTTGCGGTAAAATTTTCATGCAGCTTTAACATTATATATAATAATAATAATAATAATAATAATAATAATAAAAGAAAATTTCGATAAGATTTGTAATCATTAAAAAATAAGCTTCCGAATTATTTACAAGCTTTAATTAAAAAAACATATTCCATGATACTTGTGCATTATAAATAATTTAGGCAAATAGTATAATCTAGTTTATCAAGCAAAAAATGAAATCTTCATTTATGTATAGAGGTATTTTCAACTTAGAACAAAATTATCAATTCCATAAATATAAATCAACTACATCTAACTAAATTTTCATAGTATGAGAAAATGTATTGAATACAGTAGACACTCACTTTTACAAACTCACAGGTGAGAAAAATTTAGTTCTTAAAAGACCGCCCAGGTCGTGTTGTGGCTAAAGAACGGTTCTACAAAACAGGTCTACCATAAGAGCCTGTGTTCTTTCCCGACATGAGTTTACTTGTAATTTCGTTCGTCCCTTCATTACAGGGGCGTAGCCAAGGGCGGGGGGGGGGGGGGTAGGTGGGTCATAACACACCTCCACCCCCATGAGGAATTTTTTTTTGCCATACAAAATGTATATTCTTCACTACATTATCACACACACGTATACATATATATGAGTTGTAGTAGTCGTAAACCCCCATGAAAAATTTCTGGCTAGGCCCTTACTTCATAGGAGGGACTCTCTTGGCCCAGGGCCGACCAAGGGGGGGGGGGGGGGTGCTTTAAATGCAATGCATCCGAGACCCGGCTTCAGAGGGGCCCCCAAATCAAAGCACCTTCATAAGCGTTTTATATTTTCATTATATCTCACAAAGTCCAAATTTTCAAAGAATTGTTTAAAAATTAAATATATGTTGACTTCTAATGTTATTACTCTGCATCTTTAAGAACTAAAACGTCTTTTATAAAAGTGTCTTCTTTTTTCTACGGTTTAGCAGGATATCTTAATTCTGTGCAAATGTCACTTATCTCTCATCTTCATCGTGGGAAGAAAAAAAAACACACGCCTTGTCCCTTTTGTTTGTTGCTAACAGCTTTTTCGTAATTATCGGATCTGGAGTTCATTTCTCTCCTGGCTGTTAAAAATCGTCGACTGTTAACTCTGCCCCGCCTTAAGGTGGAATCTTAAAGAAGAGCGTCACGGGGCTCTTGCGATTAGCTAAACAACCTCCCGATGACCTCCGAAATTAGCGCAGTCGATAACCAAGCACCCAGTCGAGAGCTAATTATCTACGATTTCGGAAACAACCAGGGGAGAATTGATCAACTGGACATAAAACGACAGCAGATGGGATGTTGTTATGGAATTCTTTGGAAAAACTAGGAAGAGAGCAAGAGGACCTCTCTCTTTCATCTCAAAACCAAAGGATGATTGATACCTTCGGGGGAGGGGAGGGCTATACAGACGAACCCTGTTAACACGAAGTAAGTTTTTCATATATGGTATTAGTTTCAGACCTATATAAGGGCCAGCTAAGAATACAAAGTAACCTGGATTGGCTATCTTTGGAGGCATGTGGGAACAAAATTCCTTGGTTTTCGCTTACAAGTGTACAAAATCGACGTGTTTTACAATTAATTCGCTTTGAAAGTTACTAGCCTAAAATTATTAAGGTGTGTTTGTATAAAAACTGTATACGAGTCTGTCAACATATGTGTACTTGCTTTTTCTAAAAGATTTTTCAGCGATAAATTGAATTTCACATAATTTCACAACCGACGACTCTCCGAGTGTCATCAAAGATTTCTTTTGCACTAAATGTTACTTCATACTGATATCTTATGAATTGTTCCAAATACTTTTTCAAAGAAGATTCGGTTTCAAAATTGTGGTAAAAGTTTACCGAAAAAATCGGAAGAGTTGGCAGCTATGCGATTTCATGGTTTCATATGGCCAGGTTATGGATTAAGGAAGAGGTAAAATATTTGTCCTGCTAAACAACTACTTGTTTACTTTAACGTTTTACAGGCAAATGTTCCCAATTGGAAATATGAAATTAAAAATGTATTGAAAAATTAAATTTTATCAATATTTACTTGAAAAATTAGCAGATGACTTGATTTTTTGAAACAGAAGTTACATTTCTATCATAAGGGGGGGAAACTGGTCAAAACTTCATAAAAATAGCCATTTTCATAAAGTTTTAGAGAACTATCTTGATGATCTATCAGTTTACTTCATTGAAGACACTAGGATTGCGTGACTGTGTAATTTTCTTCTTTCAGAGGAAGGAAGTCTTATGAATATTGTATAAAATTGGTAGCAATTTAAGCTCCTCTCCAGGTTTCATCTTTATACAAATAAAAGCCGCTTATGGCGTTTACCATGTTAAGTACGCTTTGCGCATTACACATTCTTTGTTGTTTTCAAGGAGTTTCCCAGTCAAGCGCAGTACTTCTGTTGGCGCCGTTTCTGTGGATCAGAAATAGCGTTCGATGCGCTTTCTTCCGCTTATTCTGACAAACACTAACAATTCATACCCAGACGTTATGTTCGGGCTTTCTTGAACGATCCGTTTGCAGAAGGATTAAGTCGCCATATTCAAAACATGTAGTTTTATATTTAAAAAGATCCATTTTTATATTTCTGGTTTTTAAAATATAGTAAAATATCTTTACTGAAGAAAGGGCCTTGAAATGTTTTCAGTTTTGTTTAAATTATAGACAGGCCCGGACTGGCCAGTTGTGTCCAGTGTCTGCAGACGGGTGGGCCCCCACTCAGAAAAAAGAAAGAAACATTTTTTAAAATGTGCTATACCGATAGCTCTTGAATGAAGTTTGACATATAAAATTTTTTTTGCAGCTGCAATTGCGCCCCAGAAGGCTTCAAAACACTTCATTTTAAATGTAGTTCTCAAAATTTTTTGAGTGAGGGTTCCCGAATGAAAAAGGGATTAATTAATATCAATGACGCATATTAATTAATGCAAGGTTGTCCAAATAAACTTCCCCCAACTCAGAGGCCTGTACAGGATGTTGTATGGGTCATAATGTGATGAAAATATTGAAAACAGACACTTCAGATCCCGCGCTCGTGATTTATTTAAAAAAATTATTAGTACAAGAAGTTGCCGATAGGTGGCGCTGTAGATCAACAAGACGTTCTACAGATGTTGTATAGGTGTGCCGTGGTGGACTAGGGCATATCAACAGCACGAGAAACAGTTGGCACACTGACAACACCATGTGGCGATTGGCTAGTGGCGTCCACGACCGCCAAAGCAACGTCTTGTACGCGTGTGGAATCCACAGCATGTCGTCCTCTACCTGGTGAAATTCCCAGCTGTCCGGTTCTTTCGAACTTCATCATCTCTCGTAAAGCGCGTGGTGTCATTGGTCCTCGGCGTAAGTTCTTCAGCCGGTGGAATGCGCTGATCGCAGCACAGGAGTTCTCGTCATTCTGGTAGAAAAGTTTCACTAACAGAGCTTTGTCTTTCAAAGTCGTCATTGTGCATCAGCGAGCTGGAAACAACTGCCTGTCTTCCACTTTTGTAGGGCTCGTCTTTTGGATACGTGGCGCAGAAGCTTTATTTCTGCAAATCACATTGTTGCAATATGCAAATTACTAGTGTTACAGTGCCACCTATCGGCAACTTCTTGTACTAATAATATTTTTTAAATAAATCACGAGCGCGTGATCTGAAGTGTCTGTTTTCAAAATTTCATCCCATTATGACCCATACAACATCCTGCACAGGCCTCTGAGTTGGGGAAGTTTAATTTGGACAACACTGTAGATCAACATTTTATTAATGCATTAATTATCAATCATAATTAATTAATAATAACACCATACCTCCGCCATACCCAGAAAGTTAACACATTCTATTTATCGGATGCACAATAACCCGGGCCCCACTTCTCTTGAGACGGGCGGGCCCCTCCCTCCCAGTCCGGGCCTGATTATAGATACACTGCAGTCGAAACTGGAAAGAAGTGGACGGGATTTTACGTCACAGCCAATTTGAGGTTAATGCTAAATAAAATAAAATAAAAAATAAATCATTCCAACCAGATCAAATATATCAGGTTGTAACGAAAGTTTTCCGCCAGATTTGCTTGAGTCAGCTCACGCGGTACCCAGCTATTGACCTTATATGTCAAGTTTATGCGATGCTTAGCGCGACTAATGGACATGGCACTAAAGTCTAACTCTTTTAGCTAGCTCTCGTGGATGAATATTTTATCTTCTTTCACAAATTCTCGTAGTCGGGCCACATCAGCATCAGTAGTCTGGTCAGAGCTCTCTGCTTCTTTAATATCCTAGTCCTCGTTTTTGAACTTTCGGTACCAAATCTTCACAGTGTCATATGATACAACAGTAGTACCTTAAGCTGTGCACAAGATTCAGTGTCATTCTGTAGCTGACTTTTTGCGACAGAACTGAGCGTAAATGATGGATCAATTTGGTATCGTGGTAGTTCCATTTCAGACGCCTTATACTTAATCATAACGATATTGTTTTACGGATTTCACAACACAGTGCTCTAAAACAAGTCTTTTCTTTCAAATAACAAAATTCGTTTTACAAAATAATTGGCAAAGACACCAACGTGAACTGCTTTTGCAGGCAATACTTGGAGTGGCGGAAAACTTTCGTTACAACCTAATAAAACGCTTTTCAACACAACAATCTTTTCAGTCAAGTTTGGGAATGTATTGTCGACAAATTTGGCGATATTTCTGATGATAACCCCCCCCCCCAAAAAAAAAAACTATATATCATCTTGAAAGTTGCTAATTGCTCCGAAATATAACTAAACACTCTTTATAAATAGTCATTTTTTGACTTGTTGTTGAAACATAGGGTTTCGTTGGAAACTGTTCCATTACAATAAGAATCTCAACAAAGAAAACAGAACACGCAGTAGAAAGAAAACATACATAAATACAAAAGTCGACATTAAATTGAACGTTCACACCACAAATAGTCAAAAGGGGAGAGAGAAGAAAATGGGGGGGGGGAGCATGCACTTCGTTTTTTAGTCTATAAGGGTTCTAGCTTCCCAATACAATTGTGAAACTTCTCCTTGGTGTTGGGCATCCTGGTTTAGTCCTGGACACTTCAAAAGATGTTCTGAATTCATAGTTCCAGTTAACTACAAATTGGGAAAGTGATCCAGGCGAAGACACCTCACCTGTTTAAGTGTTCTGCAAGACAATCGGTTCTAATTCTGAAGTTGGCAGCCACTTCTTTACGTAGTCGAAGGTTAAAGATTTTCCAGCTGTCTTGGATATTGTGCCACTTTATGCCTTCAGATTAAGCTACGCGGTTGTCTTTCAGTTTCTTAATGAAGTCTCGATGAACATATTTCTAGAGAGCTTCTTGCGGAACTTGTTTCTGTCCAAAATCCATGTGGTTTCCTCTCAGACTTTAAAAAAAAACATCTCCCAGAGGTGTTCTAATTGGGCATGCTTACGCTGATACTGCATATAAACTTTCGCTGATCACTGACTCTGTCCCAATTCCGGTTTGTACCACCAATATAAAACTTTTATGATCGTTAAGACTGAAATATTGAAAATTTAAACTCGAAAGCGTAATAAAATCCACACCGTTTGTATGATCGGCTTGAAATTTCTCATAATCTTATTTTTAAAATGTAGAAACAATCTGCGATGCATTAGAAACCTGAAAATCCACCCGTTCCCTAATTTTTAGGCACATTTTGGTTAAATTTCAACTGCTTTATAAATATATTCCAATTCAGTAATTAAAAAACTTTGTAAAAAACACACATAAGAAGTAAAAGGAAAGAGGATACGCGTTTCGTTCAAAAATTGTTTTGAACTTCTTCAGTCCAAGCCCTTCGACGTAAAGAACACAGGGAACTGAAAAGAGAAAAACAAGCAAGATGTTGCCACAAGGGGCAAAGAAAAGTCGAACAAAACCACGGAGAGGGGAGAAAAAAAATTAAAAAGGGGGATAAAAAGGAAAGGAAAGAAGCACAAAAAATACAGAAATAAAAAAGGAATAAAGAAAAATAATAAAAAAGGGAACACACAAGTACAAACACACACACAAAAAAGAGAAAACAGAACAAACAAACAAAAAACAAAAAGCACACGTTTTTTTTTTTTTTTTTTAATAAAAACCACGAACAGGACAGCACAATAAATATATATATATAATATATTATTTTTTTTTAAATAAAAACGAAAAAGAAAGACAGTAACACACGTACATACACATTAAAGAAACAGGGGGAAAAAAGGGGGGGTAGACGAAGAAAGTGAAAAGAACCTTACAACAGCAACTTCCAAGCAGAATGAACGAAAGGAACGGAAGAACCATCGTTCACAAGACGATCTAAGTGCTGGGTAATGGAAAAACCTTCCAAAAAATCCAGATGGGACAAAGACTGAGGAGTGCACAAAATCTTAGCCTTAGAAAACTGAAATCGATGATTGGAATTCCAACAATGTGAGGCAATAGAAGATTTGGAAAGTTCGTGCTTAGAGATATATCTCTCATGCTCTTTGAGCCTAAATTTGAGAGCTCTTCTGGTCTGACCAATATAGCCCAAATCGCAAGATTCACAAGGAATATAATAAACACCCCAACGGTTCTCAGTAGGAATAGGATCTTTAAGGGAAGAAAATTTAAGTTTATTAACAGGTTTAAAAATGACTTTGAAACCGAAATTTTTGAGAAGTTTAGAAATTTTGTAGCATAAAGGTGAAAAGAAAGGTAGTACAATTAATTCGTTGTGAAAATTAATAGTATTAGTAGAAGTATTAGGCTTATTAAATTTAGAAACAGCTTTATCAATAATAGAGGGGCTAAAACCACGAGAAACAGCTAAGGATTTTAAGTAACTAATTTCATTATTAAGAGAAGAAGAATCAGAGCAAATTTTGATAGCACGAAACACATAAGTGTAAAAAGCAGAAAGTTTTTGCTGGTAAGGATGATTAGATAGGGCATGAGGAGGTAAAGATATGGAAAAGGGCTTGCGGAAAACAGAAGTAGAGAAACCGTCAGGATTCCTAGAAACAAGAACATCCAAAAAAGGTAAAGAATTGTTGCAATCCTCTTCTAGAGTAAATTGGATACACGGATCAACAGAATTAACGATCAAAAGTAAATTAGAAATATCACAATTGGAATCCACTAGAACGAAAGTATCGTCAACATATCTGACCCAGCACGGAAAATTAAAGACCTTGAAGAGCTTCTCTTCAAAATAATGCATATAAATATCACATAAGAGAGGTGAGAGAGAATTACCCATAGCAAGACCCTCGGTTTGTTTATAGAAAGAGCCATTAAAAATGAAAGCAGTTTGTTTAATACATTTCCTCTCGCATACTCTTTCACCTTTGACTGCTAGTAATACCCACACTGTTAAAAACTCTTATGATTTCGTTAACAAAGTTAAACTTCTTTCTCCTACTAATTGTAAAATGCTTTCTCTTGATGTTAAATCTTTATTCACTAATGTTCCTATCCAAGGTGCGATTGACTGTTTGGAAAAGCGTTTACGCGAGTTTCATTATTCTTCTATTGAGATTAAAGAGTTTATAGCTTTAGTAAGCGTTTGTATTAAACAAACTGCTTTCATTTTTAATGGCTCTTTCTATAAACAAACCGAGGGTCTTGCTATGGGTAATTCTCTCTCACCTCTCTTATGTGATATTTATATGCATTATTTTGAAGAGAAGCTCTTCAAGGTCTTTAATTTTCCGTGCTGGGTCAGATATGTTGACGATACTTTCGTTCTAGTGGATTCCAATTGTGATATTTCTAATTTACTTTTGATCGTTAATTCTGTTGATCCGTGTATCCAATTTACTCTAGAAGAGGAGTGCAACAATTCTTTACCTTTTTTGGATGTTCTTGTTTCTAGGAATCCTGACGGTTTCTCTACTTCTGTTTTCCGCAAGCCCTTTTCCATATCTTTACCTCCTCATGCCCTATCTAATCATCCTTACCAGCAAAAACTTTCTGCTTTTACACTTATGTGTTTCGTGCTATCAAAATTTGCTCTTTCTTCTTCTTCTCTTAATAATGAAATTAGTTACTTAAAATCCTTAGCTGTTTCTCGTGGTTTTAGCTCCTCTATTATTGATAAAGCTGTTTCTAAATTTAATAAGCCTAATACTTCTACTAATACTATTAATTTTCACAACGAATTAATTGTACTACCTTTCTTTTCACCTTTATGCTACAAAATTTCTAAACTTCTCAAAAATTTCGGTTTCAAAGTCATTTTTAAACCTGTTAATAAACTTAAATTTTCTTCCCTTAAAGATCCTATTCCTACTGAGAACCGTTGGGGTGTTTATTATATTCCTTGTGAATCTTGCGATTTGGGCTATATTGGTCAGACCAGAAGAGCTCTCAAATTTAGGCTCAAAGAGCATGAAAGATATATCTCTAAGCACGAACTTTCCAAATCTTCTATTGCCTCACATTGTTGGAATTCCAATCATCGATTTCAGTTTTCTAAGGCTAAGATTTTGTGCACTCCTCAGTCTTTGTCCCATCTGGATTTTTTGGAAGGTTTTTCCATTACCCAGCACTTAGATCGTCTTGTGAACGATGGTTCTTCCGTTCCTTTCGTTCATTCTGCTTGGAAGTTGCTTTTGTAAGGTTCTTTTCACTTTCTTCGTCTACCCCCCCTTTTTTTCCCCTGTTTCTTTAATGTGTATGTACGTGTGTTACTGTCTTTCTTTTTCGTTTTTATTAAAAAAAAAATTATTTATATATATATTTATTGTGCTGTCCTGTTCGTGGTTTTTATTTAAAAAAAACAAAAAAAAAGTGTGCTTTTTGTTTTTTGTTTGTTTGTTCTGTTTTCTCTTTTTTTTGTGTGTGTTTGTACTTGTGTGTTCCCTTTTTTATTATTTTTCTTTATTCCTTTTTTATTTCTGTATTTTTTGTGCTTCTTTCCTTTCCTTTTTATCCCCCTTTTTAATTTTTTTTCTCCCCTCTCCGTGGTTTTGTTCGACTTTTCTTTGCCCCTTGTGGCAACATCTTGCTTGTTTTTCTCTTTTCAGTTCCCTGTGTTGTTTACGTCGAAGGGCTTGGACTGAAGAAGTTCAAAACAATTTTTGAACGAAACGCGTATCCTCTTTCCTTTTACTTCTTATGTGTGTTTTTTACAAAGTTTTTTAATTACTTTATCGTTTAACACCAGTATTATGAATGTTTTTACAGATATTCCAATTCGTTTACACAGCTTTCCGGGATTACTTAGTTACAGCAACCGTATTCAAGTAATGCATAGAACATATTATTTTTTTTTATATAAAAATTTCACTATATTTTTCTGGTGTTTTATAAATAAGTAATAATCTTTTTTTAATGTAGTTTTTTTCTTAATAAGTTGTTAAAAATTTATGAGTTGTTCTGCCCCTTCAAGGGTTAAATACAGTTGGAAATTCGTACACTACGCTTCAAATAATTAAAATTTCCATTTTCTTGTTTGAAAATTGGTTAACTAGAAAGCGAGATAATGAGGCTACGTCTCACTGTTTGGCATAGGATTTTCTCGAAATCCCGAGAAATATTGGTGCCAAGAGCTTAGCTGTCTTTACTTTTGGGAACTTTTTTTCGCTCCAAATTTGGCGATATTGGAGTCAAACTTCGCGAATATTAGGACATTTTGTGCGATTTTACTAATGGAGCCTGTAATGTTTGTTTCCCTGGATTGGTATTACGCTATATCCTAGTATTACTTCATTGGATTTATATTATGCAATTAATGTTCGCGATCGTTCGATATCTTCCGGGAGATGGATTTCTCTGGAATGTACGTACGATGTCGACGGTAAGTATAAAAAGGGCAGAGAGAAGCCCAGGCGTTTCAGTTTGCCATATTCAGCTGTGTGTCCAACCGTCGATTCGGCTGGAGCATAAGGTTTTGCCTTCAGTACTTTGAAAGTGATGTTTCGCGTGGTTTGGGAAGCTTGTTTTTGGAAGCTGTTTGTGAATTCTTCACTGTTGAGTCCTGAGGTACTGTTCATGATTTTCCTCGTGAATTACCACTGAATTTTTGCCTGTGGAAGTATTTTATTCTGTGTAAAATACAGCATCTGAGAAAGCTTGTGTGTTAAGCTGGCTGTTAAAAAACGAGTTATTGCTCATTATTCCTATGAATTGTGTACATCAGACTGTTCGTCGAAGTTGTAGAATCAATAAAATTCCTGTTCTATCCTGACAAGTGGACTGTTTGCTAGATCTTACCACATGCACTGGACTTACAAACGACGAACCCGAAAACTAAGCAGAGTTCTCTGGAACAATATACTTAGACGCTGATTACTGACTCTGTCCCAATTTTTAAAAAGTGTTTACTTATAATGACGATCACACTTACACAAGCAGTATTTACATTTATTTCCTGCTGTGACAAATTTTAACACAGCTTTAAATTGCCGTTAAAAAACTTATATTAAAATATTAAATTTATGTTACATAAAGAACTCAGTAATGAGTTCAAAGCCATATTCTAATGTAAATATATACCGTGGCAGACGAAAACTTCTTTTCTGTCAACCACGATATATGCATTATTAGTTAACAATATAAACTCAATATTTTAATAATCTTAAGATAGAACATTTTTTTTCTTTTTTTATTCATTTGTCACTAAGGCAACCACGGAAGCAAAAGTGAAAAAAAAATTAAAATTTAGTGCTCGCGTTCATAATCTCGTTCACATGATAGGTTGGAAAATTAAGAACAAGTAAAATTCGCTGTCAGTCAGCACGGGGAATGCTTTATTCTTTTACCGCTAGGATCGCTGCACGTCACTAGATTTCCAATGTTTACATAATTGAAACTTATTTGGGGTACCAAAAAATCCAGTGCATAGCAAATATGGAGAGTGTCCACTCCTATAATATATCTCCGTGGTCACACTATATTTTGCATCATAAAATATATTTTAATAATATTTTAAAAACACATTGAGTAATGAAAAGATAGAATTTTTAAAGTTTCCAAAGAATCACTTTACCTTCAACGAAAGGGCAAAATGTCTCTACAGGGTGGTTGTAATTAAACTTCCCCTGTGAACAGTGCTCTATAGCTAAAACGGGCGAACGGATTGTAACCAAAATTGGTATATTGGCTATACATGATATGCTTTCGAGGAATTACGAAAAAAATTAAAAAATGTCCACTAGGTGGCGTTTTGCATGAAAAGCAGCAAATTTAATGATGGAAATGGCTAATTCGAAATATACAAAAATTTTAACATTTATTCAATAGTTTTCGGCTATTTATTCACTAATTTGGGTAATATTTGATCTGATTTCAACAAAGTGACATCTAGAGGACATTTTTTTAACTAAACGTTCTGAAAAATTCCCTTGAGCGCATCTCGAGTACAGTCCAGATGCCAAATTTGGTAGCAATCTACTCAGCGGTTACAGATGCCGAATGCTGTTTATAGGGGAAGACTTGCAGACAAAATTTGTTCGTATTGTGTAACGAAAAATCAGCTGCAAACATTGTTTATAAAGAAATTCTACAGTCAAAAGTAGTAACTTCACATTTTCACCTCTTTTTTCTAAATTACACCGATGCGAAGCCGGACGGGTCGCTAGTGTTCAATACATGAGAAATTTTTCATGAGCCCGAATCCGAACACAATCGTGAATTACAGATTCCGAAAACGATTCGGGCTCGGTGTCCTGCTCGTACTGCGTACTTCTCATCTCTAGTGTGTACACTGCTTTAAAAACCATCCTCAGTAGCCAGGTCACTAAACTCCATTCCCGTGAGAACACAGAAAGTGAAGCAGCATGAACTTGGCCAGTTCTTAGGAAGGTTAACTCCTCTCTCGGTTGGACTTCTGTGGGATCGTGTCAACACCTTGTAGATGTAGAAAGCCTAACAACTGAAGCTTTGACGGCATCATTAGACCTTCTTAAATGACAGCATCACAGTTGTATCTCCAAAAAGTAAAACTATTTAAAATTTCTGGTGAATGCTACAAATATTCGAAAATATCTTAAATTAAAAATTAAAATTAAAATACCTTTCTGATACAAAATAATTCATTGTGATCTACTTCTGTATCGTATTATACAATTAGTGATGGTCAAAAATTGTCGATTGTCGTAAAATTGATTTTTTTTAATCTTAAATCCTTAAAAAAGTTTTATGAGTACGAAAATTCACCACAAATTTAAAATAGCTATATTTTCTGAAAGTAAAACTGTGACGACGACAAAGCTTCAGTTTCTATATCTAGAGGGTGTTGACCGTGCACACCAATGGAAGCTATTGCACGTAAAATCTGTCATGAATCGGATGTTGTAAGCTTGGATGTTGTACTTTGTAATTGCCTCCACAACGTGCTTCTAGTTTATTATATATTTTTATAAAAGTAACGATTAATTACATTTTCTGAAACAGAACTGTCAAAGAGATGTTTTAAAATATCAACACCTAGTGCTCTCTGTATTAGTGAACAAACAATATCACTTCAAAGGCTGTCCCATAGAACGTTTTAAAAAGAGAATTTTCCTATACATCGAAGAAATTTTTAACAATAATATATAGGGTCAGTTCGGGGTGATTGTGACCACTTTTTGCAAATTTCAACTTCCTGATTTTTTAACTCTTAATTATAGTAAAAATATTGTTTTAATTAATTAAGGAGAAATTTTGACCTTAAACAAACTTTAAACCAACATAATATCATAAAACTTCAAAAATTTTAGGGTAATAATGACCACCTGATTACTCTTTATTTTTACGTGTACATCTGTTATTGGAACAATTGAATACTGATTACGTATTTGTTAGTAGAATTACCTTGATGCGTAAAGAATTGATACAAATTGAGTAATACGGTTATATATAATTTCTGCTAATTAAATCTAAGTTGAAAGTCACACTTTTTATAAAAGTATTGAATTGTAAGAATTGTTGAAAAAAAAAATAAATTAAATTAAGTAATGTTGGGCTTTTAAAAGCAAAATAAGATCCAAATAAAGAAATTAAAGTTAAATAAATGTTTAAGTCATTTTAAAAAGTGGAACTGTTTCTAAAATGTCATCAGTCAGGATTTTTTTTTTAATTTTTACTATTATTTTTAATTATTATTATGATTATTATTGTTATTATTATTATTATTATTGTTATTATTTTAGTGGCGCATGTTTTACAATAGAGCTTTTTTAACGTCGTGACTGCAAACTCACTGCAATATTTTGCGAGGTACATTTGCCAAACAAGATTAAGAATAAACTAGTAAAAACTACAGGGTGATTGTAAAGTCAATACCTATTTTTAATTCAGATTATACTAGAAAGTACCATCAGCTACTGTATGCTCTCTTAGTCGCGATATTTTAAAATATTTCAAACTATTTTATACAGCTAACTATATAAACAAGCAGACAATGAATAACAGAATTATTTTTCTTCCATTATCGAAAACTGTCCGTAAACTTCTCAACTCCACTTCTCTCACTTTCTTTCTTTTTTTTTTCTATGCGATGGTTCCAAAGTAAATGAACTAGGTGCCATTTTCTTTTCCATGAGAACTATGTTTCTCGCTCGTGAAGAAAAGTGTTTGCAGTTGATATGCGTGGACACTTAAGAAAAACCTTCTGTCTCTCTTAACAACTTACTTCGGCCATTGGGAAGAGATTGAATTCGAAGATTAAGCGAAGAAAGACTCTTGAAATGAGAGTTCGCGATCTGGGAATGTTCTACAGCGAAATTAATCGTCTGTCTCTTTTTCATGCTGCCATCGTTTCCAGAAACACATTCAAAAGTTTGGACTACGCACTGAAGTTCTAGGTTTTGTTTCATCCTCGGTAATAAAAGTGTACTGTTAAAGAAAATTAAAGAATTTATTAGTTAAAAATCCATCAAAACCTCACAGCTAAAATTAATTTAAAAAATGGAGATAAATCAGAACTGGGTCCCCATTTTAAAGGAACTTTCAAAACTTTCCAGGTAATTCTACAAAAATTATCTTTAAAAGACTATGGATGACTGATTTCTATCTGAAAATCAAAGTAAAATGTCTCATTATTGCCTAATTCAATCCATCAAAAATACTCAAAAATTTTAATTTTTAAATTTACATTCTTTATAGTTTCATTTTATGTGGAACTATATAAATTTAATAGTACTAGATGATAATTAATAACTAGTTCATCCAAAATATTTTAAGTAAAATTCTTGTCGTCTTCTTTCAGATTTTTTTTCAGAACAAATTTTAAGGTTTTAGAAACAGAAAAAATAAGACTTTTGCGTTCAAGAGATCTCCCACATCACAACAATTTTAACTATTGATTATTTTTGTAAAATTGAGATATTTTTGACCCACTAATAGCATCAAAAACATGTAAATAATTGCTAGTTAGGTGAAAATGTGCATGTTTCTGTGCAGTGTGAATTGCAACCTGTTCTATTCGGTTTGGTTACTTGTCGTTCGAACATGCACCACAAAAAGTTTTTTAAAAATGGCGATTTAGGAAAACAAATGTTTAAAAAATAGAACAATTATTTAAAGTAAACATAACAAACTCTTAAAAATACGCATCCCCCCCTCATGGAAATTAAGCTACCGCTAGCCTTTTACGAGATTAAAAATAAAGAAATCCAGTAGGTCCGGCCATTGCTTCAGGGGTCCTTTTGAAAATATGCTACCGCTGGCCCTTTTTAAAGGGAAAAAGTCGGTGTGTCTGACCATCTTGTAATTCTCAGTCAGTGTTATAGTTAACTATACAAGCCTAAGTATATTAGAATAACTAGATTTCAAAATAACAATAACGAATGCGCAAAGATGTAAATTAACAGCTATGAAGCATATTCTTTATTTCACCTACGTGTGTCAAGTGATACAAGCCTAAACAAATGAGAATAGCTGAATTACAAAATAAGACTAATGTATCGCCAAAATGTAGCATCTTTTCTGATCTTTCCACAACCAAATATCGAACTTAATATTTGGCTCGTTTATCGACCATCCAAAAAAATGTCTCCAAGAAGTTGGACAAAGCACATTTTAGTGAGTAGATATTTTGTAAAAACTAAAAAGTTTTCCGATAGATTTTTTTTTCAAAAAAAAGGAAGAGAGAGAGAGAGATCTAATAAATAAAGAAAAAAATGTGCATTTAACCTATAGAAATTCTTAAACGACGTGACAGTAGCGTTCAAAATTTTAATGTTAAGTAAATGATGCATGAGTAATTTGAGGTACGTAAGTTGGCTTTAAATAATAATAATGCACAATGATTTTTTACACAGGATCTCCCACAATTATCTGTGTCGTTGCCCCCCCCCCAACTGTCTGTCTCTACATTCGATTATAAAACGCTTTTGATTACAAATATCTTACCTGAACCTGCACAGGCCTTTCACTATCAAGCAATGATTGCATCTTGTGAAATTTGTAAAAAAAAAAAAAATCCAGTAACTATTACTAGTAGCCTATACAAGGATTAGGGATGAACAAGAGACAAAAAATCTCGTCTCGCAAAACAGCTGCAAACCTTTGTCACGTCTCGCGAAAATTCCTATATAGTAATGATGAAAATGTCTATCTCGTCCCGCACAAAAACTGCAAATTTCTCTCTCGTCTCGCCGCATCCCTCCTTAACAAGGATATTTAAAAAAGAACTTTGCATACTTTTTTAATCGAGAGTACTTATGATTCGTAAATTCGTATCGTTAGGACACGGTGTGTATACTTCTGCTGAAGAAGGCTGAAATTGTTTTCGTCGAAACGTACGTATAGCTCATATGCACCTTTTATGTGTGTTACTTTACGAAGTTTTAAATATTTTAGAGCATATTTTGGTCTTCGTTCCCAACCAATAATCAGTACGTGGCGACGCTCCTGTTAAAATTCATGCGAAAACATCTGGGTCACATAATTCAGAATCTACAGTCTCTGAAAAAACCGTCAAAACCTGTAGAATAACTTGGGGGTACTTTTTCCCTGGATTTGCCTCTATTCTCAAAAAATTCTTCAATGCCAAATAAAGATAACTAAGAGTTATAATTTTAAAAAATCTGGAGTGACTCCACTCAACTTTCCGAACACTTACGATTAAGATCATTATCAAGCATTTAAATAAATTTTAATCGATGAATAATTGAAACATATATACCAAACTGAAGCTCAATCATTTCTCTCCATATGCCATAATGTTAAAGAAATCTTTGTCGTAGCCCTGTAGAAAAACTATCAGTCCTATACACATCAAAATCAATACCGGTCTTACGATGGTGGTTTATAACACGTATACCCAATTTGAGCACAATCGAATGTACCGTTTAAACGCTAGTGCACCTTCAAGAACTTCTCCCCATAGGCCATAATGCAAAAGAAATCTTTGTCGTAGCCCTGTAGAAAAACTATAAGTCCTATACACACCAAAATCAATACCGGTCCTGCGACGGTGGTTTATAACATATATACACAATTTGAGCTCAATCGAATGCCCCGTTTAGGAGCTATCGTGTTCACACACACACACACAAAAAAAAAAAAAAAACACATACATACATACATCTCGTAAAAATAGCATAAATGAATTCAGAAGGCCTCAAAACGTGTCAATACACCAAAATCTCGAAGTCGAATTTTTTCATGATTACAATACTTTCCTGACATGGTACATGCTCGGAAAGTTAAAAATGTTTTATTTCTTAGAATAAATAGTGTACTATAATATAATTCTCTTCGACAACACTTAGAATAAGCAACGGAATTCTTTCCTCTCTGATGAATTGAAATATGGAATCCAACTCCATGAGATTATGTTGTCTGCGTATCGGTTGCGGAGTTCCGGTTACAGGCAAACAAATCCGGAAATTAAAGACTCCATGATCCGAAAAGCAATATCCCAAAAGTTATAACCTTGTTATATTTCTGACATGCGACAACATAATATATATCTTCAGATATCAAGAATATGTAATAACAGAAACATTTGAAACAAAAAAGTATGTTTATATTCGTTTAAAAGGAAATAGGAAATCTCAGTACTGTTTTTTATGGTGCGGTCGAATCTGAGAGGATTAGTTAGAATAATATGGTAAAATTTTAGAACTCGTGTACAAAATGAAGTTTGTGGTTTTAACGAATTTCTGAATTTCTCAAAAATCTAAAATATGAAGTGCGTTAAAAAGCAAGTAATCGATTAAACTTTATGAATACTTTCTTTATTTTTCTAAACACCTGAATGACCAGGTCATCGCATGGGAGGATAACTTACTATTTTTTAAACATTATAAAAAAATCTGGAGTGACTCCACTCGACTTTCCGAACACTTACGATTAAGATCATTACCAAGCATTTAAATAAATTTTAATCGATGAATAATTCAAACATATATACCAAAATGAAGTTCGATCGAATATACCGTTTAAACGCTAGCGCACTTTCAAGAATTTCACCCCATAGGCCATAATGTAAAAGAAATCTTTGTCGTAGCCCTGTAGAAAAACTGTAAGTCCTATACACATCAAAATCAATACAGATCTTGCGACGGTGGTTTATAACATGTATACCCAATTTGAGCTCAATCGAATGTACCGTTTAAACGCTAGCGCGCTTTCCAGAATTTTCCTCCATAGGCCATAATGTAAAAGAAATCTTTCTCGTAGCCCTGTAGAAAAACTATAAGTCCTATACACATCAAAATCAATACCGGTCTTGCGAAGTTGATTTATAACATGTATACCCAATTTGAGCTCAATCGAATGTACCGTTTAAACGCTAGCGCACTTTCAAGAATTTCTCCCCATAGGCCATAATGTAAAAGTAATCTTTATTTTATCCCTGTAGAAAAACTGTAAGTCCTATACACATCAAAATCAATACAGATCTTGCGACGGTGGTTTATAATATATATACCCAATTTGAGCTCAATCGCATGCCCTGTTCAGGAGCTATCGTGTTCACTCACATACACACAAACACACATACACACATACATACATACATCTCGTAAAAATAGCATAAATGAATTCAGAAGACCTCAAAACGTGTCAATACACCAAAATCTCGAATTCGAATTTTTTCATGATTACAATACTTTCCTTACATGGTACATGTTCGGAAAGTAAAAAGAAAAGAAAAGAAGAAAATCTGATATACTTTGATGTATTAAATAAGCACTAAAGTACTTATACAGACCTGATTGTAAGTCAAAGTGAAAAAACCCTGAAATTGAGTTATGCATTTTTCAAATAAAGGAATTAGCCAAATGGTAACAAAAATATATTTTGTAACAAACAAACAAGAAATGTATTGGTAAAATTATTCAGAGAACATTTTATAATTTTCATTAACTATTTTATAATAGTTGATGTGAGTGAATCATGTCCTGTGCTTGTGAATAAATCTTCCACAAACGCATGCAGATATTTTCGGTAAATTTGATTTTAAAAATCAACTAACTTCTAAAACTTGTAAGTGTGTTTTAATACCATAAACCGCGCGGAAATCAAAGCCGTTGTGAAGACAATTACAACGGGGGCTTGAAAAAACATTTAACGAAAATATTTCTACTCTCAATATATTTAATCTTCGTTCACCGAAAGTAAAAAACTTCACATTCAAATTTTATTATATATCCAAATCGAATTTCATGCTTTACTGGAAGCTTTTCACATCCGAACGATTTCGTTTTGTGTACACAGCCCCTCTTATATCAGTAGCCCATTCGGACGATATTATTTCAATTTTAAAAAAAAATTAAACTATATTATTTGGAAAAAACTATTTTAAATGAATTTGAATCGCCCGCGCAACTTTACCTTGAAAGTCTGATGACCGTGACGTCATTTCAAGTGCAACAGCCAATTTTGTCACGCAAATAATTAACTTTATTTTACTCTCGGAAATAATGGAGCTGAAAGTAGCGGAAAATCGCTTATAAATTAGGGAACGGGTGGATTTTCAGATTTTTAAAGTAGCACAGATTGTTTTCTATATTTTTATACATAATTATGAAAATTTTCAAGCGGATCGTACAAACGGTGTACATGGTATTACGTTCCTCTTGCTTAACTTCTTAATCTTTTTGGAGTAATGCCGGTAAAAGTTTTATCTTGGAGTAGTTGCCCGGAATTGTTAGACATTCCAGAATGAGGGAAACTATATTTTACGGTTATTTGTATAAAATAGTGGTCCTTCTTACTTTCCGAACATGTACCACGTAAGGAAAGTATTGTAATCATGAAAAAATTCGACTTCGAGATTTTGGTGTTTTTACACGTTTTGAGGGCTTCTGAATCCATTTATGCTATTTTTACGAGATGTATGTGTGTATGTGTGTGTGCGTGCGTGTATGTGTGTATGTGAGTGAACACGATAGCTCCTGAACGGAGCATTCGATTGAGCTCAAATTGGATATATATCTCATAAACCACCGTCGCAAGACCGGTATTAATTTTGGTGTGTATAGGACTTATAGTTTTTCTACAGGGCTACGACAAATATTTCTTTTACATTATGGCCTATGGGGGGAATTTCTTGAAAGTGGCTAGCGTTTAAACGGTAGATTCGATTGAGCTCAAATTGGGTATATAAGTTATAAACCACCGTTGCAAGACCGGTTTTGATTTTGGTGTGTATAGGACTTATAGTTTTTCTACAGGGCTACGACAAAGATTTCTTTTACATTATGGCCTATGGGGGGAATTTCTTGAAAGTGCGCTACCGTTTAAACGATACATTCGATTGAGCTCAAATTCGGTATACATGTTATAAACCACCATCCTAAGACCGGTATTGATTTTGGTGTATATAGGACTTATAGTTCTCCTAAAGGGCTACGACAAAACTTTCTTTTATGTTATGGCATAATGGCATATGGGGAGAAATTCTTGAAAGTGCGCAAGCGTTTAAACGGTGCATTCGATTGAGTTTCGATTTGGTATATATGATTGAATTATTCATCGATTAAAATTTATTTAAGTGCTTGGTAATGATCTTAATCGTAAGTGTTCGGAAAGTCGAGTGGAGTCACTCCAGATTTTTACTAGATGTATGTATGTATGTGTGTGTGTGTGTGTGTGTGTGTGTGTGTGTGTGTGTGTGTGTTTGTGTGTATGTGAGTGAACACGATAGCTCCTGAACGGGGCATTCGATTGAGCTCAAATTGGGTATATATGTTATAAACCACCGTCCCAAGACCGGTATTGATTTTGGTGTGTTCAGTACTTATAGTTTTTCTACAGGGCTACGACAAAGATTTCTTTTACATTATGGCCTATGGGAGGAAATTCTTGAAAGTGCGCTAGCGTTTAAACGATACATTCGATTGAGCTCAAATTGGGATACATGATATAAATCACCATCGTAAAACCGGTATTAATTTTGATGTGTATAGAACTTATAGTTTTCTACAGGGCTACGAAAAAGATTTCTTTTACATTATGGCCTATGGGAGGAAATTCTTGAAAGTGCGCTAGCGTTTAAACGATACATTCGATTGAGCTCAAATTGGGATACATGATATAAATCACCATCGTAAAACCGGTATTAATTTTGATGTGTATAGAACTTATAGTTTTCTACAGGGCTACGACAAAGATTTCTTTTACATTATGGCCTATGGGAGGAAATTCTTGAAAGTGCGCTAGCGTTTAAACGATACATTCGATTGAGCTCAAATTGGGATACATGATATAAATCACCATCGTAAAACCGGTATTAATTTTGATGTGTATAGAACTTATAGTTTTCTACAGGGCTACGAAAAAGATTTCTTTTACATTATGGACTATGGGGGGAAATTATTGAAAATTCGCTAGCGTTTAAACGTTACATTCGATTGAACTTCAATTTGGTATACATGTTTGAATTATTCATCGATTAAAATTTATTTAAATGCTTGGTAATGATCTTATTCGTAAGTGTTCGAAAAGTCGAGTGGAGTCACTCCAGATTTTTTAATCTTATTGAATTAGAGATTTAAACAGAGGAATGTGAAAGAAAAAATAGTGATTGCCAAGAAGGATGAAAAGATTAAAACTGGAAAGCTGGAGCATAATTTTCTCTTCAATTTAACTGATGTGATTTCAACTGAAAAGGCCGATTTCCATGTTTGGAAATCCAGATTTGTTTTCCAAACAGAAGACTGGGAAAAGAGCTATTTTCCAGAACACTTCCAGAAAATTCGGCGAATATGCAAGAGGAAGAGAAAGGAAATTTGATAGGAATGTTTGAATACCCAAAATAGCCAATGAAAAAAAATCTGAAAACCCACGGAAATCCGGAGCAGACTCAGAGAACAATCAGGTCTGTATACAGGATGTCCCAAAAAGGTGTTAACAGGCTTTAATTTTCATCCATTAGAGATAAGTGTGCAGTTTAAATTGAAAAAAATGTTCAAAATAAGGTCGGAAATAAGACTACGCTACGAAAAAAATTCTCTCGTTGATTAAAAAAAAGTTACATTTTTTTAATTTGTATACGACCCCCGTACAAAAACATTCCCAATTAGTAAAATGTGCTCCATATACTTATGAGGCGATGTACCAAATTTGGGCCTCTCATCATACAACGTTGCAGAAATATCTTTAAATAAAGATGATTGGGAACTATACATGATTTTGAATGTAAGCGTTTATTGCTAGAGCGGGGGGAAAAAAAAAAATCTTTCTTTTTTTTTTTTTTTCCAATTATTGTACGACCCCTGAAATGAGATCATTTGACGTAATTTTTACTTTCCGAACATGTACCCTGTAAGGAAAGTATTGTAATCACCAAAAAAATTCGACTTCGAGATTTTGGTGTATTGACACGTTCTGAGGTCTTCTGAATTCATTTATGCTATTTTTACGAGATGTATGTGTGTGAGTCAAAACGATAGCTCCTAAACCGGGGTATTCGATTGAGCTCAAATTGGGTATATATGTTATAAACCATCGTCGCAAGACCGGTATTGATTTTGGTGTGTATAGGACGTACAGTTTTTCTACAGGGCTACGACAAAGATTTCTTTTCCATTATGGCCTATGGGAGGGAATTCTTGAAAGTGCGCTAGCGCTTAAACGGAACATTCAATTGAGACTAAATTGGGTATGCATGTTATAAAACACCATTGCAAGACCGGTATTGATTTTGGTGCGTGTAGGACTTATAGGTTTTCTACAGGGCTACGACAAAGATTTCTTTTAAATTGTGGACTATGGGGTGGAAAGTCTTGAAAGTATGCTAGCGTTTAAACGGTGCGTTCGATTCAGCTCAAATTGGGTATATAAGTTATAAACCACCGTTGCAAGACCGGTATTGATTTTGGTCTGCATAGGACTTACAGTTTTTCTACAGGGCTACGAGAAAGATTTCTTTTACATTATGGCCTACGGGGAGAAATTCTTGAAAGTGCGCTAGCGTTTAAACGGCGCATTCGATTGAGCTTCAGTTTAGTCTATATGTTTCAATTATTCATCGATTAAAATTTATTTAAATGCTTGGTAATGATCTTAGTAGTAAGTGTTCGGAAAGTCGAGGGGAGTCACTCCAGATTGTTTTCCCTTCGAGAACCATTTAAGTCAGCGTTATATTAATCTTCATATCTCTGACACTTTTAAGGATATAATTCTTTTTTTGTAAGCCACCCCATCAGTGTATGGGGCACATTTTTCTAAGTGGAAATTGCTTGGTCCGGGGTGATATACAAATTTAAAAAGTGTAGTTTTTTGAAAACTAACGGCAGGAATTTTTTCTTAACGGAATCTTACCTCCGACCTTATTTTGAACATTTTTTTCAATTTATACTGCCCACTTATCTGTAATAAATAAAGCCCGTTAATACCTTTTTGGGACATCGTGCTTATTAAAAGCGTTTCATAATTAATGCAATCCTGTTTGAATGTCTTCCTTGTTCCAATATGTTCAAAAGTGCATCCCAATCCACTAGCGTGTCATACTTGTATTATTCGTTCCATAAAACAATCCTTCAGAATTAAAATCAATACTTAATTCACCTACTAAAAATATTTTTCAATCTTCCTCGGGCATATTCTAACTATACTTCGCCTTTATTTACACTAATAAAATCCAGAGAACCATTCTACCACACCACTATGGTTCCGGGTTCGATTTCAGCTATGGACTTGGGGGCCATCTCGGCCGTTCCTGCATAGAAGGCATCGCTGGTGCACCTATTAGGTGCCTCCATCATAAAATGACCAGTACTTACGGCCTAATAGTGGCCAGTGCCTATTCACGGCTATTGTCCACCATTAGAAAAAATAAAATAAATCCTACTATGTAGTTAATCTGATCTCTGACTCTCTAACAATTCCGGGTAACCACTCTAAGATAAAACTTTCACCGCGATTACTCCAAAAAAAAAAAGTTAATCCCGAAAAGCCTAATAATATCTACACCGTTTATACGATGCACTTTTTTTTTTCCTTTTCACGTATGAAAATATAGAAAACAGTATGCGCTATTTTAAAAATCCGAAAATCCACACGTTCCCTCATTTGAAAGCGATTTTTTGTTATTTTCATTTCCATTTTATTTCCGAGAGTCAAAAATGTGAATCATTTGCTCTACAAAATTAGCAATTACAAGTGACAATGGCGTCACATTGAAGTCACGGTCAAGTTGCGATTCGAGTTCGTTTTTCCAGATAAGATACTTAATTTTTTTTAATTTATTATTTAAATTATCGTCTGCATGAAGCATTGATATAAGAGGTTTCTGTTTACACAAAACGAAATCGTTCGAATGCGAAAAGTTTCCGCACGTTTACAGAAGAGCATGAATATAATAAAAATTCATATACCGGGTACTTCAAAATAGATGTTAACGCGATTATCTTTTATACCGTAAGTGATCGAAAAATACTTTCAGTTAGAAAAGTTCGTCAAATTAAGAATATAGCTTTCAGGTATGGCAATTATTTTACTGGGGGCTGTATACATATTAAAATACAAATTTCATTTTTATACGGTCTCTCCTTTCCAATCAATTATATATTAAAAAAATTTTTTGCTTTTTGTCTAAAAAGGTAAATTAAAAAAAATATCAATGTGAATTATTTTGCGAAAATTTTAATCTTAAAAATGATGACTTATATAACTTTACCCAAGTGTTGGCGTCGGTTTTTAGGCGAAAAAATTTTTAGGGGACCCGCTATAATTTGATAAAAGTTAAATAATGATCCTATTGTTGTGAAATGGCAATTAAATGCTTTCAAACGTGTGAAATTAAGAAGTGCCGCACAGCCAGCTGCGTCAAAAAAAGGGTCTCTAGATCTGTGGCACGCGATGAACGTTTCGATCGTCCGCCATCTTGCGGGTAGTTAAATCGAGTGATGGCAACGGCTGCCCTTTTTTCAGCATTTGGCAATCTATCCAGCTGTTCTCGCATTCTTCCATTTTTCAGCAGATGTCATTGCTGTTGAAAATAATCGTGACCATTTTTTTACGGGAAATGACGTGCTAAAAAGTAAAGGATTCTCGTGGAGCTATGTCACCCGCAACTATTTTTATAGAAATCAAATCTATTCTTCTTGACTGGCAACAGTCAAAACGTCAGAGTTTGGTGTTCCCAGAGCGGGAACACTGCGCGTTAAAGGGTTAACTTTGACGTGACCTCCACAACGGGCTTTGACTTCTAGTTCTAGATTCAATATCCTTGATCGGAAACTTGACAGACCGTTTTATTTTTCATTCTCTTACTCTCCTACCAGCAAGCAATCAAAACGAGCTGGGAGTTCTCTTACAGCTAACAGTTGGGGGGGGGGGGGCTGCAATTACGTGTGATCTATTTCAGGGGTGATTACTGTTGTCAAACTGTCCGCAGTTACCGCCGTCTTCTTTCAACGATTACAGAGACAAAATGGGCAATAACCATAACAACAACCGTACACGACCACTGACTATAGGATGGAAAAGCAATTGATTATTGGGGGGACATTAATTTCAATAGGGCCGTATTCTCGGCCCATTTAACGAAATAATTTAGGAAATGTTTAGTGTATAAGACATATCGAAAGCATTTATTCGATGAGAGTTAACCCCTCAACGGTCGTATTATTTTTAAGAAAACAGTCATAAAAGTACCTAATTTTAGTTTTTTATTCCAGAAAATTGTATAAAAATAAGTGCATGTACAATACAGAGAAACCTCTTACGAGCGACCACTCTCCGTTCCACGAAAAATAGGTCGTTAAGAGAGTTGGTCGCTCAAAGAAGTATGAGCATTTGATATCCAGGGTTTTTTGATATAAAGGGAGGGGGGGTTCTAAAATATGTTGTTTGTTTTGTTATATATGAAATAACTGGCAATAATAAGGAAAAAATAAATACTGGAAAAAATATACTGGAAAAAATAAGCGGCTTCCACTGTATTACAAATAATACAGTGGAAGCCGCTTAATTGCATCACTGGCAAATTGGATCAGCCGCTTTATCGAATGAGATCATGGAAAACGGAACGGGATCATTCTCTTCTCAACCCAAACCGCCGCTTTTTCGAATCAGCCGCTTTACTGGATCAAAAATCAGCTGGACGAACGTGATCCAAATAAGCGACGGTCACTCCACATAAGTAATTATACAAAAATATTTTTAAAATTTAAATTTAAATAAAATAAATTCAGAAATTTCGGAGTGTTTCATTCTTTACTCTCTCTCTTGTATTTTTTACATTTGACAAACGAGAACTTATCATAATATTGTTCATGCATTCCGAATTTGCCATAATAGAATCTATTTACTTTTTCCTACAACCAAAAGTAACCGCCAACTTCCTCTCCGAATTTCCTTTTTTGTGAGACTCAAGCACATCAATGCAAAATCACTCATTTCTTAGACATGTCTCTTCTCTAACCTAGAAGATTTCTGCGTTATGTGTTACGTGTACTTGCACCTGCTGTCGATTTCCAGAAGAGTGACTAGTTTGGATTGCGATTTTAGTTTACTATACTTCCGGGAAAAAATGCAAGAAAATTTCCGGACAGAGAACCGAGACCGGTCGCTTATAGAGGGTTGTATGGTTTCTTCTAGAGGATCTTTTAACATTAAGTAGATAAAAAATCGGTCGTTACAGGACGGGGTCGCTTAATAGAAGTGGTTGCTCATAAAAGTTTCACAGCATATGTATTCATTTTAAGGTTTTACACATTTTTTAGAGCGAAAGAAAAAGTTAAATTTCTAGGTAAAGCCAACATTCGGGGTTATTGTGACTGATTGAGTGTTTTCTAGTGAACAGGTAATCATTAAAAATATATGTTTCAAACACTATAGGAGAATTTCGTTAAACTTACTTCGTAAAATAAATAAATACAGTCGAGTGCCAAAAATCCGCCGACCTAAAATCCGCAAACGTCTGAAATCCGCACACCTTCTCTGATGTAAATAATGAAATTTGCAGTCATCCACTAGTAATGAAATTGTTGAAAAGTGTCTTGAATCTAGATAAATATGATTCTGATGATGATGAAAACTTATAATAATAATTATTATGTGGTAATAATGATAATAAATCTGTTTAATAAAAGTTTAAAGTTAGGAGAAGAATACCTTAAATTTTTAGGACAGCAAACCCTGGTAACAAAACAAGAATTAATGATAATTTACCATTTGCAAAAATAAATAAATAAGAGAAGAAAGAAAGAAAGAAACTGAAAGTAGAAAAAAATAATACTTTAAAACAAATCACCATAGAACATGCTTTCAAAATTAGAAAAAGGAAATTTTGAAACCATTTGCTGGGCTAGCCTTCATGTAATTTTTTCTTTTTTCTCCTATGCTTTTGTATTTAATGTGAAAATATTAGTGAAATACTTTTGATTGTGTTTTTATTTCATTGTAATTGTATTCCACCTTTTTTTAAATCAGAAATGCAATGATTTATCTTTATGGCCCGAAATCTGCAAAATCCTAAAATCCGCCGTAGCCATGGTCCCAAGCTGTGCGGATTTCTGGCTCTCTACTGTATTTGTAAAGTTTTTCTTTGAACATAATAAAAATAACTCGGTTGTTCGAGTCTCGTCAGGGGGAGACCCCCCTGAACCCCCCTAATTTTTCAGTTTCCTTATTGCAATATTAAAACGATATTAATCTGTCAACCCCCTTTATTGAAAATTGTCCGAAAACTGTGTCCCAAAAATGCGACATAATTTTACAAATATTTAAATACTATTAGTTCACAGCAGCTTTAATCTATTGTTGCAATATTTCGTAAGCTGTGGAATAGGCCTCACATGTATTTTTCTATAAATAGGTTACAATCATAAAAATTTCAACATAGGGTTACCAGGCGAAATACACGAAAGATGAGAGGTAAAATGGCATAGTCATTAAAAAGTAAGCTAAGACTGCACAACGCATATCACAAATACTCGCATTGGAGTACTGCTACCCTCTATTTAAAACTAAACTATCTCCAAGTTAAGTTAGATAGTCTGGTATTGTCATATGTTGTGTAAAACGAGATATAAATAAAGAAATATATATATATATATATATATATATATATATGTATATATGTAACATTAGGCGTTACGGGATAGTTGTGTTGTGGAACCGGTGGTATGGCGAGGGAGAGGCATGGCTGTTGAGGTCTCCTGGATGGCTCGGGACTCTGAGCCGCTATTGCGGGAATCGGGCCGGATGGGTTGAGTCTGTAGAAGGCCGATCGTCGTTGGCCGGGACGCACATTACCTACCTTTACTTGCATTGGGACGAGAGCTGGGGACTGATGGAAGATAATAACGCTCGCTGATTGGCTGCTGTCTCGGAGCTGATGCTGAAAGCCATTTTAAGCGCGGCGCCTCTTTCGAAAGTGCGCTAGGTATTTTTTTCAATCTGACAGTTGTTGCTTTTTTCCAGATGTCATATTTTACGAAAGATAAGCTGCTATCTTCCTTTATAAATGAGATAGAATCTTCTTATTCAAGTAGTACAATTATTCGGAGCAATAGGGACAAGGAACTTTAAAATTGAAAACTGTCATTTCTATTTTTAGTCTCAAAATATATGTAAAGTTGTTTAAATCAAAGGTTCACATTTACAGTAATACTAAAAATAAAAAATTAAGTCTATTAAAAAAATATATTAATATCTTTGAGAACAAAATGCACATTCAATATTTTTTTCAAAATATCCCATGCGCATTTCAAATTAATAAAAAGTTGTAATTTTTTTATAGTACACTGTAATGCATGTATGAACATAATTGTGCGTTAAATTTTCAAACAAAGGTTATTTAATAGAGATATAGGAATTTAAATGTAACAATAGGATGGAAGTTCGAAAAAAAGCTACATCTCACATGAATTTATTTTTCTATAAAGACTTACCCTTGTCACATATAAAAATGAATGCACATATATGTTCGTACATATATTGCAAGTGTATATTTAAAAAATTATAGCTTTTTATTAATTTGGAATGCGCATGTGATATTTTAAATAAAAAAATAGAAGGCGTATTTTTTTCAAAAAATATCAATTTTTCATTTAAAAAATATTATTTTTTAATTTTTAGTTCCAATATAGATGCAAACTATTATGCTAGACAACTATGATTTTGTGTTAAACAACTTTACGTACGATTACAAGTAAAAATTCAAAATTGAAAATTTTGAATATTGAACGTTCCTTGTCCCCTTAAAACAATTTTAAAGAAGGTATGTACAGTAATAAAAGATTCGATTACTGAAATTGTATGCTATTGTCAATATTATTTGAGCAAAATGAATTCCACAAACATTCAATTTTCCATTCATAGATGGCAGCACCAAAAGTACAAAGCGTTCATAACCAATCAGCGAACGTTATTATCTTCCATCAGTCCCAATGCAAGTAAAGGTAGGTAATGTTGCGACCGGCACCTATCGTGAAAATCCTTGGGCCATAGCGGCCATCGATGGAAGAGAATGAGACGGACTCCAACTGCGGTTACATAATTTTATTGGATGATTGAGTACATCTTTCTTAGGCAGGTGCGTCACGCCAAAGATCTGCTCCTGATCTGTCGCAGGTCCTTATAAAATCTTTGGACGTCATGTCACATGACCTCAAACGCGTTGCAACCATTGGCCAAAAGCTAAAACTGGGCAGCTGTTTTCTCAGGGTTTGTTATGACTTTTAAGACACACTATGTGGCTGGCTGCCGGGACCGTCTACAAAGTTAAAGGAATTGCAAGGGACCGTGTAGTAATTGCAGTTTTTGAAAGCGGATTTCTTTGTTCCAAATGAATTAAACTGCGTAGTTCCAGAAATATGGGGTTTTCATAGGCTTTTCAATTGTAATGTTACATATATATATATGTGTGTGTGTGTGTGTGCGTTCATAAGAATTGAAATGTTCTTATCTTTCTGGCGCATAACGTTTGAACACTGTTACCCGTGATTTTGACGGGATCTTAGCTTAAGGGGTTAATAACCGGTAATGTGAGTATACTGTTGCAGGGAGGACAGATGTACTTGCCTCCCTACAATATTGCCAAATTTTAGCTATTTGAGCTGAATTTCAGAAGCTGCTGGCTAATTAAAAGAATAATCCTTTTAGCCACTCATTTTTTGGCCAATTTTTCGTAGTTTTACAGAGGCAATGTAAATGTATGCATTATATATACATATTTTAAATTTGCAATAATTGTTCAAAAATCTTTCGAAATAACGTTTACAGGACTAACACTAGGACAGGAGAGGGCAAACAGGAATTTAACAACTTAAAGGTGCCGCCAAAATCAGTTATGGTACCAAAGAAGGGGTCACCAAAAAATTAAGGTTTCTCCCGGGAGACGTAATCTGTACTTGCGGCAATGACCGTATTTGCATGACGATTATGTTCTCATATGTTCATGGCAATGCATGCAATTTTATTATTGTACTGTAAATAAATTTTAACTATCTCGAAATAAAATAAATAAATAAATAAAAATTAACTAAATTTTGTGCGGTTGTTGCATTGTAGTAATTCGTCAACTGAGCACCAAGATGAAATTGTCAGAGTACTGCAGCAAATTGAGGCATCTAAAACTGAATTGGGCAAAACGTGCAAATCTTGGTGCCTTGTTAGGAGCTTTACTTTATTTTAAAAAATTAACTAATCCTAATATACAGGGTTTCCCAAGAAAAGGTGGTAATACGCTTTAGTTCTTTATCTATGAGGGCAATGTAAATTTAAGAAATGTTTAAATTTGTATATGTCCCCACATAAGAAAAATTCTCAGTAAAATGTGCCTCTTGCACTAATGAGGTGATGAAAAAAGTTTGAAAGTTATATCCTAAAACGTGTCAGAGATATGAAGATTAATGCATGCTGACTTAAACCACTTTTCAAAGGCTATTAATTCTTACCTTCATTAAAGTTTTACTTACAGAGCCTAATACTTAAATTGTTTGATAGGCAAAACCTTAAAATCTAAAGGAACATTGAACAACTGCGGAAGCAGCAGAACATTTTAGTCTATTATTTAGAGGTAGGAATTTCTTTTTTTTTTTTTAAGGGAAAGACTGTGACGTCTGTCTCTAGCAATAAACATATCTCTAGCAAGACGTTTTATGATGAGAAGTTGAAAATTTGTACATCACCTATTAGTGTATGGGGAACATTTTACGAATTGGTCATTTTTTTTTTTTTTTTGGTAAGGGAGGGTTCATAAACAAATTTAAAGTGTTACTTTTTGAAATTTGGCGAGAGTATTTTTCTTAACGCAGCCTTTTTTCCCTACCTTATTCCGAACTTTTTTTTTCAATTAACATCACCCATCTAGGTAAAGAATTAAAGTGTGGTGTTACCCCCTTTTTGGGACATGTCTAGTTACCTCAGGGCCGGATGCAGCCCCGGGGCCTCAACAAGAAAGGGAACCCCGCAGTAGACATTTTTATGAAAAATTTCCTAATGAATACTGAATCTCTCTATTCTAAAAGAAAGTAATGGCCGCTGTCAAAAGCTTGTTGGGCTATCTCCTCCTAAACTGTGAGGATTTGAGTTTCGACTAAGGTGTCCACAAATTCGAAAAATTCCGAGGAACCTGATAAGGTGACAAATTTCGAAAATCGAATTATTTTAGAAGATATTAATAAAAAACTGAAAAAAATATAACGTAATGGTTGCCAGATTAGGCATTAAATCATTCATTCCTTTGCAGCAAAGCAATTCAAGGTATGTAGAATCGCGTGAAATTCATAAACATGAATTAGAATTACACCAATTTTACGCCATATTAAAAAGTATATGAAATAAATAACTCAAAGTGCGTGACACAAAGTTGACAATTTTCAAATAGTAAGTTCACTTAGACAACAGGAGTTTAGAATTAGTGTGACCATTCGTTTTTCCAAAACAGAATAACTAATTGTAACTGATTTTAAAAGCACCATCTTGGCATTAGGTACGATCTGGCAAAATGGTATCTTTCCAAGCAGGGTGGATCTAAACCGCGAGTTCCGAAATGTTAGAACCCAGAATCTTGAAAATGAAAAATAATTAAAATGCAGATTATTTTTAAACCGGTTTGGTCCAGCTGGAGTATTTGCTACCAGTAGAAATATTGGGTGGCGTTAACTATGCCATTATAGCAGTTATAGTACACTTCGGCTATCTGCCAGCGTGACGAGATGATATAATTCGTGGTGCTAAATACGCCATTCTGCAAAGGATTATGTATATGAAAATATGGATAACGGTTTTCCGGTAACCTTACATGAGCAGTAATTATAAATTGTGAGCATGTGTAAATCGCCAAATGGAAAGTCGCCATTGGTGGCAAGCTATCCTAGCTGTTCCGTAGTTTTTATCAAAGAAAATATGTGAAGTACTGTTTTCTTAGAGCGAATTATTAACAATACATATGCACAAATTGACAAATTATGAAAATTCACCATAATTGTCTAATACGCAAGGTGTTCCATGGGTTTCGCATAATTAAAAATAGTGCGAAGTTTAAATTTTTATGTTCCAAGTAATGTGTAGCTCAGTAACATTCTATCTGATCCAACCTTTGGGATTTGTTAGTTGAAATTATGCCTTTTTTACAAATAAGCCTTATTAGGGGCTGAATGCTTCATACAAAAAGCGAGCGCAGCGAATCTAGGGGCCTTGGCCCCTAGTTTAGTCTAATATAACAGTTCACGTCAAACCATCAAAGCCTGCACTTCGTTGCATTCATTAGAGAAAACAAGTTACAGATTGTTAAAACTTCCCATTCAATAACATTAGGATTTGACGATCTCTTGTAGCATACAGTAGATCGCCAAGGTGAGTTTAGTTTTTGAAACTTACTTTCAAGCAAACTTTTGCCTCTAAAATAAGAAAATTTAAGAGAACTTCTGTGTGAATTCGAGGTGTGCATACGACAACGTCGCCAAACCATTATCAATTTATACAGGATATCCCGAAAAAGATGGTAATATGGTTTAATTTTCTATTTATTTCAGATATGGGAAATGTTAATGCAAAAAATTTTCAAAGAATTTGAAACACGGACCATGTTAATCCAAGCCATTTTCACCACATTCTCCAATTTATGTTGGTACAAATGAATTCCCTATATTTGTAGGTATGAAGAATCTCCCAACACCACCACCACACACCTCTAAAAAGCATGAATAAAACATTGAGATTCCCATTTTTTCTTGCTATCACTAAGTATTATACTTAGCCAATTTCATTGCAACACACTGTAGTTTACTTATGTTAACTTATTTCAAGTGTTAGGATAAATTTAATATTATAGTACAGATGTTCAATTTCATGATGTGGTCAGATATGGCTTTTCTTAATTGTTTCATACGACTTATTTAATACATACTGGCCTGAAAGCATTAGTTTAATCCATTTACATCTAGTGTCCTGTACACGAGACACCTAAATCTTAGTGCTTAGAGTCTCAAAAACTTACAAGTGTACTTCGATTTTCCTATCTTCCATTCACAAATTTTAAATCTTGTCACAGAGTGTTTTAATATCATAAAGTTAGATTTGCAAAATTTTCACTTTTTCAACAGATTTTTAAAGAAAATGTTGTTCATACAATTGACGTCAGAAATTGATAATATTTATTCGTGCAAACATCACAAAAAATTTGGAAACGGATTAAAGATCCATGGTCTGCTCTCAGGCCTTCAAAATAGGGCCTGAACTTCCTCATCTTGTCTTGCACAGGGGAATGTCTTATCTGGGTATCAAGATAATACGTCGTGCCCAAGCTTGTGAAGATGATAAAAAAATAAATAAATAGCACACTATATTCACTGCAAAACAAGTTTATTTTTCTACAGTGACCAAAAACACAACTGATATGATACAACATGTACAGTGTCCAAGACTACATCGGGTGCGAACATACACAAAGAATAAATCCACAAACTGCCCAGACCAAAAGCCACTAATCCGTTTGGCTTATAGGCGATTAAATGGCTTGAGTCAAATAGAAAGAGATTGGGAGTAAAACAACTTTATTTCTTTTTATTTACTTTAATAATATTCTAAGAGAAAAAGAAAGCACGCTTACATATGTAAATTTCATGCCACCTGAATTCAATAAATAGGAAAAAAAGAAAGAAAGAAAAACTTAAATATTTAACTTATCCCAATACCTTAAATTAATAATCAAGCATTTGATTATTAAATCATAATATTGAAAAAATAAAAATAAATAAAAACCCTTGGTTTCCAATATATATAAAGTTATATACTTTACAAAGCCAAAGGAAATAACTACCTGTAAATTTTGTATATATCAAGCTAATTTTGCTTATACATGCATTATTAATATAAAGCATTTAACTAACTAGCAGATAGTAATAGTAATTGGCTAATCTCAAAACACTACCGTGTTTAAGAGGAGATGCTGGAAGTCGCAATGTACAGCAACGACACTTTGCTTAGAAAACTTTCTTTTTTAATATATCTGGGCACCTTGTTCATTTTTGGACTAGAGAGCGAGATCGTAAAAAAAAAATATTACCAAGACAATATCGATATTTATATCCATTAGAACACACGTTATTTTTAATGACTTTTTAATAATTTAATTACACATACAAATTAAAATCAGAACCTTATACAAGACACCCTGTTCATATGAACAATTTATAGACCCTATAGTACAAAAAAAAAAAAAAAAAAAATCAACATTTTACAAGGTTTATAATTTACATTTACACTATGTATAAGAATGACCTGCAAGAGCATTTTTGCTAGTTATCAGTCTGTAGAATTCTATCACAGAGTTATGTTAGAAATACTTCGAGTTTTCGCAAAACTAAAATTGCTTTTTCTTCTTTTTTCATATGCACAGGGCTACTAAATACAAATGTTGATTTTAAAAATATATATATATATACTATTTAACATAAAAATTAGAAAGAAAAAACAAATCAACTTTACAAAGCAACTAAAATGTATGGTACAAAAGATCTATTTTACAATTTCATACTATCAAAATAATGAAGGGAAAAACTGCATTATGCTCTCTCCCCTATTACATAATATACCACTTGGACACAAATTATTACATCAAAATGTTCTTTTTTACACATGAGTAGTAAAACTGTATTATAAATAACATGATTTCATACACAGAATACCGTAAGTCTCATGTCAAGTTTAAAATCTATAGTATTTTACACAATGTTGTAAAAGAGTTCACTATATAGAAGCTGAAATGGAATATTTTTTCACTCTTTGGGGCAGAAATACCAAATTGTGGACATTCATAATAGGATTAAAAGAATATATTTAAATTTGAAACATTTATTATAAGTAATGCGATACAAATTTTTCTCATTAAAGGGAAATGGGGAATCTGGTATTTTATACAAAGACTTTCACAAATTATGATATAGCTGAAAACATTTAATACATGTGCCGCTGTGAAATATATCTACTATACTTAAGATTAGTTATGCTTTAAACATGTTTTTAAAATATTTAAGAAAACATAATGCCAATTATAAGATTCTAATTTCTGTTAATTATAAATGTGCCGATTATAGCCACTATATAATCTATAGAAAAAAATTTTAAACAAGCAATCAACAATTCTTCTCAGGATGCACAGGATAAGAATATAAACTAGCAATAAGGGGAATATGAAATGTATAAATATTTTGAATTTTATGGGTTTTTTTTTTTTCATTCTAAATTGTCATATTACATTCAAAACAAAATAGCATGTCTTTTATTTCTTAAAACTTGTAAAAGATATATACATTAATATTTGCATAGGAGGGAATGGTTGGATATAATCTAATTATTTTTTATTAATACAGGAAACCTGCAATTTTAATGGAGGGGGAAATGCACAAGCGAAAGAAAACAACCATTTCAGCTTTTGAACTTTTTCCTTTGTGTGTATTAAATTACAAGAATTAATGGGCTTCTCCTCTTATAGTAGGCCTATGAAGTTATGTGCTTTCAATGCAAAAAGATGACCTGATGGTTCCATATACAGAGATTAAGAAAAAAAAAAAAAAATTCCTTTGAAAAAGAGAAATATACAAGTTGTCCGTGGGGGAAAAGACTACAATGCCGATGTTTTGTACATGGTGTTTCACAGTGCATCAATTTACAAATGTACATACTGTACATGGCCTAAACACAGTAGGTTAGGAGATATATTTAAAGCACCTTTTCAATGTACAGCGTAAGAGGGGATGACAACACTGGTGCAGATATGACTCTGCTTTGAGGCACCTTAGAAAGTTAATGGAAAGGCCTGAGATGACCAAAAAGGCAAGAATAAAAAAATTGCCTGAATGCTCAGCTAAGAATCACAATAACATTTTCAACTAGGAACTTGTCAATTTAAATGGATAAATACATAATTGTTAGCCACTTCAGAATCAGAATCCTTCGCAGTTAAATCTTGTTAAGTGCCCGTGAAATTTGAGTTAACTCTCCAAAAAGTTATTTTCTCTTTATTAAAACTTACGGTTGGGGAATAAAATTTACTATTGATTAGGCAGCACAAAAGCAAAAACTCAAAAATATAGTTATTTTTGCACAAAAAGGTATCAAAAGATAAAGAAAATAATAACAGTAATAATTTGACTACAGCTCAAATTTTGTTGCTGCTGAATTTAAAAATAACTTTTCATTAAAACAGAAGACTTAGCAAAAATGCAACAAATTAAAAATAAATAAATAAAAACCATTGCTGACTTAATGGACACATTGTGTATTGTTATGGATTCTTGATTGTTTTGCTTATGTATGTGTGTATATATATAACTTATGGGTATAAATAGAACCAAAATTTGTCATGTGAAAAAAAAAAAAAAAAAAAATGGTACAACTTTGTTTTTCTTTTAAATATATGGTATAAAACAATTTTTTAGATAACCCATTAGTTATTTTCTTTTTAATCTATTTTTAGGCAAAACTTTTGCCTTTCAAACAATTACAAAATTAGACTTAGAAATAATTAAAGTACATAAAGCTTTGAACAAAAAGAGTTAGCTACAGTATGGCACACATAAAATTAATTTACAAAATGTACAGCCATTTTTTAATTTACATTTGCAAGTATTTTTACAATGAGTTAAAGTGATTCTTAGTAGCAAGCAGAACAGTTTTCATTCAAAAAAGTGATGATATTTCAAAACACTTACAATTCGTCCTAATTTACAAGGTACAGATTAAAAAGAAATGAATTTTATACAGATGCAAAAATGTTTTTTGTCCCATGCTACAATAATTTTTTTAAGTTAAACTACATGAAAAAACAACAATGAAAGCTTATAAAAATGTAAAAACTAAAAAATTGGATGTCCAGTAATTTTAATTTACAGTATAAGACACTTAATACAGGTCAAAAAGCTGATAAAAACTGAAGAAAAAAAAGTTGGAAGACTGGACTTCAACAAAAAAAAATTTAAAAGAATAATTACAAGATCTAGTTTTATTTACATTATTTTTAATGTCCAACTAAAAAGCATAGCTCGAGCTGTTAAGTATAAAATTAAGAGATGAGTTGAGTATTACATCAGTTGAATATAGATAATAACCAAGTCTCAAATGCTCAAAATTGCTTGATTTTTCACCTATCACATTGTTATTGTTGTACCATGTAAGCAAAATTAAAAATAAAATACACTGTACAAATAACTTATGGTAATTACTTTAATTAAAATTTTTTGCTTAGAAAATTAGTAACTAAATTTGCAATTTTAAATTTATTTTAGGCAGAAAATCATACATACAAAAAAAAAAAAAAAAAAAAAAAAAAAAAAAAACGTTATGCAACTGCAAAGGAGAAACATTTATTCTGAATTCAGAAGGAGCAAAACATATATAATAAATTTGTGCTTCACTTTAAGTTAGAGGCACTTTTCCATTAAAGATTATTTAAATAATGATAAGTTTCTGAAGTATTATCCAAAATATGCTAGTTATAACTTTTCCTTGTGGAATGCATATCATCAAAAGTGGTGGAAAAGTCACTCTATAGAACAAATGAGTTTTTCTTAACATATTTTTAGTCTGATTTCTTGGGTGAGTGAGGGGAAGTTAAGTTTCTAAAGGATTATTCACTCTTGCTTTCCTTTTAATATTTAACATTTTAAGGATAACATACAATTCTTTTTAACTAAATACATTTAAGGTACAGTAAGAAAATTAACATCCACAAAAGTATCTTGCCCGTCCCCCCCAAACTTTAAAAAAAAAAAAAAAAGGATGACAAATACTTTATTTAAAACTAATTATCTTCCCTCTTAGCTTTAATAACTGAAGATGATGAGAAAAAAAAAGACATGGTGTTACAGAACTATGTTAAGGAAAGGAAATTCTCCAAGACAGTGAAGATGGAATTTCTAACTTTTCACTACTCCAGATAGAAAGGAAATATACATAGATAACTTACAAGTACTAATGACCTTATTTTCTCAATATCTGAAGTGTATTAGCTAAAAAATTTATGATGCTGATGAGGTAAAAAAAAAGAAGAAAGAAAAAAAGAAAAATGCAAGTGTAGTTTAACTAATTTGAATATTACTTCATGTAAATTGCATCAAAACATTTGAGTTATTTGAGATCTTGGAAACAACACCCACTCATCTCCATATAAAACTTTCAATAAGTATCAAATTTACAGTAGTTTGAGGTCCCAGCAACTTTATATAATTAATTTTATAATAAATGAATTGTTCTGTTGTATCATGAAGTTTTTATTTTAAGTGGGGGAAAAAAATAGTCAACTTATTTACAATTTTCTTTTCCGATGACGCGATATTGTACAAAACAGAAAAGAAAGCTAATGCACTCAAATGAATCTACTTTTAAAAATGTATAAAAATTTACAGAAATTTTGTGCAAATGTTGCTACAACCAGCAGAACATCACATATATTGATTCTTCCATATTTACAACGCTACCTTTAAAAAAATTTTCATTGATAAAAGAACTTAAGATATTACAAAACTTTACATTAATAATTTAACATGATAAAATTAAGCATGATTTCATTTATAAATAAATATAAGGAACGAGTTATGAAAATTAAAATTTATGTACACAACTCAATACTCCTCACTGGGCACTTTACATAAATAAAGAGGGGAAATCAAACCTTTAAATACACCTGAATCATCAATGTCACCCCTTGAACAAAATTAAAAAGAAAATTAAACTTTTTCCTATTTGCAATTAAATTACACTGTACAAATTATCTGCCATATGATTCCATGCTTATGGTTTTTAACATATTTACATTAAGTTGGATGCAATACACATGAGTGCCATCAAAAACACTTTATGAAAGAAATGTCATAACTCAACTGGGGAAATTCTTTTGTTTAAAATTTTAAATTGTTTTCACAAGTATATAAATTTGGATAACATTCTAAATACAAGTGCTGAAGCAGTTATAGTAATTACTAAAATGAAAAATCTTAAGAATTTCAATTAAAAATTGATGTGTAAAAATTCACGCACAAATATATAAATGTAACACTTTCCTTTGTTTCAAGTACATACAGCTATTTAATGAATGAACATTTACAAGTTTTTAAATAGCTGTAGGGTACAACCAGAATTTCTCAAACTCCAAGTAAATTTCCTAAACAATCCAAAATATAAGAACTTTTTTATTCCAAATACAAAAACCACCTTAGTATTATACCTTCAAGCCCATTTCATATATCAGTAAACCGATAGAAACTACAGCCTTTGACACTAAGAAAATATTAACATTTTATCACTTAGAATATTTATAGATGCAAAAGTTTTTAAGTCCAAATAATTTTTAAAGTTAATAGTCAAGTAGATTCAAATTAAATACAATAAAAAAAGCATCTAAATAATTAATAAAAATTATCTTTTCAGTAATCAGGTAAGGGCTATGGAGCTCCAAAATTTACAATATTCAAATTCAATTATTACTTTAGCTTAAGCCAACATACAACTATAAATAAGTCCAAGATATTTTATACTTCCAATTTTTAAAGATTGACAAAAAGGTCTAAGAACATCACTTGGCTAGTAAGAACAAACTGAAGGATTTACTAAATATTTAATTAGGCATGCATTCTGAATAATAGCATAAAATGTGCATGTACCTATTGTTTAAAATAGTGCAACATGAAAAACAATACACGTTATTTTCTTATGGCGAAATTGGGAACCCAACAATGAATGTTCAATAAGTTTTTTAAAAATTCGCATGAGTATAACAAAATGTTTTTTTACAGAATGACGATTCATATTTATTATGTTATACACAAGGAAACAACTTGCCGCAGCACAGAAAAAGAATAATATTTTACAGCATATTTTACAAAAATTAAATGCAATTAAAACCTGAAAGTTTGAGAAATACTGATTCATATTGTTTCCCCCATGTATGTTATTCAAAAATTGTCCCCACCCTTCCTCTGTACAGTTGCAAAAGGGCTTTTGTGGCCAATGAGCAGAAATATACAAAATTCAAATCTACAACAGCAATAGCTCCCTACAACACACTACATGCACATACAATTTCTACATGAGCTAATTACAATAAAAATTGAATACAAAAATTTTCCACAAGTTTTACAAAAACTTTTAACCAACTTGACACCACTTTGTCAAAGAGGCTAAATTTTATGTATATGTATATATATGTTATGTATATATATATATATATATTATTACAAGAAAGCTAAACAATACTGAAGTTAACCACAACACTTTTTTTCTTCAAATATTCAGACAGTAGAGTAGACTTACAATCCCACAGCAAAAAAAGATTACAAGAGACCACGTCCCACTCACAAGCATTTAGACCATACGGGCACCGTTAATTTACTGCCAACGCAGCTGAAGAGTCTACATATCAACCACATTCAGAGAAAAATCTAAGCAATGACACATAGGAAAACTACATAATTTTAGAGGCATTAATGCTAAACTGCCCCCTAGAATTTATCTAAAGAGAGAAAAGAGTAAATAGTGCAATAATAATCACAAATAAAATATATAACTGATAACTGCAATATCTTGTTTAATTGCCAAAAACCAAATCATATCAGTCGAGACATATAAAAGAAAAAAAAAATGTTCATCAGTTACATTAACTAAATACTAAATTAAAGCAAAAATAGGGAAGGGAAAAAACACAAGAGTCAAACAGACATTTTAGATCACATCTGCTAGACCATTTGACCAACGTCATTCACCAAAAACACTGTTTATGTATCAGTCTTAAACACATTGTTTCTTTTTTTTTTTTTTCATTTTCACAAATGCTGAAGGTAACAATTCCTCAGAGTTCATCTTAAATGACAAGAGTCATTTTACAACAATCAATGCAGACTCTAGTATTTATTAAGTTTTATCTGCATAAAAAACATCCCCAATAAGTGTTTTACAATCAATTAAAATACAGTACAATGGTTAAACTAAAATCAACTTTAAATATGACCAAACGAAAGAGTAGAAGATACACTCCTACTTACTTCCAACAGATACAGACTCATTTATTTTTTCTGCATAGACTTCAGTTTAGTTGTCAGCACTACATACAATATAAGGAAGAAAAACTCTAATCAGGGTTCCCACTACAACAAAACTACAGATAAATTACTTTTGATATATTGCTGGAGGGAACTCGTTTTATGAAAGCCTAAAAAATATAAGTAAGATATTCATAATTTAAATGAAAAAATATTTTAAAAATCAAAGCAGGGTTCATATGTCAGTTTGACAAACCTTATTTTCTACCCAAATTCTGAGACTAAATTTCAAAAACTTGATACTAAATATTCAAATGATGTAATATTTTTTAATATTCAGAATTTGTAGTTTATTTTACAGACTAATAATAATTCAATAATTATTTTAAAAAACAAAAGCAAAGGAAATATAGAATTAGTTTCAGATATCCCAAACTTTTATTTTCTCTGATTTGTAGGAACCCTGGAGTGCACATTAGGATGAAAATAACTACTTACTAGTAAATTTTAAACTAAGCAAAACATTACCTTTGAAATGTACTTAATTCTCCCCCCCACCGCCCCCTCCAGGCTTTTCAAGTTAAGATAAGGGGACCCTGTTACAGTTACAGGCAGTGGCTAAGTCATAAATTCAATAACAATGAAAAACAACTTATCACATATAAATGGCAACACATTTATTTTTCAAGCCACGGTTGCAAGACAGTAAACAACATAAAGCATCACACAAAGATAGTCATGTTAATAACAAGTTTGTGGCTTCAGCAGGAGAAAAGAAAATTAAAAAAAAAAAAAAAAAAAGATCAAACCCATCGTAGACAATATGTACCATGTCTAACAGCAAATCCTGCTATATTTACCAAACATATGAGAGTTACACTTTTACAGAGCTGTCTGTACAGGACGTTATCAAAAATTAGCAGTATTCAAAAATTACATCTGTAGCACCGAAATGTTACAAAATTTTTTTTATTTTCACACATTATACACTATACAACAGTGGGTAAACCTAGCTTGAAACCATCACATATATTCACAACTTAAAATGCAATGAGGAACTTTACAAGGCTATACAAAGCTTAACTGAAATGGAAGGTAGATCAAAAACATTATTAACTGCAAAATTTGAAAAATAAAATCAGTATTATCCATTATTCTTAAGTTATGGGATTATATAAGTATTCAGACATTTAGCCTAAATGATTTTCAAACATTTACTTTGAAACAAAAATTGGATAAAGAGTATATTACTATGAACATTAAAATTTCAACATCTTGTTTGCATTATTTAAGGGGGAAAATTTTGCATTACATTCCAGATTTTGAACTTTCCAGGAAAAAATGTTAAGAGATTAATTTTTTTTCCTCAGTTTAAAAAATAAACAAAATTTAACTATTTTTTCATTTATTATTTTTTAAATACCAAACTATAAAAATTAGAAGTTTTATAGCACTGTACCTTTTCAATTTCTATATTGTTATATAATTGTATAAATTGTTATAACATGAATATATATATATATAAATATTAATCTTCAAATTATAACTTAAAATTTATATTATAAATGACTTAATCAGCAGCATAGTAACAAAAAAGAATTACAGATAAAATTCCTGTGATTTTTTGATGAAAACAAAAACATTGGGGATGTTAAGTGACTGACATACTAATCAATATTAGATGGTAATGTAATCAAAACTACACAGCTAACAACCAAAAATAATCTACAAAAAATGATATTACAAAAACCTACATGATATATATACTACACAGTAATGGTTCTATAACTATGCAGAAGCAAAAACATTGTGAATGAAAACAACTGCATTTATCAGATACATGCCATACAATGCTTTTGTAACACATCCTGTACAAGATCAACTACTGGGCTAGGTATACCCATTTAAAAACTATATTAAACACAATATGCAAGTAGTTACACAATGGGAACAAAATTAAAATCAGTTTTATTTATAAGTCCTAGTTTTAGATACAATTGCAAATTCTTTTTATTTTTTTGTCGGAGTGTCCATTTATCCTATGTACAAGAAACCACTATATAACAGACACAGAAATAAACTTAAAAAATAAGATTCAAAACATAAACACAACCGTTTTAATGTATTTATATTTAATACAATGAGCAGGGGAGAAAAGCAAAACTTAACTAATTTTTACCAACAAATCCGATAGGAAAGACTTCCTATTTGGGCCCCTAACTCCAAAAAGCAAATTTACAATTAATGAGAATGGAAAAGAAACATTTAAAATGATACATGATAGAATTTTTTTTTCTTTATGGGAAGGCCTTAATTACAATTAAAAGCATGCATCTCACTCAAGACTGAGGATTATTGAAATCCAATTTTTTAATCATGCATTGAAAATTTCCTGGCTCTATACTTTACACCAAATATACACTCCGACATTTTTAAAGACAGTACACATTCATTATGGAACTACATAGTTCCATTAGAAGGTGCACCTATGGGACCTAACTCATTATTCTTCAGCAAATATTTCTCTAATTTTGCAAGAATATGTTTCCCATAAGTATATTTACGCAGTGATGCAACATGAGGACGGATCTTGTGAAGCAAAAGTTTGCGCTGGGGAGGTTCAGCAACCTCTATCATTCTCTGCACCACATAATTTGCATACTGGTCCTTCATCATAGCATATAAGGCACTGTGAGGCCTGAAAGACAAAATATGTTTAAAATAAGATATTGTACATACAAACTGTCATACAACCATGAGAAAATCCATGGACAACATTTTTCTTAAGTAATAATACGCCATATACCTTTTTCGCTTTAGCACTGATGCTTTTTGGACTTTAAAGAAAAAAAAGTTAAAATTAAGCCTTAACTATTTTATTGAGAGTTTACTTATCAAATTCTAACTTATAAAATTTTTTTAAGTATTTGTGTTACTATTTTTACTTAGGATAAGCTACTCCACCCTCTATACCTATACACATGCAAACCCAACACAAGTTGTTCACCTGCTCTCCATTGGCAGATTAAAACCAGAATTTTTAAAATAAATTATTATAAGTGTCAATTGAGGGAGGGAAATGAGATAATAATTGAGTAATACAGAGTATGAGGAGGGAGATGAGTTGTTCTTTTCATCATGAATTGTTTTTAAACAGATAAATGTAGTTGTCGGTTATTAGAATGTTTTAAGCAGTTCTATGACAGCCTGTTTTATTTTACTTAACACTACTTATTTTCATGACAACCTATTATCGCTATTCTTAGGTCACTGTATCATTTGAAGCACTGCAATTTCCAACAATCTACTGTTGTTATAAATCTAGAAGCTGCCTTATGTGATACACTCAATTTGAATTTGGGTTACAATTTGCCTATAATTCTAAGCATAATATGCAATTTATGGAGAAATGCCTAGCAGGAAGTATGGAGAGTGCTCTTTTAAAAGAATAATAGTTATACAGAAAAAAACGGCATGAAAATTGCCTTTACTCTAAGAAGGAAGTGTCTTTTTGATAATTTCCCCAGCTTCTTTTGAAAAGAAATGTGAACACTGGCATTTTGTATGGAAACAGATCATTCTACTGAAAATTATATGTGATGAAAAAAGCCTTTTCCAGTTAGCCTAAGTGGCTGCATCTTGCCTTTTTAGTGCTAATAATAAAATGTTGAAAGTTGCCAAGGTTTGCAATTTTTGATGATTCTTCGCCAAGTTTGGTTCCAAAAAGATTGTAAAATAGTTTTAGTAGGCAATTTTAATAGATTTCAACTCCAAAGAAGTGTTTTGTGAAACAAGGAAGAAAAATAGGAAAGATGCATGGATTATTATATGCTTTTAATATATAGCACTTTAGTGTGTATTTAAAATAAGAAAGTGTTTCAGATTTTAATTTACACTTTTTTCCCATACAATTATAACTCTTTTTTTTTCCTCCCCTACAAAAGTCAGATTCATATTGAAGTGCTCTTAATGTGCTGAATGCAGTAGTCGATTCTCACGCCGCCCCCCCCCCTCTTTTTAAGTGTCTAATGGAAGAAATGCCGCAACCCTGTGCAAAGACTTTCTCATGGTAAGACAGAACTATGGATGTAATAAATATTATTATTTTCTATTTAAACAATTTTATTATACTGTCAAATATTCAGACAGCTGTTTGAAGAGAAGACTTGGTTTCGTTTCCAAATGAATTCATGAAATACAAGCCAGGATTTAATCTACAGTTGGATTTCACATGTTTTTAAAATAAACAAAATTGCAGAATTACACAGATAATGTTAAAAAGTATTAAACTAAAAAAGGCAAAACACAGGCATTTTTAAATCACAATACTTACCCATCAGTAAAGGTGCAAACTTCCTCAATAAGAATAGCTCTTTCAGAACGAGATGCATGTGTCACACACTTTTCAACTACATTGCTATAAATAAAGAAACAAATTTATAAAGTTATATTACAAATGTAAAGAAATTTAGCAACATCTTAAGTCCCTTCTAAGTAAAATGAAATTTTGTTAATTTCGGTATTTCTTTCTTATCATGAATATTTTTCTTCAACCACACATAGCAATTTAAATCTATTTCACATATAATGCACATCCTTTTGTGTATATTATTATTTAAGTGAAATCTGTTAAATATAATTATTATGAATACAAGGATCGGTGCAGACGAAATTTGGGTCCATTTTATTGCCCCTTCTCAAAATTACAATTAAAATGGTCCCTTCATAAAATTGTAATTGATTAAAACGGCCCCTTCACAAACATACAATATATTGAAAGAACCCTTTATAGGCATTTTGATTTTACAGCATATTTAAATTTACTTTGTTTATTATTTTAAGAAAAAAAGAGACTTTTATAAAAACTGGTATGAAAATTCACAAAAATGGGACACCGGAAAAAAATTCCTGCATCCGTCCCCCGAGCAGTCTGAGCTACAACTGAAACGCAACTTGTGAAATACAGGTTAGATTAACATAAATAGGCTGATTCTAGATATTCATCCAATAATTCAGACGTAGGAATTACCAAATATAGGGATTGACTGTCAGTTATTTTGGATAGCCATTAATATACATTTAAATAGGATTACCAGTCAAAAGGGGACGGGGGAAGAGATTTAAGAGCTCATTAAATTCATACATTCAGTCCATGTTAATATGAAGCTGTTCTTTCATTCGATACCATCTCGTACAGTAATTATCATAGTATATCCAGATATACCAATCGCACAGTATACCATACTTGCCAACTTTTGAAATTCCCAATGTGTAAAGTAGTGCCACAAATGACATTTTCCCTGATTTTTGCCATAACGTGAATATTATATAAAATTGTTTTGGCAAAATTTTTTATGCTTCATCAAATAAACTCATGAGACATCGTTTAAGTTTTAACAATTTATATATTTTAAATAGAATAAAATATTTAAAATATATTTACATAGCATACACACTTAAGGTACATTTGTACAAAGAAAAAATATTAAAGTTCAATTTATTAACTTTCATTTTAAAAACATTCATACTAAATACACGATTTATATAGTTTTAAACAGATTAGGTAAGAAAAAAAAAACAGTTAGCCTGCAGCATATAAAACAACTCTTTTTACAAAATTACTGGATATAAAACACCTTTTCTAATTATTTTCTGTTTTCATTTCACATCAAGTTTCACAAACATCTTCTGTACAACTAAAATACTATCAGACAATTTGGGGGGAGGGGGGGGGGGGATTAAGAAATTTTTATCATTTTGAACGAGAAATTAAAAAACCTTTTAAGTAGGCTTCTAGGAATTTCCAGATTTTAGACAACTTTATTAATGTTCCCAGAGAATTGCATTATCTAAAAATAAAATTCTCTCAGTTTACAGTAACTATATTACCTCCCCCCCCCAAAAAAAAAACAAGGAAAAAATTTAATAATAATAACAATACAAATTCCTTTATAAGTTTAAGATAAACATAAGTATATACATATAAATACAAAGAGCATACCTTGCAAACTTATGTTGAGATAAAGTCAAGACTTTCCCTCTGACTACACCCACAATTTTGCTCTTATCATCTTGACATCCATGTTCTAATACATGCTGTACAACATAGTTCCCATATTGGTCTTGAACCAGTTGTTCAGTGTGTTGATGTAATTCTTCTAAAACAGGAGTTGTCTGCTCTGGAGTACAGTGTTCCAGAATACGCTGTATGACTCGGCACCCATAAGGATGTGTTGATAAAGAAAACACCTAAAATATTTTAATACAATAAATCAGAACATAAGGATATAATTCAACAACTGCATAATTCACACACTAGAAGGAAAAGATATCAGCAATTCAAAATGTTTTTCGCTTTTTTTTTTCCCCATTTTGGATAAACAGCACATTTTAATCAGACAGGCTAAAATTGATGAATGAGGAAAATATTTGTCACTATTTTAATAAGGTACAAAGAGGCTTCTGCATTGATCCTCTTTCAAAATTACAAGAAAATTCTTTTTTTCACAGAAATAATATTTTTATAGGGAAGTTATAACTATCAACGCTTTTTTTTTTTAATTCATTTTATTTTTATTTCATTATTTCTTGAATTAGTGAAAAAGGAATCAGGAAATTCAGTGCTGGATACCAAATACAGTAAAAGCTGCATCGAATGCTGGATAAGTGAAAATTCCGGATAGTTGAGCTTGTAAAAAAAAAGAAACATTCCCCAGCAAAACCAGAGGGGGAGCAAGAGGGGCATTATGCATGTGCATACTGCTCAATTTTTATTTATGCAGTTTTGTAACAAGGTTTTAATTGAATTTATACTAATGCATGTTTATATTGCAGAGTTTAAAGACATTACAAGACTTATTATAATATGTCTTTGCATCCTTAGGAAGATTAATAATAAATTAAAGTAATAACACCTGCAGATTTTCAATGCTTAAAAGCTTTACACTAAGAGAGTGATAAAATAATAATCATAAATCCAGTGTTATTTCCTGCCTCCCCCCCCCCTCATTCCTCTTCAGTTTCTGTTCAGAGATAACATAGTCAAATCATTGGAATGCCTAAGCCAGGAAGTAGGTCAGGAATCACTACATTTAAATAATCTGCAATCAGCACTTCTGCTATGTGTTTATTTTAGCTCAAAAGATGCAACATATCATAGTTCTGAGTTAATCATAAAAAAAAAAAAATAAAAGAACTTTTTTAAAATAATGTAAACATATTGCTATAGTAATGAACAGTATGATCACTGTTTTATCTCCTTGTCATCCCTTCTGTGCTTGCAGACACAACAGTGAAATGTTGTGTTTTTGTATTTTGTAATCATTTAGGCTGTTTTTCTTTCCTATTTTTAAACACACCATTCTATTTTATAGAAACATTAGTATTCTCTGGTAATTGGAAATTTGCACCTGTTGCCACCATACTGTTTGGAAGCTGGAGAGGAGGGGCCACCATACTAATCAATCTTTTGAGAAGACACAAAAAAGAAATAGAGGGAAGCTGAAAATTTTCTGGTTACTTGAGCTTTCCAGTTACTTGGATGCCGGATAATCGAGCTTTTACTGTATTTAATTTTGTGAATTCTTGGAACTTGTTAAAGTCAGTGTGACCCTGGTTTAATGATCTTACAACAATATCAAAAGAAAATAAAAATTATCACCTGAACAATTAGGTAAAAGAAATTATAGATTTAATCAGCTGTTCTAAAATATTAGATTTCAAAATATTCAAAATATTATAGAAATTTTTTAATCTACTGCCATTCTCCATCCTCCCCCATTATTTTTCCTTATGGATTTGGGAAAAGGGGAGGAGATTTTCTCCCGAGGCTTTTTTTTTAAAAGAAATACTGGAACTTTACAGCTTTAATAAATAAAGCCATACTGGACTCAAAATTTTTTTTTAGAATGTCTCTTCATAAGTGATGTTATACTCTTCTATAAACCATTAACCTATAATAACAGGTATGAAAGATCCAGGGAGAAAGAAAAAAAAAATTGAACATGCAATATTTTCTTACACGGACAGTGGCTCAGTCCATTTTGCAATGCAATTTTTGTGATCAAGCATTTTTTTTTTATAATGAAAATTGCTTGAAATATAGATTGGGAGGCTTGGGTGTCTGTCAAGAGATTATTAATTTAAAGATTAAAAGTATAAATAATTTTAAGTTTAAATCCAAAGCTCATGTGAACTACAACTGAAGATTTTACTGAAGTAAATATGATCTTGTGAAATAATGTGTAACACTGGATATCAACCAATGTCATGCAGTTGAGAGAAAAAATAATGAACAATTCAAACAGTGAAAACGAATGCATAAATACATTTAGGATCTTTGCAACTTACCTGCCCTTGAAATGCATTGATAATAAATTGCAAAGCTATTGGATCAACACATTCTATACATTTCTGAACAACGTGGTTACCATTTTGGTCTTTTACACACTTCAAGACATGGCCATCTAGCTCTTTCACAATTTCTTTCTAAAAAACAAAAAACAAATAATCAAAATCCTTATTAAAACATTAAATAACTACATTAGTTCATTAAATAAATTCATAAAAAATTTTGAGAAGTCATATACAACACTAAGAAAATCAGGAAGGAAGCTGGAATTTTAAAACAAATAATAATTTAAATAGCCAATTTAAGTATTTTTTAACATGCTTGAAATCCCTTAATACCTGCATTGTTTCTGCAAGGATAATTAAAATTTAAAGGCTTTATTCTAATAAAACCTATACACTTGTTTAAAAAATGCTGTTTCCTTAAGCTCTCAGTAAATTGCGCCAAGACTAAAACAGTGCAAACCGCTAGAACTCACTTTCTCAAAATCAGCAGATCAGCCATTTTATTTTTCGGTAAACAAAAAATTTTACATGTTAGCTTGTTAGCATGTTATAGTGTTGTAGCTTGTTAGCGTGTTGTAGCATGTTATTTAGCTGGGCATGCACTTTTTTGCCATATGCCTGATTGAGCATGTAAAAAAAAAAAAAAAAATCCACAAGAAGAAATTTATGAATTACTTTTAAGAACTCAACAGACTCAGTAATGAACAATGATTTGGCCAAACAGCCGAATACTGAATATTCGGCACATAGTTTAGGAGAGATATTCATAATTTAATAAATATGTTATGGTAAATATAATTAATCTGGTTATTATGCATAATAATGTTACGCATGCTTTGGTTTTTACAGCCTCTGAGCATAACATATTTAGCAGCTTTTCAAAACAATTTTTGTAATTGAGGATTTGAAGATTCCTCCTACCACCACAAAGTAGAAAACCAAGTCATGTAGTGTCACCAAGTAGAAAAGTCTGTGCTTCTTTAATATTTTTAAATACATTAGATTATGTTTCATTCAGCTAAAAATTCAATAACTTAAAATATTTTATAATGTAAAATTAACACACTGAAGTACAACTAAGCAATATTATTTGTAAATGGATTTTAAAATACATGTTAAAATTCCCCCCCCCCCCCAATCTATGTTGTGAAATTATTCAGCTGAATATATAACAAAATTCAGCCTAATACCTGTTCAGTATTCGGCCTACTGAATATTCGGCACAACAGCCGAATACCAAATAGTGGCCGAGTGTCTGTTAATCTCTAATTTGTATTATCAACCGACTCAGTAAATGATTTGACAAGAATCGTCATTGATGGATCTGAAATTGACGACTTAGATCCTACATTAGAGTTTTATCATTGGCAATCTTTAGGAAAAGATATCAGACGTATCAGGCATGAAACAACTAAAAAGACTGAACTTTACTGCAGATCACACAGAACAAATAAGTTATTATGCATTGAACATATTGTCTGTTATTCTTTCATATGAATTCATTATTGAACTAACTAATATTCGCTGTATCACTGTATTATGACTAAATTCATTTGTATAGATCTTAAAAACAGCCAAATGATGCTGAAAAAAGACTGAATTCAGTCAAAAGACTGGAAACTTCATGCCTGCATATTAATTACTGATATGCTGTACATATATCTTAGGTGTCCATACATTCACTTTGTGATTGCAACATTTCCTTTCAATGCAAACAGTCTGAATAATGTAAATCTTTGGTTCGAGCATGTATATTCTTTTAGGTTAAATTGACTTAGTTTTTTTTTTAATATAATATCTTAAAATCAGTAGGTTGTCATAATCTGAACATTATACAATTAAATCATATAGATCGGCAGCTATGCATTATTTTCTGAACACATAATACAGCAGCACCTTGAGATAAAGTGCCCTAACACACAAGTGAGAAATAAGCAATCATTGGGTAAAATCTGAGCTATTTATATGTAAAAATATGAAGTTAAGTCATCAAACAAAAATGAATTGAAATAAAATTTTACTAACAGAAGGCTCTGTCAACATATCCTTGAATTTTGCTTGTTGCAAATGCTTTAAATTTATATCCATAGAGCATGTATTTAAAATAAATACATCATTACATTAAAATATGGAATGGTTTATTTGGATCTGGTAAAAATTAACTAAATTTTAGTAATTTCAATGAAGAAATTGATTAAAAATTTTAATATTTTGAATAACGAGCCGGGACCAGGAACAATTTAAAGTTGCATCTCAAGGTACTGCTGTATACACAAAAACAATTTTTATTATAACATTTTGGAAAAGGAAGAACAAAAATTGTGAACTTACAATTACCTGCTGGTCAGCCGGTATGGATTCCAAAGCCTTCTGAATTACACGACAACCATACATCTGAAGCGCCAGTGGCAACACATGCCCCTTAACTTTCTGTGCTAAAGCTTGTTTTTGCTCTGGTGTACCAAACTCAAAAAACTTCTGTATGACGTAGTTGCCGAATACATCTGTCATTAAACTATATGCTGCACCTAAAATTTCATTAAATACAAGCTGCTTTTCCACAGGAGTAGCTCTTTCTAATTTTTGTTGGATGAATCTGTAAAGTACGAAAATTTTTTTAAAAAAAGAATTCAGTGAAAACATTAGTGTAAAGATATCAAGGCCTTTAACTAAAGTATAAAAAAAAAAAAAACAGAGTAAACCTTACATTTTGATTGTACAAAACTGCAAATTTATAAGGAAAAAAATTTTTTAAGTCATATTTTTTATTTTTGGATTTAGAGATAATTCTAGACAATTCGTCTCATTTTTCTCGAGGTGAAACTATGCAATCCACTACTTATCCATAAGTAAAGAACAACTTAGATCTCCAACCTCTGTTTCTCAAATACAATATCACTCTCCAAGTTCTTCAGGTCAGTGCTCTGGAGACTTTAAATAATAGATTACCTCAACCTGAATAGTTACGAGTTTACACTGACATCTCCTTTTCGAATGACCAACCTAATGCCAAAGCAGGAGTATTCTGTGAGACTGAGTGCAGACAGCTGACGAAGACTAAGGATTTCTTTTTAGTCGAATTGATCAAATCTTCAGTCCTATGATAAGTACCTTTGTTATGTGTGTTTTTAACAAAGTTTTTACTTATATCATTTTCAGTGAATCATTTGTTTTTAATCCCCAATTGGAAGTTTCCAAATTGCTTTTGATGCGGAGGTATCCACTATACTCATAGCTCTGCAGCAGTTGGTTTGTTCTGTGATAAATTTCTAAAGGCTGTCATTTTCTCTGACTCCAGAGCTGCTACACAGTCGATATGCTCTACTCACAATCCATCTTCCTGGAATGTTTTAGATTGTCAATTATCTATTTGAAATTTGGAATTGATGGAAAAGCCCATTGTACTCCAGTGGATTCTGAGACACTGGGGACTTAGTGGTAACGAACAGGCAATACACTAATATTAGCAAAGAGGGGTGCTGGTGTGTTGCAACTTCTGAATGGTAGTGTTCCTTTTTGTATGACAATATGCATAATCGAGAATTCTATATCCTTTCATTTTTGTGAAGAAATAAGGACTCGACTGCTTCCAAATTTGAGGACCATGTCATAATCAGATGTGCTACAGCTATTTTGAAAAAAAGTTAAACTTTATTAACAAGAATTGCAAAATATGCATATGCACGTACGTCAGTGGCGGGTACGACTATTGAATTGATATATATGTATACATGTGTGTGATAAAGGAGTGAAGACTACACAATTTGCATGGCAAAAAATTCCTCATGGAGGGGGGGGGGGTTGACCCCCTTGGCTACGTCCCTGAGGTATGTCAATGTTGATAAGTTATTAGGGGCAAGATAAGGAGAGCTGCGATAGTTCAGAAAGGCTGTGTTCAAAATGTGAAATTAATTGAAATCTTCTAACTATTAAAAATTCCTATTTGTTATTTTTTTAAATTTCAGCAGTATGTACGGGAAACTGGCAGGAAAGTGTAAAAAAAGGGGGGGTGGGGAGAAAGATTTAATCTTCCTGGGAAAACAGGAAGAGTTGGCATCAATGTTGATAATAACTTTTATTATTATTATTTTATTTATTTCCACTTTATTTTCTTTCTCTGATCAGAGCCTGAGTCTTTGAAAATAATAATAATAATAAGCAACAGTACAAATTTGTAAAAATGAAGAAACTTTATAAAAGTTTTTTTTAATCCTGTAGTATTGGAAGTTTTAATAAAAGACTGCTAAAGAAAAAATATTCATTCTCAAGAAGTTCTTAGTGTTCAAGTTCTAGTTCAAGTTCTTAGTGTTCTGTAAGCATTTTGTGGCAATGAGAGATTACTTGTCAAACAGGTGTGAGAAATTTGACTAATGCTAGGCAGTTCTGCTGCACAAACATCACCCATTAAAGGAATACAATTCGGTTTTTATTAGTTTTAAAACCAAAGAAAAATTCAGTGCAATATCAAAAACAGAACACAGAATTAAAAAAAAACTTATGCCATAGAAGTTCAACAAAATGTCATTTAACAACACCTGACAAACTGTGCTTATTTTGTTTTAATGATCTTTCAAGTTCAAATTAAATATCTGTAAGGGCAATAATTAAATATAATTAGTAAATGAAGTCACCAGTCATGGAATAAGGAATATTATTGTAGGCTCAAAAAATTGCACAAACATAATTATTATCTAGAACTTGAGAATAAAAATACATTTTTTAAAAGTAAAATTTAAAACATTGATATCAGAAAACAATATCTTTACCTTGAACCATGTTGATCTTGTGAAAATTCTACAATATGATTATTTAAATCTCTAAGCTGTAGGTTTGGATAGCGATTATTCCTAAAATCTTCTAGGAGTCTACTACGACCAGATGGCTTTTCTAAGCTGGAACTAAAAGAAGAAAAAAAAAAAAAAAATGAATATTTCTGAAATACATCATTCCTACACACTGGAGATAAAATATAATCAACACTATTTTCTTTTGAAAATTGTTTCATTTATATAATGCATAAATTAACATACCTCCGTTGCAAGCTTCTATTTTGAAATAATGCACTAGATGAGCCAAACACGTTGTTAGTTAAATTTACTCCATTTCTAATCATGTACTTGGCTTCTGCTCCAGGAGCTGCAGACAATATGCGTCCTCCAATTCCCCCTTTCAGAAAAATTGCAAAATGCACAGCATTTTAATTAAATGATACTAACAAATTTTATAATAATTGAGGCAAAAAATGCACCTAGCATTAATTCTACTACATATAAAACAAATCTACTTTTAGTTATATATAAAACTATAAAAATTAGTTTGCATGATACAGTCTGTATTTATTATTACTCTAAGTATCAAGAATAATTTGCTTTTTAAATTATTTTAGCTCTTGAGTTTTAGTCATGATTACTAAATCTGTGCAGTTAGTGGAATTTTCATAACTAGTGTGCCCACCACAGCACAGCCACAGAAATAGTTGCTTTAGTAGCCTTCAGGTTACAAAATAGTATCCCTTTTAACAATCAAACAGACTGAAATCTTCTAAACAAAGTTTTAAAATGTTAAAAACACATTTTAGTTTTCTGAAAGAAATTTATATAATATTTGGGAAGATTAAATTCATTATGTATTACTCTAGCAGATGATGCTTGCAGTTTAGTTCCGTTTCCTTAGATGCAGAAGTTCATAGAACATAACATTATAAAGTAGACAGTTTTTAATGTCTTTTCAAGTAGTTTTAGTTAAACATAGAATGCAAAACACAGTAGAAGCTCTCAAAACTACATACACCAGAATCAATAAGCATGCAGATCATAATTTTAGATCATGGAATTGCTAACATAAATTTTTATTGAATAATGTGAATTAAAAAATAAGTACTCAAAATAAAAACTTATGACTCTTTTTAAAATTAAAAAAAAAATTCTTTTAAAAAAAAAAATACTGTTTAAAAACAAGCAGCAGGTGAATTAATTTCCCCGAAGCAAACATTACCAATAATAAAAGTCAATAGTGTTACTAAAATTAAGTTTTGCATTTTGTTGGATGTAAATCGGTTAATTAGAACACAAGATAGGAACATTTAATATTCACATAGGATAGCATCAGAATTGGGGGTTTATTGTTATATATTGGCGGGGTCGCTTGGCTGGGTTAAGTTTTGGGGCTTATTTTTTGCACAAATTTTGTCAATATTTTGCCAAAAAATCACCAAGACTGGCAATGTCTGACATGACTTTAAAAAAAAAAAAAAAAAAAAAAAAAAAAAAAAAAGAGAGAGAGAGACCTGCAATGTTTACTTAGCCGCTTAGCATAACACAAACGATGCAAGGAAAATGATAGAGACTTTAGTAGATAGATTTTGCCAGAACTTTTGAGAAAACTTTCCAAAAAGTATAAATACGGAGTAGGTCATCAAACTGGCTTTTCTACGAAACACTAGCTATCAAGAACATATTGCTTCGCACAATTTTGATGCCAGAGGCACCGTTGCTTTGCCAAGCTGCATTTTAAAATTTGTTTATAAATTCAGTATTGTTGTATGCTGTGGAGCAGTGAATGGTTCGGCTCGAGTATTCTGATATTTTAGCAAATGGACCAATTTTATTTACTGTAAAGAAATTGCATTATTTGAGGAAGTTGGTCTGATTGATGACTAGTTATCCATAAAATTACTGCTTGTAAATTCCTCTAAATTGTGCTTTGAAAATTGTTTGATAAGTTTCTAGAAACAATTATATGTTTGTTTTTCAACCTGAAATCTTGACTTGCAACTGAAACTTTCTACAAACCCATCTTTAAAGCCTACTCTCTAATAAGAATCTGACAATTCAGCAGAGCTTCTGCAACAAAAGTGAATGATATACACTGTGTCATTCCAAAAGTTGGCTGCATTACGCTTTTAGAATTTGGAAGTTTTGGCATTTCTTTGATTATTGAAGCAAATCTTTTACTGTAGTAAACTACAATGGAATGACATGGGTGGTATCATTCTAGCTTATCTGTTCTTGCTAGATATTTCTGAAAATCTACGGACAGACTGTTGCGCTACACTCAGTGTTTATCATATTGGTGTGGTTGACTGAAATGTTCCTAATTTTTAATGCCCTAAACTGAAACGTTCTAGGTAAAAAAAAAAAAAGAAATTGCATTTATACTCCTAGAAAAATAGTTGCCATTTTCCTCAAAATAGTTGCTTTTTAGCTATTTTTACATGCAAATAGTTGCCTATTCTCGATTATAGTAGCAAATAGTCACCTTTTAGTAGCCAGTGGGCACCCTGTATAACGGATTTTTTTTTTTTTTTTTAGAAGAACTGCTTCCCCCTTACATTAACACATACACTAAATTAATTTTACACTTCTATTTCTTTTAATTTTTCTCAAACAATAAGGAAATAACAAGTTAGGTGAATCAGTAGTACCTACCAAGGTTAAGATTTCCTAATGATCCACCGTTAAGTGATGGCGGTGGAGTCAAACTCTGACTGGGTGGTATCATGCCAATCGGCCCAGGCCCCGAAGCTGACACTGAACCCAAAGGACCATAAAACTGGCCCTTCTGCTGAGGCATTTGACGAGATAACTGAGTTTCTAAGCCACCAGAGAAACCTGTTCCAGCCATTGTACCCAAAGATGTAGCATCCCGCCTGTCAAAAGAGTCACGCCGGGGAGATCCTGCTGTACCACCTATGCCTGAAAAAAAATAATACATTAATAGGATATCCATGCTAATTACGTTTTGCTATTATATATATATATATATATTAGGGATGCACCGAGTATTCAGTTGGTATTCGGAATACTGCCTATTCGGCAGACAAACAAAATATTCGGCAACCGAATAGTAAACAAATTTAAGTATTCACCTATTGGTAAACAAATACATATTTTTTATATCATTAAAGAAAGATATAGCATAGTACCATAGTACTAAATGGATTAAAGTTGTAACTTACAAATATCACATGTGAATAAGCATTAGAAACCCTTAGAAAGTCCTCCTACCAAGAGGCCCCCATCCTTGGCAGATAGCCCTAACATAGCGTTCCACAATCGCACAAAAAACTAATACATAGCTGCCAACCTTGGACAATGAAAATTAGGGAGATTTTCGAAAAAATTAGGGAGACTTTAAAAAAACCCTTGTTATCGATGAAAAAACCCTTGTTATCGATGAAAAAACTTCATGTACACATGCGTAATATATCAGTAACCAAGAAAATTACATATAGAAGAAAAATTTATAGCTTAAAACATTTATTAAAACAGCTAACTTTAAAATGCAATATTTTTTTAAAGAAATAAACAATTTTTTAAACAGTAAATACTTTTGAACTATTTGCATTCATGGGCGCCGGCAACATTGGGGGGGGGGGGGGGGCACTTGCCTGCCCCCCCCCAACCCTTGATTTTTGTATGCAGTGTTTTCCCTTGCTTTTTTGTTCTTTTCAACATGGTAACCATACTATACTTTTAAGTAATCTTTGCCACCCGCCCCCCCCAAAATATTCTGGCGGCGCCGATCTTTGCATTACATATGAATTAAAATACAGAGAACGTTTTGTACGTTTCGAGCCATATTTTTTGGCTATATCGGAATCCAGGAACATCTTTTTGAATAATGCTCCTGCGTGATCTGAGCAACTTAGAGGCACAGGGCGTCTACCACAAAAAGTAAGCTTGATTTCTTGACCTTTTCTTGACCATAACAAATACGAAACTAATATCAAAAATACATCATGCCAGGGATGCAAAATATGTTCTGTCCGGCGATCTACGATTGGAGGAAATTTTAGCCATCTGGTGAAATTTTGCAGAAAAATATACAACTGATTTTGATTGTAACAATGAATTAAAATATTCTTCGAGTTTTTCTTTTCCCTGCCCATTTTTAAAGCGATTTTTTTTCAACTTTTTCACTGATCAGCCGTTTGCTTTCAGTTAACTTGGACCAATTGCTATTAAAAAAAAAGAAGATTTGCCATTGATCGCCGTAAAAAGATTTGCAATGTAGCTTGCATATTGCAAATCTTTTTACATCTATGGTAACACAGAACTTATGGAAGTCTATAATATATCATAAAACTCTGAGGAAATTGAAGTTATTAGCTATGAAACATGGGGATAAGTGATAATTATAATTGAAATCCAAGTTATTGTTTTTAAAAAAGAAAATGTGGAAAATAATCAAAACACTGAATTTAACAGGGAATGAAGGAAGAAAAAAAATTACTCTAAAATGCAACAATTTTAACCTTTTTTTTGAGGAGGGAAGGTGGATAACCGATATACTTTTCTCAAGGTTTGGAGATGCATACTTGCCAACTTTTGAAATTCCCAAGGTGTAAAACAACACGCAGTTTACATATTGAACTATTGTCAGTTCACTATACAACTATTTGGCAGACATCATTTTTGATGATTTCTGCTAAATAACATGTAAATGGCATTTTAAATGAATTTTATAAATAGCAAACGAACAGTATTTTAAAGTTTTCTTATGAAATAAACACGTAAAAAACTGTTAAGTTTGTCTCTTTTCATAGTTTAAATAGTATAAAATAATAAAATTTACATAACACACTTAATATATATTTCTTCAACAAAAAAGAAAAAAAAAGAAGCATAGCTGCCAACCTTGGAGAATGAAAATTAGGGAGATTTTTTAAAAATTAGAGAGACTTTAAAAAACCCTTGTTATCGATGAAAAAACTCCATGTACACATGCGTAATATATCAGTAACCAAGAAAATTACATATAAAAGAAAAATTTATAGCTTAAAACATTTATTAAAACAGCTAATTTTAAAATGCGATACTTTTTTAAAATAAACAATTTTTTAAACAGTAAATACTTTTGAACTATTTGCATTCATGGGCGCCGGCAACATAGGGCAAGTGCCCCCCCCCCTGGATTTTTGTATGCAGTGTTTTCCCTTGCTTTTTTGTTCTTTTCAACATGGTAACCATACTTTTAAGTAATCTTTGCGTAAATTTTTTTCAAAAATTGATAAGTACATAAAACATGGGAATAATTTGGAAAAATTCGGGAGATTTATAAACTTTTCGGGAGTTTGGGAAATCGCTCTGAAATTCGGGAGTCTCCCGGAAAAATCGGGAGGTATAGCAGCTATGCTAATATCACAATGAAATTAGTTTTAATGTAAGAGGAAATATTCAGATGTTAAATTTGAATTTTGTTGCTTTTCAGTGTTTCTTAAATCTTATGACACATTACATTAACCTTGCTATTACTAACTGATTTAAATATGACGAGGAAAAAACTCATAACATTAAGTGTTCATAAAAAATCAATTAACTGCTAAATATATAATAAAATATGCAGGTAAAAAAATTACCATCATTTCACTAGTATTTTAAAAAGTTATTAATAATATATAAAGGAAACACACTTGGATATTAAATTTTGCAGCATTTTAATTTTTGAAGTTTTACACCATATGAAGTATTGCTTAAGAAAAAACTAATTAAATTAATCATTGCAATCAAAGTTTAACAACAGTTTAATAAGTTTAATCAATTTTAACCAAGTATTCGGTATTCGTTATTCGGCAAAATATGGTATTTGGTGCATCCCTAATATATATATATATTGTTAAAATTAAAATATTAACAATTTTTCTTTGAACAAAAATACAATCGCAATTTTATGATGAAAATTCACAAGCTCACAGATATTTTCTAGTAAAAATTAAAAGCTACAATCATCTAATTCTTGTATTTAATGTAGTAGATAAATTATTTTCTTCATTGTTAAAACTAATTGCACATATTATAAAAATTAGACCACACTCATTGTAAGGATTGAAAGGGGAGAAACAAAAAGCAAGTTACATTTTCACATATTTCTTAAAAAGAAGCTTTTCCAATAAAAAGACAGTTCAAATTCTTCTTTGAGCTTACTTGTTCCAATTGCACTGAGAGAGGCACCAATTGGTCCCATTGAACTTGAACCATAACCCATAGTGCTTTGGGGCTGAGCCGGACCAAGACCTAAGCCTGATCCATAACCAAGTTGACTACCATTTGTTCCAGAAAAACCAAGTCCTGAATTAGGGTGACTAAAGGTCATATTTGAATTAGCAGGTGAACTGTAGATAGTGTTGCTGTTTGGAGTACCACTGTTGAATAAACTAGCAGCAGGATTTTGTTGAGCTTGAGAGCCTAGTAAGCGTAAACCTCCACTGCCCATCGTACCTGTCAGAGAAAAAAAAATTAATTCTGTTATACAACCATAGCCATGTTATAGAATAAATATTAACAGAAAAACAAGATCTTCAAAGTTTTTACAGAAAAGTAAATATAAGAGACTGTCAAAAGTTACAGAATTTTAAGTCAGGAAAAATTGTTTAATAGCCATGTCAAGTAAAAGCTATGTATATGTTAATTAGAAACCACATACACCAAGAGCTACAAATATGCTAATTATGAATCATATACTTTTTTTTTTTTTTTTTAAGTGAATTAGACAACCAGGCACCCGAGTTTTGTATTCCACTTTGATAAGTACTACAGAGTACAAGAATAGTTTTGAAAAACATTAAATAAACCGATATTGCAAAGTAAATATTAACTTTGCAATTCTCTTTGTCACCTAATATAGTCATATGATGTAGGCAATCAACAAGTGCAAAAGTTATTTCTTCCAAGCACCGGTCTAGGCTTAAATCATAAAGTTATACTGCAATACTGAAAGCTTCATGTTCAGGATGTTATCAAAACGACTTCTAACCATCACTGCTAAAAACAGAAGATTTCACAAAAAATCAGAAGATAAAAATAAAATTTAAAATATATTTTAAGACTGTTTCCCCCAGTGTATATCACCATTTCTTATTATTTTTTTATATTAGTATTGTAGAGAAATAAAAACAAAATTAAATAGCAATAGAAAAGAGCTTATCTGAATTTTTTTTATATAAAATGAAAAAAGATGGAGTATTTTCACAAAAATAAAAAACAAATAAACGTAAATTTGACTTTATTTTTAACCAAAGTATGTTGAAAAATAAACAGATTAAGATTTTTTTTTTAAATCTCATTCTAAGTAGCTTTTTTAGCTTTTACTAATAGCTCATCAGAAAAATTATTTTCAAGCTTTACTTTTCAATACTAACACATTTTCTAATGATGAATCACTGAAGGAAGTACAAAATGAAGTTCTGTTAACTATCAACGAAAGATTTGCTTACATATGCTTTGACCTCACTCATACTACAACATTGTGCTGTTAGCTGTTGAAATGATTACCTTAATCAATTATTTTGAAATAGAATTATTAATTTACAATTTTTTCGCACAGTTTGTAATACACTTTAATATATCGACTAAAAATTTTAAAAAGACAGAAGATTTCATCTTTTGGCAGAAGTCAAGAAGACAGCTTAAAAAAACAGAAGTCTTCTGTCAAAACCAGAAGAGTTGGCAGATATGATCATGTAACTCTGGTTTTGACAAGAGCAAAACTTTCCTAGTAACCCTGGTATTAGTTAATGTTGTTTGAAAAACATTTTTCAAACAATTCATATTTACACAAGAAAGACTTGGGATTACTAAGAGAGGGATCAAAATGCATTTATTTTAATTAGTTTTCAAATAATTTTGTAGTTCAGTTGCCCTTTTACCAAAATTTATTTTCTGTTTATTTTCTATTCTATACTTGAGGGGGACAAAAAAGTCTTAAATAACAAATATTACACCAATAGTTGATAAAGCACATTCAATTGAAGATCCAGTGTAGAACTGAAGTGCATGTATAAATATTACAAATACAAGGATGAGATTGGCAAAAGAGCAAAAAAGCTGAAATCAAACAAGAGCAAAAATTTGTACATGTTAATTTATATCTAGCAGTGGAACATGCTAGAAGATAAAAATATCACACAGTTAACTAATAACTACAATCAGGAATTCACAAAAACAGAATTTTCAGAGAAAAAAGACAAAAAACTGATTTCTTCTTTATTCACAAAAGGCTGAAATCAGCTAAAAAGCTGAAGAATCACATCCCTGCAAATATAAATATTCCTAGTATTCTAATTTTTAAATCCTCATTAAATAGTTTGCTGAAAGAGCTAATAGGTAAATTAAGCAACCTATTAGACAGCCTTCCAGTTTCACAGAAATAATGTGGCCATTTATCTTAAGAATAAGACCACTAAGTGACTACTCATTAGTAATGAATGATTTTTGGTTAAACCAAGTACCCTAATCACAGGAGAGAAGGAGAAAAAACTGAAAGGACACATTTGTAGGATTGACATACCAGGGTTGTTGTTTGGTGCAGCAGCAGGGTTCACCAGCACAGGTGGTACCAACCTCATTGCAGTCCCCATTCCCCTGGCATTTCCCATCATTACTGAGCCATTTTCATAATATGAGGGTGCAACAACTTGATACTGACCACCTAAAATGGAATATTAAAATCCAAATTATAACATTTAAAAACAAACAATATAAATCAACGCAGTCAAAGCTAAATAAATAAATGACAATTTCTTTTACTATACAACGGTATATTTATATCTAATCAATTTTCTCCACTAAAATTAGGCAGAATGCAATCAATATGCACCAAGTTTAAACAGAGCATTCATATTTTTATGCAATAATGTATGTATCAGGTTGTAACGAAAGTTAACTGCCAATTCTGCTTGAGCCGGCTCGTGCAAACCCAGCAATAAAACTTATACATCAAGTTATGCGGTGCATTAGCACGACTAATGTGCATGTCACTAACGCTCAACTCCTTAGCTAGCTCTCAAGTAGTTCAATACTGATCTGTATGTTTTCGCAAGCAGCCCTCAGCATCAGTAGGCCGGTCAGAGCACTGATCTTTGAATGTCATAGTCCTTATTTTTGAACTTGCGCATGTCACTAACGTCCAACTCCTTAGCTAGCTCTCAAGCGGTTGAATACTGATCTTCTGTATGCTTTCACAAGCATCAGTAGGCCAGCCAGAGCACTCAGGTTCGAATGCCATAGTCCTTGTTTTTGAACTTTCAGTACCAAACCTTCACAGTATCATACGACACTCGTAGAACAGTGGTACCTGCCTAAAGTAACACATAATTCAATGACATTCTGCAGTTAACTTTTTGCAACAGAACTGGAAGTTAATGATGGTTCTAATCTGGTAGCATGAAAGTTCCATTTCAGACACATTGTACTTAATGATAGGGGAGAGCAGAATGCAGGAAGTAATATAAATGAAGTTTAGATCTGTTTCACAGTCTCTCCCCAAAAATGAAATCTGCGATGGCAAGACTGCTATCTTTCTTCATCAGCAAATGGTTGAAAATGGTCTCCTGATATGTACATTTTCACTGCATCACACACCTTTGGTGGTGTGTGTTGGACTGATTTTGTCAGTTAGGAAATTCAAAAAAAATTTCTGTGTTGTGGCAAAGCTACACAAAGGCTATCTGCCAAGGGTGAAAAGTGCCTTGGTGTAAGGACTTTTTAAGGGTTTCTAATGCATATTGACTTAACATCTGGAGAAAACAGACCATAACTCCAGACCATTAGATTGGCAGCCGTGCAAAGGTCCCGAACCTGGAACCTTCACACTTCATCTGTCTACCATTTTGAGTGTCTTATCCACATGGCCATGGTGGGATCATTATTTTGTAAATAAGTGACTAAATGTTCATTGCTGAAGAATAAACTGTACATATGCTGAAGATTGAGGGGATTTAATTGTTAAAAGGTTAGCAACCGCTGCTCTAGACTAATGTAACCCCCCCACACACACAACCCTATTCAGTATTGACTAATCCATAAAACAAATCACATATATATAAGAAGGTGTAGGAGCATCGAACTCAAAAATTATGGCCACTAATTATATTAAATTGGCCAAAACTTTGTGGAGTCACTGGCCACTGTTTACTAGGAGAATTTTGTTTTAAATCTGAAGCTTATATATACCAGCAAAATATCAAGCAAGCACACCAACTGCTTGTGAAGACGATATTTGTGGTGGCAGGAAACTTTCATTACAACTTAATATTGTAAACATACATTTTATAGATACAAAACTTTACATGCTAAATGGCTCAACCATTTAGCATGCAGAATAAAATTTCTCTTATTTCACTTTTAAACTTAATTTCCTTGATTTTTGGCATGTTGTTGAAGAACAAAAAACTCCAGTCTTCTGTTCTTTAGCTGTTCTTCAACATGATACTTGTGTCAATGATATATGGTATGATATTATTGATCAGGGTGTCTACCAAATTTCTGAAAGTCAATTTCCTGACTTTTGGGAGGTCACGGGAAAAAAATTCCTGACCAATGCATTTTACTTAGGGAAATTGCACAATGCCCCTCCCTTGTATTTATATTTGCATATTTTGTACAACTTCTTTAAATCAATTTTAACTGAAGTATACAGGATTAAGCTTTCATCAAATGAGAAACAGAAGTAGTTGCACTTTCCGATACAATTAACTAACTGTTCTTGGAAATACGGTCCTAAGATTTAAGTTTACCAAATAAGCTAATTTGTCTTTTACCCTCCCGTCACGATTGATGAGTCCCCCATTTTCTCCTCCTTATACAAACACATCGCTTTATGCTTTCACGTTCCGAAAAATGTGTTGCAGTTGCTTTCGGTTTCCAGTCTGATAATTAGAGAGAAAGTGTTTAAAGATTCCTTTGGTGAATTTTCCAGACCCATTTTTCCAATTTCCCGGCTTTTTCCACTTTCCAGAGCAGTAGACACCCTGTTGATGAGCTGTCAACCTCAAAATGTAATATATAGGAGATCCCTTCCACTATATAAAAACTGATATGGCACATGTGCAACACTGCAGTAACTAACATAACTATTTTAAATCAAAGAAATAGTACGTTATAATTTTCCTTAACTACTGATCAATCAATAAATTTTTTACAAACAGATCTGAACAGAAAGACTTAACACCACGGAAGTTTATTTATCTCATAGTCAGCAAGAATAAAATGTAGTGAGTCAAAACCTGCTCAGTATAAAATACTACGATAATTAAATCATGCTTTACAATACAAATACATTAGTTAACTATAAGCAAAACCATACTTCTAGAATGAAGATAATTAGTTCATGAAATTGGGTTAAGTACTGAATTGAAACAGTGCAAAGCCAGAGTATTGAAATAAATTCACATTAATAATTTCATTCACATACAATTAAACTCATACCTTTTGAAAACACATGCTCATGCTTAATAATTAACAAAATACATACATTTAAAAATTTGCACAAAAAACTAACTTGATTAATTGGTTAAATAAAAAAAGCAAGTAATTTTTATTATTATTATTTAAAATAGGCTTAACTTTATAAAAACGATTCTTTCTAGCCACAATATTTAATTTAAAGAAAGAAAAAAAAAATCGGATTTCAAATTTCTGCCAGTAAATATATGGGAGCAAATTTTCTGAAGGTAATCCTAAAAGTGCAGAACAAATTCAATACATATGCTCAGTTCAGTCCAACAAATATGCTACAGCAGCCTTAAGAAATGATTCTTTAAACATCCAAATGATTTTACCTGGTCCTTGCATGCCTTGTGGCATTGCACCACCACCCTGTGCCATGGTCTCAGCACCTGGGCCCTGGGGAGTCATAGGCCTAGCGCCGCCACCACGCAATAGCTGTTGCTGTGTATTAGGATTCTGTCCCTGGCTGCCCTGGACCATACCTGGTGTAGGAAACATACCCCATGGAGGCATGCCATAATACTGTGGAACCATGGCTGGGCCTACAGGAAATTGTTTACATTTTAGTGGCTACATTACGGGGATGATATAATATTTTTTATAATTATTTTATTTATTAACATTTACAGCATACTTCCTCTAACTCGCATAGTTGGACCAAAAGTTGTGCAAATTATGTTTTTTTTTTCTTTTTTGTGCTACCATGCAAGTAATTAATAACTTTATTGAAAGTCAGCCATTATCAGGGATATTCCTAGGAATTTTTTCAAGGAGTAAAAATACTCCTTGACTTATTTTGAAAGAGTGAATGTAATTTTAATGGAGTAAATTTAGCGGTTTAAAGAATTGAAAAGAAAGATAAGCATAAAAGTGACAAATGAAAAAAAAAAAAAAAAAAAGCTAATTGAAGTTAAACAATATGCAGTTTAATGTTTTCGTTTTTTATTCATTTAATTAACACTCATCTTGCACTATTTCATCTAATGTGGAGAAATTAAAAAAATATATGTGTTAAATCTTACCTAAAAATGCAGAGCTTGAAAATACGCATAATTAAAAGTTTTAAGAAGTATTTTTTTACTTTTAATGCATGAAACACACTTGCAGAGGTGTTAAAATATCTTTTATTTGCGCTGCAATAATGACCAATCTTTATTGTAGGAAACAAAACTTTAAAAATAATATTTTTCACTTAAAAATAAACCTTTTAAAGAATTAGGAAAGAAAATTTGTTTGCCAATTTAATTTAGCACCTTATTAACAAGCACTCATTTGCACTTTGTTATCCAAGGTTGTTTCTGCCTATAACAGATATTTTTCTAGAATGACATAAAATCATACAGAATACAAATGCGATCCGATCATTTGCCATGAATCACTATACTATAATTGGGAATTTTCAGCAACTGATTATTTTAATTATGACTATAAATATTCTAATAGTATTTCAGGACTTCCATTTCATTTTAACCAGTGAAAACATTCACTAGCGTAACATTTGATGAGAAAAAACTGAAATTTAAAATTATTTGTTTAGTCTGAAATATTGGTGGATAGTAATCAGTTGCAAATTATAAGGTTGCAGATTAGAGGGAGTGTGCTGTAATTAAATGTTTTTAAAAATAGCATGATGTTTTCCTTTTTTAAATTAAATAATGCAATAATTTATAATAATAGATAAAAAGGGAGTGGGGTAGTTTTTTTGCTTAAATTATTACAATTTTAGGATAATGAATTTGCAAATATCATGAAAGATGAGAAAATTACTTTAACTTATCACTAATTTTTAAGCAATTTTACACTTGTTTTAAAATAAATTTTCACAATAAAATTTCAGCATATTAGTTCCGATAATGCAGAACAAAGTCCAGCTCATACATAGAACATTATAATTCTACTTATCTCCAAAAGCATTGTTTCTTTTTGGTGTTTAGATACAAATGCTGACTAATATCAATCTCAAACACACATGCTCTCATTAATAGTATAAAATAATAAACATTAAAACTGTTAGAAAACAAGTCATTTTGTGTAAATAAATTTTTAATTATTATTGTGTTGCATATAACATAATTATCTGCCGTATAAAACCGCAAATAAGTGCATTTAAAGCTTTTGATTTAGCATAATGAAATCCCATGAATTAAGAATAATCCACAGGTTGGACTTATGCTTGTTTAAAAATAAGAACACATAAAAACATGTTAATACATGCTAAAAAATAGAATGGGGAATTTAGACAAAACAAACAAAATGTGACAATAATTCAATTATCATCATTATTTATTTCAATAGGTGGAGGATTTTGTTAACTACAAAACAAATTTTTTTATTTATTAAATCATAAGTTTTATTACATCTTGCAATTTGTTTAAAATAGTTAAATTATAGGGAGGAAAAATATCCGTCCCTATTTTAAAACATGTGTGATATACGAAACACTACTGTGCAACAGAAAATCAATCAGAGATAAAGAAAGTTTGTATAAATGTTTAGTTCACAGGTTGGTCTTAATGATGTTCAGAAACAGCATAAAATAAATTATTTTTTAGAGTAACTTATTTATTTATATACTTTTTGTGCAAACTATAAATTATTTAATCTTAAACAAAACAATGGCATTAATTATGTAACACACAAAAAAAAATAACCATTTTATAAAACGGAAGTTAAATGCATTACAAGAATATTATTTGGGATAAAGAAATCCGGTGAAAAAAAAAGGTTAGTTCACAAGTTACACTTATGTTTAATGTAACACTAAATACATTGTCGCAATGTATTAATTGTGTACCTTATACAATAATCCTTTTATGAATGGAACATGAAAATGAGTGCAATCATATTAAGAACTATTATTAATTTGGCATAAAGAAATCCTGTGGAAAGAAGTTAGTTCACAGGTTGGACTTATACTTATTTTAATCTTCAAAATCTAGTAGCATTCTTTTAATCCGTTACAGGCCAATGTTCCTAATTGGGAACATCAGAATTAAAAATTTATTCACAAATGAAATTTCATCAGTATTGACTTGAAAAAATTAGCAGATGAAAGATGACCTAACTTTTTGAAATAGAAGTTTCATTTCTATTATTATTGTGAAACTGGAAAAAAAAATCATCATAAAAATAGCTATTTTCATAAATTTTTACAGAGCTATCTTGATACCCCTCCCTTTAACATAATTCATATCTTTACTTAAATTTAAAAAAATAAATCTTATTAATTCTTAATATTTCACATATTAGTAAAACCATCCATCACTATATTCAATTCTTTAAATCAATGTACATTGTAGTCAAATGACCCAAGGTCCCAAATGGAAACACAGTTAAAATTGTATTTAAAAAAAATTATTTTTCCAACTTAAATGACTAATATCCTTTAACAAACTCATTAGAAGACAAATATGCAGAATACTAATTTAAAGCATAACTGAATTTCAATGTGGTCTGTATACGGTTAAAATGAATACATAATTAATAAACAAAGTATCTCAATTTTTTGTCTTAATCGAATACAATTATTGTGTACCTTGTAAAATAGTCATCTCGTGTATGTAACATGAAATGAGTGCAATTATAAGAACTATTAATTTAGCATAAAGAAATCCTGTTGAAAACAAAAGATCAGTTCACAGGTTGGACTTATGCTTTATTTTAATCTCCAAAATCTAGTTGCATTCTTTAAAAATTAATACATGTTTAATACAGAAAATATCTAAATTTTTTTTTATCTCGATCGAATGCATTTATTGTGTGCCTTGTAAAATAATCATCTCGTGTATGTAACATGAAATGAGTGCAATTATAAGAACTATTAATTTAGCATAAAGAAATCCTGTTGAAAACAAAAGGTCAGTTCACAGGTTGGACTTATGCTTTATATTAATCTTCAAAATCTAGTTGCATTCTTTTAAAATTAATATGCATTTAATTCTCATTTTTTTTCTCGAACAAATGCATATATTGTGTGCCTTGTAAAATAATCATCTCGTGTATGGAACATGAAATGAGTGCAATTATAAGAACTATTAATTTAGCATAAAGAAATCCTGTTAAAAACAAAAGGTCAGTTCACAGGTTGGACTTATGCTTTATATTAATCTTCAAAATCTAGTTGCATTCTTTTAAAATTAATATGCATTTAGTTATCTCATTTTTTTTTCTCGAACAAATGCATTTATTGTGTGCCTTGTAAAATAATCATCTCGTGTATGGAACATGAAATGAGTGCAATTATAAGAACTATTAATTTAGCATAAAGAAATCCTGTTGAAAACAAAAGGTCAGTTCACAGGTTGGACTTATGCTTTATATTAATCTTCAAAATCTAGTTGCATTCTTTTAAAATTAATACGCATTTAATAATCTCATTTTTTTTCCTTCGAACAAATGCATTTATTGTGTGCCTTGTAAAATAATCATCTCGTGTATGGAACATGAAATGAGTGCAATTATAAGAACTATTAATTTAGCATAAAGAAATCCTGTTGAAAACAAAAGATCAGTTCACAGGTTGGACTTATGCTTTATTTTAATCTCCAAAACCTAGTTGCATTCTTTAAAAATTAATACATGTTTAATACAGAAAATATCTAAATTTTTTTTTATCTCGATCGAATGCATTTATTGTGTGCCTTGTAAAATAATCATCTCGTTTATGTAACATGAAATGAGTGCAATTATAAGAACTATTAATTTAGCATAAAGAAATCCTGTTGAAAACAAAAGGTCAGTTCACAGGTTGGACTTATGCTTTATATTAATCTTCAAAATCTAGTTGCATTCTTTTAAAATTAATACGCATTTAACAATCTCATTTTTTTTCCCTCGAACAAATGCATTTATTGTGTGCCTTGTAAAATAATCATCTCGTGTATGGAACATGAAATGAGTGCAATTATAAGAACTATTAATTTAGCATAAAGAAATCCTGTTGAAAACAAAAGATCAGTTCACGGGTTGGACTTATGCTTTATTTTAATCTCCAAAATCTAGTTGCATTCTTTAAAAATTAATACATGTTTAATACAGAAAATATCTAAATTTTTTTTTATCTCGATCGAATGCATTTATTGTGTGCCTTGTAAAATAATCATCTCGTGTATGTAACATGAAATGAGTGCAATTATAAGAACTATTAATTTAGCATAAAGAAATCCTGTTGAAAACAAAAGGTCAGTTCACAGGTTGGACTTATGCTTTATATTAATCTTCAAAATCTAGTTGCATTCTTTTAAAATTAATATGCATTTAATTCTCATTTTTTTTCTCGAACAAATGCATTTATTGTGTGCCTTGTAAAATAATCATCTCGTGTATGGAACATGAAATGAGTGCAATTATAAGAACTATTAATTTAGCATAAAGAAATCCTGTTAAAAACAAAAGGTCAGTTCACAGGTTGGACTTATGCTTTATATTAATCTTCAAAATCTAGTTGCATTCTTTTAAAATTAATATGCATTTAGTTATCTCATTTTTTTTTCTCGAACAAATGCATTTATTGTGTGCCTTGTAAAATAATCATCTCGTGTATGGAACATGAAATGAGTGCAATTATAAGAACTATTAATTTAGCATAAAGAAATCCTGTTGAAAACAAAAGGTCAGTTCACAGGTTGGACTTATGCTTTATATTAATCTTCAAAATCTAGTTGCATTCTTTTAAAATTAATACGCATTTAATAATCTCATTGTCGCGCCCTTGGAAACCCGTGTTCTCTCACAGTATTATTCTATCTATGTGCTTTCACCAGGGAGGGTCGATGCTGACCCCTGACCCTAGTTGACGTCACCCCCGACTCAGCAAGCTCCCGCTTGGACAAGGGGGCGAGAGAAAAAAGAAGAGTCAGTTGAGTTTCGAACGGAGGGAGAGAGGACAATGTGTCTCTCCTCTCGATGGAAACAAAATATGATGTGTAATTTACTTTTTTTTATTTTCCATTATGGGAAAGCATAGTTGCATCATTTTGTACATAGTTCTCTGTAAATATTAAAAATTAGTTTAATCCAGAAGAGTTAATTGTGATCTATTGAGTATGTTTTCTTTTACCGCAAGTGGATCGGAACCAAAGGAATGCCTCAATTAAATATAACCGCTCGGAAACAGACGATCTACCATTCGCAATTCCACGGTCGCTAGAGATGTGACATAAAGTGGTGCCAGCGGTGTGATAAAAGAAAAGTCTATCTCAGATCCTTATAACTCCGATTTCTGGATATGTGTGCTTATATAATGATGGCGAGCTAATATGTAAATCCTTACAACTTACTGGATAAATGTGCTGCGGTGATGATGGTACGACAAATCATCAAGTACGGATATAAAGAATCGACGTTTACAGTATGCGTGTGTGTTTGCTACTATGGAGAGGAGCCTGACAACTAAAGTTTGATACTGAAGAAATCAACAGACAAGGTGAGTGACTTTTCCTTGATTGTTTGATACAGGGATAAGTGACATGATAAATAACATGTTTATAATTTTAAGTAAATGTTGGAGCGCATTTATTAGAAATAAATATCAGCTGAATGTTGATTAAAATTAGAGTAAATATTATAGAGAATGCTGAATACTTTTTACCTATTTTAAGGAAAAGCGTAGTGTTAATTTCACAGCACTGGGTTGTGGGTGAAATGATAAGTAAATATGAAATACGTATTTATAGAATGCTGAATAATTATTTAATGTTATTTTATTTTGTTGCATGAAAAGCATGTTATTTTTATTATTTCAAATGATCAGTGTATTTTTTCCATTGTCCGGGTATTGAGAAGTTATGTTATCTATATAAGGGACGTACTTTTGTGCATTGATTAACATTTTTGTGAGGAAAATTTTCTATTTCAATATTGGTTAAATATGGCTTTCTTAATGAGAGGGAGGAAAGCAGAACTCATTTTGCTAGCATCGGAATTGGGGTTGGAAGTCCAACCAGAGCAAACGATGATAGATATAAAAAAGATTATTTTAGGAATGGAAAATTATGACGAGGAAACAGTGAAAGAACTGTTACAGTCAATAATTGATGAAAGGCAAGTGAGGGAAAAAAATGAGATGGAGATTTTAAAACTTCAATCTCAGGAACGGATAGAAATGGAAAAAAAAAAGTCACAAAGGTCAGATCAAGAGGGGCGTCAAATTATAGTAACAGGTCAGGAAGGGCAAGGTGGAAAAAGATCGTTGGAAGAAGTAATTAAGATAATTAGACTCTTAACGGTCAAAGTTCCAAACAAAGCCGAAGGCTGGGATTATTTTTTCACTAGTCTGGAAAAAGCGTTCAGTAGTGAACAGGTTGAAGATGAATTAAAGGGGAAAATTTTGCTTTGCTTGTTAGGAGAAAAAGCGGCTCCATTACTGTCATATGTCGAAGGGGAACAGTATGAAAATTATGAGGAATTAAAAAAGGTAGTTTTAAGGGAGTTCCAACCGTCAGCTAGAACATGTTTGGAAAATTTTAAGAAAGCGATTAGGGAGCCTGGTGAGACGTTTGCCCAATTCACCTCTAGATTATCTTCTATGTGGGACTACTATTGTAAGTTGAGGAAGGCACAAGATTTTGAGACGATAAAGCAGCTGGTAGTGGCTGACAGGATATTTGAAACGCTTGACTCAGAAACGGCTGTACACATAGGGGTTAGGCAAGGGGATAATTGGTTTAAACCTAAAGAGTTGGCCCAGGAAATAGATGTGTTCTACATGGCGAAGGGAAAAACGTACCATACTCCTAAAAACGGGCATAAAAGAGAAACTAGTAAGGACTGGGAGAAACATTTGGATTTTAAGAATTCCAATAGGGGAAATTATGAGGAAAAAGGTAGAATAGATCTGAACAGGAGGGTTGGAAAGGATTTTTCTTGCTATCACTGTGGGGGAAAGAACCATTTAAAAAAGGATTGTTGGAGATTAAATAGGAATCCCCAAAACAAAAATACGGGAAGCGCTAAGTCAGCCAGAGCAAAGAGAGTAGAAAAAGATCCTCAGTCAGACAATGAGATCGAAGAAGGAGCAGTTATTGCTAGAGTTAGTAAATTACTAAAGTCAAAACCCGAGGGAAACACAATAAAAAATCAATTGTGTAAGTTAGAAAAAATCGACATTAGTGTTGACGGGGTGGTCACGAATTGTTTAGTGGACTCAGGAACGGAAATAACAGTAATTAGAAGAGGTATTGTCCCGAAAATAGATATCAGGGACAAGCCTTCAATTTATTTAAAGGGCATTTTTGGCCCTGCAATAAAATGTCCGTTAATAAACATCCCTTTGGCGATAGCTAAGGATGGCAGAACGAATGTGATTCATGAAGAGATATTGTGTGCTATTGCTCCTGAATTGCTTGAAGATATGTTGATACCTCCAGCTATCATAAAAAGACTACAGGAAAGCGAGTCAGGATTAGATTGTAGGGACCCCCCGGAGACAAGAGGGAAAGTAACGTGAGTCAAGGCGAAAATTACGTTCCGCTCAGCGAAGCTGTAGAATCAGGGAATGATTGTATAGGGGGGAGAGCAACTCAAGTCAAAACAGGTGATTCTTGCAGTTCAGAGGTCGAAAAAGAGAGCGCAGATAATGAATCAGAGATAGATGGACATCGGGACGAAATCAGTCACAGTGAAAGCTTATCTTTTCTGCATCAGCAAAGAGAGTGTGAAAAGCTTGTTAGGCAATGGGAGTTAGGAAGAAAAAATAAGAGCAATTTTTATGTATCTGACGGATATCTCTTTCACACGGAAAAAATTCTTGGGGAGAATTGTGCTCAATTGGTTTTGCCCGAAAGGCGGAGGGCTGAAGTTTTAAGATTAGCTCATGAATCTCCTTTTGCTGGACACATGGGGGAAAGGAAAACAGCAGAAAGAATACGATACTCTTTTTATTGGGAAGGTTTAAAGAGGGATGTCCATGATTTTGTTAGCAGTTGTCACGAATGTCAGTTGACAAAACCAGTAAAAGTAAAAGATAGAACCCCAATTACTCCCGTTACGAGACCTGAATTGCCATTCCAGGTCGTAAATGTAGATTTAATAGGACCCATTGAGCCGATCAGCTCTAAAGGTCACCGATTTATTCTTTGTCTTGTAGATGTCCATAGTCGTTGGGCAGAGGCGGTTGCAATTACTAATTTATCAGCTAAGACAACCTGTGAAGCGTTGTTAGAAATCTTCTCTAGGACGGGGATCCCGAATGTTATTGCTTCAGATAACGGGACGAATTTCAAGGCGGAATTAACTCAGGAATTTGAAAAGCGGCTAGGAGTAAGTCCCAGGTTTTCCACACCCCAATACCCCCAGAGCAATGGATTAGTGGAACGGTATAACTCTACCCTTAAAAGGATGTTACATCATGTTATAAGGAGCGAAGGGAAAAAGTGGCATTTATTTTTACCTTATGTGTTGTGGGCGTATCGAGAAATACCAAACAGTACCACTGGGGTGGCACCTTTCCAACTTTTGTATGGAAGACCTCCGCGAGGTCCTTTATCAATTTTAAAGGACACTTGGACAGGAGAACACAAGGGATTACAACTAAGCACGACCCCTGTTTCTAAATATTTGCAGGAGTTGAAAGCAAAACTCGAATATGCGGCAGAGCAGGCAAATTTGATAGCAGGTGTCCAACAACAAAGGACAGCCCGATATTATAATTTACGATTGAGCGATAGGAAATTTAAAATAGGGGACAGAGTAATTGTATTAATTCCCGACTCATCGAATAAACTCTACGCAAGATGGCAAGGTCCGGCGATTATTGAAGAGCAAAAGGGTCTTCATTCTTTTATAGTTAAAATGGAAGACGGGTCTAGAAAACATGTCCATCAAAACAAAATTAGACAATATGTTGTAAGATCTAATGCAATTAATATGATTTTTGAAGGTGAGGAAGAATTTGGGGAGGTAGAAAACGTACCTTATAAACAGAAAATTCCAGAAATTTTTGGTACCACTTTGGATAATTTAAAATTGCCAGAACTGAAAGGGGAGGAGTCAAACATTTTAAGAAAAATTATTCTTAAGTATAAAAATTTATTTACTAGAGAAGTACAGCCAGCTAAGGTTGGGGTGCATAAAATAGAATTAATAGAAGGAGTGAGTAGGAAGGAGCCTCACTGTTATCCAATACCAATGGCATATCGTAAAGAGGTAGATAAACAGGTAAAGGAATTACTGTGTTTGGGTTTAATTGAACCTTCAGACGCAGAAATTGCTTATCCAGTTGTCTGTGTCGCAAAGAAAGATGCAACGACTCGGTTATGTGTGGATTTCAGAGGGTTAAATGCGGTAACTAAGGTCCCCAGCTTTCCCATGAAAGATCGGGAAGAGTTAATTTATGTTGCAGGGTCAGCTAAATGGTTAACAAGCATAGATCTTTTAAGAGGGTACTGGCAGATCCCCATGGAAGAAAAGAGCAAACCATTAACAAGTTTTACCACACATTCAGGACAGTGGCAATTTAAAACTATGCCTTACGGTTTATCAGGCGCGGCCGGCACATTTCAAAGGGAAATGAATTTAGCTTTACAAGAGCACAGCGAGTACGCGCAGGCCTACATCGATGATGTTATCATATTTTCAGAAACTTTCGCTGACCATATGAAACACATTGAAAATGTTTTCAGTCATCTGGAAAAATTAGGATTTTCCGTTCGGTTAGAAAAATGTACTTTTGCGGCGACGGAGATAAAATATTTAGGACATCGAATTGGAGGGGGAAAACACGCCCCAGATGAAGAAAAAGTTGCTGTTATTAAAAATTTAAAACAACCAACTACCAAAAAGGAAGTTAGGTCAGTGTTAGGTCTTATGGGTTTTTATCGAGCATATATCCCTAATTTTGCTCAGATTTCGGTACCTTTAACCAATTTGACCAAGAAAAATTCACCGAGTACCAATATTCCATGGAAAGGAGAGCATGAGGAAGCTTTTCAAAAGCTAAAGAAATTACTGTGTGGGGTTACTGCTTTGGCGACACCTAATTTTTCAGAACCATTTCAGGTGCATGCCGATAGTTCCAATTTAGCTGTTGGGTGTTGTCTGACACAAAAGGACGAGAATGGAGAGTATAAACCCATAGCTTTTGCCAGCCAAAAGTTAACTGAAACTCAGCAAAATTGGGCGAGTATTGAAAAGGAAGCTTGGGCAGTACTTTTTGCACTCAATAAATTTGATAAGTGGATTCACGGGGGGACGGTGGAGATCATCACTGATCATAATCCGCTAACATATTTAAATGAAGTGACTCCCAGAAGCTCAAAGCTCACACGCTGGGCATTGGCGCTTCAAAGATGGAAATATGTAATCACCCACAGGCCAGGTAAAAATCATAAAGCGGCAGATGCCATTTCAAGACTAAAGCAGGATGAGTAAAATTAATTTCTGTTTGATTTGTAATTTATCAGGTAATATTTTTTTTTGTTTGTTTAGGTGTCTTTTAGTTTATTATTTTTGTATGTGTTTTTTGAGTTACTATAATGTTTTTTTAATCAAAGTGAAAGTTTAAAAAAAAAAATCCCTGTATCTTACTTTGTAAGGATAGGTCATTCATAGATCACTTGTGAGACTGTTTCGTATATATTATATAATTGGAGGAAATCAGCCTTTAAGGGCAAATTTCGCTCTTAGGTGGGGGCGTAATGTCGCGCCCTTGGAAACCCGTGTTCTCTCACAGTATTATTCTATCTATGTGCTTTCACCAGGGAGGGTCGATGCTGACCCCTGACCCTAGTTGACGTCACCCCCGACTCAGCAAGCTCCCGCTTGGACAAGGGGGCGAGAGAAAAAAGAAGAGTCAGTTGAGTTTCGAACGGAGGGAGAGAGGACAATGTGTCTCTCCTCTCGATGGAAACAAAATATGATGTGTAATTTACTTTTTTTTATTTTCCATTATGGGAAAGCATAGTTGCATCATTTTGTACATAGTTCTCTGTAAATATTAAAAATTAGTTTAATCCAGAAGAGTTAATTGTGATCTATTGAGTATGTTTTCTTTTACCGCAAGTGGATCGGAACCAAAGGAATGCCTCAATTAAATATAACCGCTCGGAAAAAGACGATCTACCATTCGCAATTCCACGGTCGCTAGAGATGTGACACTCATTTTTTTCCCTTCGAACAAATGCATTTATTGTGTGCCTTGTAAAATAATCATCTCGTGTATGGAACATGAAATGAGTGCAATTATAAGAACTATTAATTTAGCATAAAGAAATCCTGTTGAAAACAAAAGATCAGTTCACAGGTTGGACTTATGCTTTATTTTAATCTCCAAAATCTAGTTGCATTCTTTAAAAATTAATACATGTTTAATACAGAAAATATCTAAATTTTTTTTTATCTCGATCGAATGCATTTATTGTGTGCCTTGTAAAATAATCATCTCGTTTATGTAACATGAAATGAGTGCAATTATAAGAACTATTAATTTAGCATAAAGAAATCCTGTTGAAAACAAAAGGTCAGTTCACAGGTTGGACTTATGCTTTATATTAATCTTCAAAATCTAGTTGCATTCTTTTAAAATTAATACGCATTTAATAATCTCATTTTTTTTCCCCTCGAACAAATGCATTTATTGTGTGCCTTGTAAAATAATCATCTCGTGTATGGAACATGAAATGAGTGCAATTATAAGAACTATTAATTTAGCATAAAGAAATCCTGTTGAAAACAAAAGATCAGTTCACAGGTTGGACTTATGCTTTATTTTAATCTCCAAAATCTAGTTGCATTCTTTAAAAATTAATACATGTTTAATACAGAAAATATCTAAATTTTTTTTTATCTCGATCGAATGCATTTATTGTGTGCCTTGTAAAATAATCATCTCGTGTATGGAACATGAAATGAGTGCAATTATAAGAACTATTAATTTAGCATAAAGAAATCCTGTTGAAAACAAAAGATCAGTTCACAGGTTGGACTTATGCTTTATTTTAATCTCCAAAATCTAGTTGCATTCTTTAAAAATTAATACATGTTTAATACAGAAAATATCTAAATTTTTTTTTATCTCGATCGAATGCATTTATTGTGTGCTTTGTAAAATAATCATCTCGTTTATGTAACATGAAATGAGTGCAATTATAAGAACTATTAATTTAGCATAAAGAAATCCTGTGGAAAACAAAAGGTCAGTTCACAGGTTGGACTTATGCTTTATTTTAATCTCCAAAATCTAGTTGGATTCTTTTAAAATTAATACGCATATTAATAAGAAAATCTCATTTTTTTTCCTCTAACGAATGCATTTATTGTGTGCCTTGTAAAATAATCATCTCGTGTATGGAACATGAAATGAGTGCAATTATAAGAACTATTAATTTAGCATTAAGAAATCCTGTTGAAAACAAAAAAGTTCAGTTCACAGGTTGGACTTATGCTTTATTATCTTCAAAATCTAGTTACATTCTTTTGAAATACATGTTTAATAAAGAAAATATTGCAATTTTTGTCTTCATCAATTGCATTTATTGTGTACCTTATAAAACCATCATCTCATGTATTGAACGGGAAATGAATATAATTATAAGAACTATTAGCACAAGAAATTTAGCATAGTAATGAAATCCTGTAGGGAAAAAAAAATTTAGTTCAGAGGTTGGACTTATGCTTCACTTTTAATACTTCGAACTCTAATTGAATTATTTCAATATAAAATATGTTAAATGACGTTGACAAATATTTTGTCAGAATACATTAATTGTATATCTTATAAAAAAAATCATCTTGTGCATGGAACATGAAATGAGTGCAATTATAAGAACTATTAATTTAGCATAAAGAAATCCTGTGGAGAAAAAAAAAGGTTATGTCACAGGTTGGACTTATGCATCACTTTGACATTTCAAAATCTAATTGCTTTTATAAGAAATGTATTTAATAAAAGTTTTCCCAAGTAAACTGGGAAAGCTTTCCGAAAGTTTTCCCAAGAAAATTTCGTCTTATTCAAAATTGTATACCTTGCAAAATAATCACTTGATAACAAACATCTGATGAGTGCACTACAAGAAATCTATCTGGCATAAAGAAATCCCAAAACTAAAAATAATTTTTCAGGTAACTAACACTTTATTTCATACCAATGAAAATGCACAGATGAAAAGATACGAAAAGTGTGAGAGTAGGAACTTAGCTATTAAAAATTTTAGACACACTTAATAAAAGAAATCCCATGAAAAATAGATTAGTTCACACACTGGATTTGAGCTTAACTGAATTCCTTGAAATCTAATTTAATTTATTGTAATACTTCAAAGACAACCAGAAATTCTTTTAATGCAAACATGTCAAAAGGTCTTTGAGATATTACTTATAAAAATGTATCTTTTCAGTTCCAGGCCTCCCAATATTTTTATATATTTAACTTTCTGGTTTTCTAGTGATATATTTTGACAAACTGTAAAAAAATTCTCTGTTCCCTGCTAATGGCAGGTCAGACGCTAATCAGATTGAATTATTTATTCAAAAGCAAAGTCTATATTATTTCTTAGTCAATAATACTTAATTATATTCTTATATAATATTATTTCTTTACTGTGTTCATAAAATTAATGTAAATACAAGCGTAATTCTTACTCAGCATAAAGGCAAGAAATTAGCAGGATTAAATTTCTACAACAAAACATAAGTTTTTCAATACAGTTGAAAACAAATTAATAAAATTCAGTGATAATGCAGGAGGGTCATACTTATTTAAGAGCAGATCAAATTACTTTGCTGTTGATTACATAGTAGAATATATCCATATTAATGAAGCTTAAATGAGATGTTTAGAAATTGTATCTCAAATAGCATTCATTCCATGCTCAATTCAAGCATGAAATGGGAGCAATATTAAGAAATTAATTTGGCATAGTGAAATCCTGTGGAAAAAGTTAAATCCACAGGTTGGATTTATGCCATTGAAAGATTAAATGAATATTTTATTTATGGTTACAAAACTGAAATGAAGTGATTGTATTTGGGAAAGGGATATTATGCATATAGATAGATTGACAGAAATTTACAATTTATGGAGTTCGGGGTTTACAATCTATCTGCAACCACAACCGCCAGGAATTTAGTCATTTCTTTTGCATTGCACATCATCAATTTTGTACCAGTCTGCTTTAGGGTACCAGGTTGTTCAAATGTAAGAATTTATAGTGAAAACTAATTAAAATTATCACACTACCTGGCATTATTGTTCCCATAGGTGCTGCCGCAGCTGCAGCATAAGGATCTTGGTTCATAACATAAGGACTGGAAGGAAATGGAGCTGGTGAAGCAGCTGGATTTGCTGCTTGCATCTGTCCTTGTTGTTGCATAGGAAATTGCTGTTGGCCCATAACAGGTAATGGTTGACCTTGACTACGAGAATAGAGCTAAAGGGTTCAAAAAAAAATTAGCTAACTTACTTTTCATAAACTTAATTTTAAAAGAATTAATGAAACTAACAAAATAATGGTGGTGAATCGAAGAAATAAAACCAAAACTCACAATAATGTGATTTCTGTATTAAACTTTTAAATACCTTTTAAGATAAACTCGAGGTTGTTGCCTCATGAAATATATAAGGAATTTAAATTTACCCCTTTCATAGAGAAACTAAAAACTTACTAAAGCAATTCCAGCATTTTTTAATTTAATAAATATGACAGTTATAGAAAACTGAAGACCAGTAATTACAGCATCTGTTAATTTAACAATTGAATCCTGAATAATTTTTTAATTTTGTTACTAGCAGTTCCCAATACTTATTTGAAGTGTTTTACTTCAAATTTGTTCCCATTAAAAAATAGGGCAATTGAAAATTAACTGGGGGAAGTTCAAACAGGATCTTGTGTCAATAATTTGTGCGACATCTACTGGTTTGGTTTTGAAAAAATGCAGATAGAAAACCAGCAAAGGAGCTGACAAAAAAACTGATGTCGAGCCACATTTGAGGGTCAATACATGTATTAATTTGTAATGCAAAATTTACATTAAATATTTTAATTTGGCACCCATTCAGAATAGGAATACATAGTTACCACTTATACAGAAAAGAAATTTAGAATAAAATTTCTCCCACAGGATACATATTGGGTTGGAGGGAAAGTTCTGTCATATTTTAAAGAAATTATTTGAATTCATTTATAAAAATATGTGTTTAGTATTAATCAATTATATGAGCTCCGTTATTTGTTACAACCTGTTGCCATCTTTCAGGTAACCTGTGAATTCCTGTTTTGTAGAAGTTCTTATCCTTGGAGTTAAAATAGTCAGCAACTGCCTTAGAAACACTTTCAAAAGACTTGAATTTTTTCCCCCCCCCGTTAGATAATTTTGCAGAGATCTGAACAGGTAATAATCAGATGGTGCAATGTCAGGTGAATACGGTGGGTGACTAAGGACTTCCCATCCAAACACTTTCAGTTTTTGTTGTGTCACCATTGCAGTATGCGGGCGAGCATTATCGTGGTGGAACACTATTCCTTTTCTGACGCTAATGCTGGCCTTTTTTCTTTGATAGCTGCACTCAATTTATCCAGCTGATTGCAGTACAGATCTGCATTGATGGTTTTTCCCTGTTTCAGTAAATCATAGTACACTGGATCTCTCCTGTCCCATCACAAACAAAGCAGTACTTTTCGTTGATGGATACTTGGTTTTTTAACTGTTGTTTGCTGATGATGTTCCTGGTTTGCAGTAAGATTTTTTTCTCTTAATATTCTCGTAAAGAATCCACTTTTCATCTCCAGTAACTAGCCTGTCCAAAAACAGCTCCAGATTGTGTCTAATCAGATGTGATGAACACATTCTTACAAGATCAGACACTGCACTTTATCTACTGACATGTTTTTCACTTTAAATATCACAAATAAATGATGAACGGTAAAAAAGGGAACCTTTTATATTATACAGCATCTAAAAAAACAAAAATCGGATTGGCTCACTAGCCAGATGTTTTTTTTTATTCACAAGGAAATTCACCTGCCTATTTAAAATAGGACAGCACTTTCCCTCCAACCCAATACATAACACAGTAAAATCTTATAATATTTATGTTAAAAGAAAATCATAATATGTATAAATTCAGTAATTCTGAAATTTGACTAACATTCTCCCAAATTGAGGTTCCTTGAAATTTGTCATACAAAGTATTATTGCTTACTCAGGTTTTGGCAGTTTCTAATAACTTACCTCCATAAAAAAATGCTGAGGATCTTGACATGAAAAATTTGAAGAACCAAATTTTTCATCTGTTCGATTCATGACCATTTTCCGAGATGTCATCTATATTACAATAAAAAATTAACGAAAATTTAACTAAAAGTAATATGAAAGAATAATGATTACTGCTTTTTTTTATGTGTGCGTAAGAGAGAGAGGACTGTAAGCAAACAGGCACCAATACATCATAATTCTTTGTATATCATAATAAGTTTGGCAATTAGCCAATGACTACGAACATAAATTTGAAACTTTTAACAAGAATAGTTTTCATTCTATAAAATTTCAAGGAAATTATTAGTCTTGAAAATAATTGTAATAAGAACTATATAGACTAGTTATTACAGGTAAAATGAACCATAAAAATGTTAAATATTTGGCTTTGCAGTGGCCCACTATATGCTCTTTACAGTGAAAGCTGTATAAAATTAGTTTTTTTAATACCATTATTTGGATCATTCATAGAATTTTATTATTTATTATTGTTGTGCATACCAAGTGCACAAACAGCACTTTTTGAGTGTGTGTGCGTGTGTGTGTAAGAAAGAGTTGAAAAAGCCTATGTAGCTAGCTAATAATGAACACAACAGTAAGTATGATGACATTTTTTTTAAAGGGGGAATGTTTTATATATTGCTGCTATACTGGAAGACCGTGAACTCAAAAATTTTTCAGGAAATATATTTGAAGTTCTGTAAAAGGGGAGAAATGCTCCTCCCTCCCCTTCCTGACTGCCATTCTGCAGGTGAATTTCAAAAGCTCAGAAATGAACTTCTGTCTTTTAAAAGTTCATCATTCCAATTGTCCAATGTTATCCACTCAAAATTCATGACTTACAAGTTATGACATTGTTGCAATAAACAGTGGCGGATCCAGAATTTTTTTTTGGGAGGGGCTAAATTTTTTAAAAAGCTTATTTCACCCAATTAAAATGTACTGTAAATCAAAATTTTAGTCTAAACCAATGTATTAGGCTTTTGGGAGGGGCTAAGTAATAAAATATGATCATTTTAGCTATTTAAAGTGTATAATAAAGCAGAATGTTACCCTTGAGCAATCTCTTTTGGTGGGGGCTGAAGCCCCCTAGTCCCTCCCCTGGATCCGCTACTGGCAGCAAATGAGCAATATACAGATACGTTTTTAACATGTAATGCACTGATCACCGAACATATTCAGCAAATGTATATATTCATGTATAAGTGTCAGTAGAAGCACATAAAATGACATGACCATGCATTATTATACATTTACACATTTATGATATATTTTTAGTAACTTTCACATAAAGTGCAGCAATCATTGTTTTCCATACATTCCTGACAGCAATGAGAATTGATCTATGCAAGTGAAGCAAGTACACACCTACCAACTTGGGAAAATTAACATCAGTAAAATTTTGTGCCCATTTGAGTAAATTTCTATCTCACAGTAAAACTAAGTTTATTTTTTGCTACAAATAATTTGCACTCTTGCTATTACTTGTTAAACTAAGTTTGTTTCTTGTCAAATTTATCTTTTTTCTTTTCTTTTTACATCACTTTAATTCATAACTGAACTTGTTGGACTCAATACAGTCTTTTTCTTTCAAAAATAAAAATAAATTTTAATATAAAATAGTTTTTATATTAAAATTAAAAAGGAGAAAAAAAGAAAGGATCTAGAAAGATTAATTTAAATTAGGAATCAATTTTTACATTTATGGCATGGGAGGATTAAATAAAAGAATGCTGAGGGAAAATGTATATTCTCTAGGGAAAGGATTAAATTGAAAAAAAATTAAGAATAGAACAAAATCCATAAAATTGCTCATCATATCCATACTTTGGTAATTATTTAGTTAATTGACACCAAAATCTGTATACATTTTACAGATATTCTGTAAAAGTTGGCAGGTATGCGAGTATAACTGGAAAATTGGCATTATTAAAATAAACTCTTACGGCATAGGACAGGAAAATATCAAGTCCTGATAGAAAATACAATCAAAAAGTTCAGTATATTAATACTGTCTAAACACCACATTAAAAATTCTTCATTCTTCCATATTTGCACAACACAATACAATTTCAGTAAGTTATATTCCACATCATGAGCATTCGAAAGATTTTATATAAATTTAAAAGTGATTAAAAAGTAGTAAAGTACAATAAAACCATACACACAGCAAACACAGTAGAAATAATAAATATATTTTTTGGTCTTCCTACAGGCAGGGCCAGCCCAGGGGGGGAGGGGTACGAATGTAGGGGATCGCCTAAGGCCCCGCGCTTATAGAGGCCCCGCTGCTGGGCCATTTTATTGCTATCTCATAAGACATGATACAGAAGAAGCCCCGCTCTTGCGCTTCGCCTGGGGCCCCGCACACCCCTCGGGCCGTCATCAGAGGGAGACGTTAGATGCAACTCCGTAGAAGGATGCGCATTTCCTTTAGCGAAATCTAATTCTAGCAGACATTCGAAATGGAATTCTGCAAATGTGTGTGAACTAGTACAAAATATCTCCCCAGTGGCTGGTCTATAATGCAAAGCCGCAGAACAATTTAAAACGTTTATGAGGGTGTTTTTTTTTGGGGGGGGGAGGAGAAGGACAGGGGGGAGAGACTCCATTTCAAAGCATTCGGTAGACGTACAGAAGCCATCCAGCTATAAAATTAAAAATAAAAACCAGATTGCTAAAGGAACTTAAAATAGCAATTTAATTTAAAACAGAAAGTTTCTAATAATAAACAGAAATCTATATACGCTACTGCGCTAAATGCATGTAAAAGTAATTCCTCCTGTTCTATGTTTGCATAACTTTTCCAATTCCAGAATGCTGGGATGGGGATTAATTCCTTTTATGTGAAATTTAAGAACAATAAAAATGTAAATAAATTCACAAATGTATATAATTTGTTTTATATAAAATAAAATAAAAATGTTAGGTAATAACTAAAACTTTTAAGTTGATTTTGATAGTTCACGAAACACATATATATGGAGAGAGAATAATATTTCAAGGATCTTATCCTTATTTTATTAAAGTGAGATATAAATGACATTCGAAGGTAAAATTTTGGATTTCCCCCAAAATTCCTGGCTACACTACTGTTCTAGAGCATAATTTCTTCGGCCGTAGAATGCAGGGGCGGATCCAGAAATTACTCAAGGAGGGGGTGATTTTGTACCTGAAACAGGGGGGGGGGGGGTAGAATGCGCAAAATCATTTTATAATTAATTAATAATCAATTATACCAATTAATGTAATTAATTATTTGATTGATGAAAATGTATATATGAGCGATGATTAAAAAGGACAGGGATTAGTACCCACAATACACCCCTTAGAAAAAGGCTACATAATTTTCATTATACTTTCATAATATATTTTAACTGATTATAACAGATTTTTCGACTTCACCCAGGAGAGGTCAATCGCCCCCACCGCCCTCCCATTGGATCCGTGCCTGGTAGAATGGAATTTTTAAACATATGTTTGAACATTTTATTTTCCTTATTTGTAGGGATTACAGATTAAGAACTAGATACAGTATGACAAAATTAGAATTTACGTAACCTGGGGCAAACATCTTATTTGTTGACAAATAATAAATTGAAAGTTTTGAGCTATTTTTGTTGCTGCAAGCACGCAATGTCCCACAGAGAAGAATAGCCTTTCCTCCTTCCCTGCTTATGAACAGGGTCGTATCTCCTCTGCTCTAACTAGCCCGACCCAAAGTATCATCTTTAGCGCGAGTGATAAAGCGAAGAGAAACTCTCCTCCTCCTACAGAGTCGCACCAAATGTCTGCCATCATTAGTTGTACTCTGGTGATGGCTTTGCAGTAAAGCCAAAATATATTTTTACATATTGTTAGGTATTTTAATTGTTTTCACTACTGGACAAGGACTTTAAATAAGATTACAAATATGTACATACCTGATTACCATAATCTATAGCACTAGGAGAATCAATAGACTGCATGAAAGCTGAGGTATAATCAAACTGCAGAGGATCTATACCCACACCTTCAAAATTAGGATCTAAACCGCTCAGCGATGCACCACCAGCGGGCATATTTGTATTAGATGATGGTGGCATCATTTGTTCAGAATGCTTGGGTAGTTTTTCATTCATCATGTGCTTTTTCCCTCCAATATCTTCACTTGGTGAAGACTGTCGACTGTTAGACTGGTGGCTAAAGAAAAAAAAAAAATTATACATATAAAGATGATCATTACATCTGTATTAAATTCTTAAACAGACACAAAATCAGGTTCCATTTCTAAAAGAAACAATGTAAGCTGGTAACAACAAGGCTTTGTTTACAAGCAGTGCAAGCACAGAAGTAGAGGTCTGTGCCTCTGCCCTACGATGCTCGGAACTTATACAATGACGGGTTCTATGCCGGCATGCCAATTGTATGCATTGGCAGTTTAATATAAACTATCTACACTAGGGATTTTTTCTTCCATAAAGAAAAGTAAAATATAAAATGTTACAAATTTTAATAGTGAAATTAATAGTTTATTTCTGATACGTAAATTTTGGTATAAATTAGTTATTTAATATTTTAGAAATCTCCTTGCTAAATTATATTTTCCAGTTGCTCTTTATAAAGACCAATTTCATAGCCTGGGGGTCTTTTCTCTCCGAATCATTCGAAAAGCCAAGTCACTAACTTTGTCCCACTTTGAAAAGGAACCTTAAAGAGGAGTGTTAACGGCTCTCATGATTGGCTGAACGAGGTTAAGAACAGGTCCAGGAATGTGCCAGCTGAAATTAAATTTTGGAGCAATTTGTGGAGCAAGAAAAAAAGACATTTTGGAGCAATTTGGAGCAAGAAAAGGTGCTTCGTGCACAAGAATGTCAATTTGAACACAAAATTTATTTTGGAGGTAAAGGAAAAGTTATTAAAGAATGCCAATTTAAAATATAAAAATTAAGAAACTTCGTCTTAGCTAATAACAAAAACCAGCTTTTTTTTTCAGGGGAGGGGGGGGGAGGAAGAGTCAGAAGCTCATGAAATAAATATTCAGTTATTTTATACATTACTATACAAAATATCTATTTTAAATCAAAAATACAATATTTACTAAACTATATTAAACCAATTTATGCCTAGTGTCCCTTTTTTGGGACGGCATTTTCGCTATCAGTCGAAAACATTATTTTTTTTCCCTATCCTTTGATCACGAGTATTGAACCTCAACTCCAAAAAATATTTTAACATGACCCAGTAGGATGTTGACATTTCAATTTTTATATATAATGATTTTAAAAGAAATCATCCCTTGTTCAAGAAGTTGACATCAGAAATTTATCTATTATTGCTGGCATTAGTTAAAATCGAAGAAAGTTGCCAAAATATCTGGGCACAAATGGGTTAACTGCCACCAGCAACTTATAAAAAATAAAATTTAAAACAGAGATTAATTTGTACTCTTAAGGCATTGGAGATTTAAACAAAGGGATGCCAAAGAAAAAATATTCTCGTTTGTAAGATCAATAGAGGAAGATTGAAATTAGAATGTGTGATGATTTTTGTAATAATTCAGGAGATTTACCATCGTTTTCAATATATATTGAAAAATAAAAAATGTAGCAGTTTTGCTAAATTTGGAGCAAAAATGTCCAAAGCGATCTTTTTGTAGCAGATTGGCACACCAAGATTGATTTGGCACAGTTTGGAGCAATTGGAGCAGCTGGCAGATCCCTGCAGGTCAGAAAGTCCTTAGAGTAGATGATAACCAACATATGGATTGGGAAAATTGAAAATTAGCCACTGACTAGCTTCGAACAACTGGCTGAGAATAGAGCTCTAGAATTTCTTTCTAAAGGTGGTTAGAAGTTTTAAAAACTGGAAAGCAATGTAGTCAATAAAAATCAAAATAACATGCTTTTTTTTTTTAAAGGAGTTAATATTTTATTTTTATCTAAAATTGTTATTCAATTGCAAAATTGACTGAGACGCTTTCTAAACAAATATAGGCAATTACTAAATGAATACTTCAATGGATACTAATGGATACTCCTGGATACTGCATAATGCTAGTAGCTTGAAAATATACAATTTAAACTGAGTCAATGGCATAATTGATTGCTTTAAAAATTGTTTCAATGTTGCATTATACGTTAAATGAACATAATTTTATTGGTTTGGAATGGTTTATGATCAAGTTGTGGAAAGAAGTGTATTATTAAAAAAAAAAAAAAAAAGCTAAAAAGCAAGTAATGTATTAATGGTGTACTGATAACTAATGCACTGTGAATGTGCATATAAACAACATAAACCTATGATTTTGAGTAATCTATTCTTTCTGTTTTGCAGTAGAAATATTTTAAAGCTGTACTGCAACAGCAAGTGTGCATGTGTGTAATCCTCATGCCGCAGCTTCCCTCAGCGAATTTCTATGTGGTGCAGACCTCTAAACAGAAGGAGCTATTGTTTATATTCTTATGAAACTTACTGTTTTATTTTTAATGGAAGTCAGAAAATAAGCTTTTTCTAATAAATCAGTATTCATGACAGATTAGAGGCATTTCTATTGATTCAATAAAAACTTTAAAACCTGTACAAAATTAATAGTATAAATGAGCATTTGGTAATTTGATGTCATTTACATTCGTCAGTCATAACTGATTGCAACTTGCCATGTTTTTTATATTTTTTGAAATACTCTTGTTTTAAAAAAAATGAAGTTCAAGAATCCTATCATGTAAATGGTCTAATGACAATGGCTGATGTTACATATATCCTTGAAAATTCAATAGTAAAATAATTCTCAGGTGCTGGTATGCATTAGCAAGCATGGGACAGAGACCCCTAATTAAACAAATAAATAACAAACAAAAATTTAATTACTACTTACTGGTAACCATTGTCATCATTTAAACCATTTTGCATAATACCATTAGGTTGATGTATTACTCCACTATTTTCTTGTTCTTTTCCTTTCATATCACCATCAAATGATAAAGATTTTAACTTTTTCAACTTATCTGATGGATCGTTTGAATTCTGAAATAAAACAATTGCAATTCACTGACAAGATAAAGTATAGTTCATAATTCATAATGAGCATATAAATGGCACAAATATAAAAGCAATAACAATTTGCTAAAACCAGAGGGATGAAAAAAGATGGTTAATTATGCATTATTTCCATCTCCAAATGCATAAAAGAGAACGAGATTTCTTTATTTGATATTGATAATTTAACAAGACGAATTTTAAACAGCATTAGATACCAAGTCAGATTAATAAGCTCTGTTCGCTAAATTACATTATGAGCAACATTTTTTTTCGGTAACTTTTGCAATTCCACTTAGCCTAGAATAGTTCAATATTATAAAGAATTAAAATTAATTTGATGCTTTTTCTACATGATTTATTTGTTTCGTTGAGACAAAGTCATGCATGAGCTATTTGTTTGGGGGAGGGATACCTTGGGCAGAGGATTTGAGGAGACTTAGGGAGTTTAACATGTATTCATGTTTCATCTGGATAAAACCAGCCAAATCTACAGATCATTAGATCAACAGCCACAGTCCTAGACCTGCAAACTCTGTCATCATCCAATGTTTAGTGTCTTATCCACTCGGCCATTGGTTAGCCTTCTTTATCATGAAACACGGACATAAAAATTGACAGATTGTTTCAGTAATCATATTTCCAACTTTAAAAGGGGGAGGGGGGCGAGAAAGAGAAGAGATTAATCTACTTAAGTCATCCTTACCTGGACCAAGGAATCAAACCTTTGACCTAAGGCAAGACAGTCGAATGCACTAAGCATTATGTAACTGGGCAACAGTTATTTATGCAAGTAAGATTTTACCCCACGTAAGAAATAGGTGTTTCAAGTAAAGGTTGCTTTCCTTTCTATGAGTAAGTTTGTAAGTGATCAAGATTTATTTTCTTGGCAATATTTTTTTTTTAACCTCCCTGTATACACATCTAATTAAAAGAAATCCTTTCAGAAGTAACTAATAAAATTTTTAAGGAAATTAAAATGTGCTCTTTAAAAAGCTTAAAGCCCGATGCCGATTTCCTGTTTTACTCTAATGTCATTAAACTTATTTTTAAAAAAACCTAACAGTTTACTTTTTGTTGTTGTTAAACTGCACAATTAGTGCTTACCATGCCAAGATGAAGTCTTGACATTCTGTTATCCAAGTCTTTAGAAGTGGGAGAACTACCAAGAACATATTCAACCATTTTCACACCAAGACCACCTGTATCTAAGAAGACAAAATTAGTATTATCCGTGGGGAACAAAGTCATAATAAGTCCACAATCTCAAAAATTATGAACTGATATTAAAACCTTACCAATAAATTTATGAAACAAAATTATCTCGCATTTCTAGATTTTTTTCCCTAACACCTATCAGGGGATGGTGATTTAATGTTTAAAAAGGGGTGAAACTAACTAAAACTAAAAATTAACTAAAAGAAATACTTTTACTACTTTATAAAATAACACACATAAATACAAGAAACTGCAATTTGACTGTTTCAAGTGATAACCACAGAAGGGCGGGAAAATTTTATACTACCAGAAACAATCGTATCACAGCACCTTTTATTTATGTGTTGGTTCAAAAAGATTTTAAGTAACTAGATAAACAGTATGCAAAACAAGATAAATCAGCCTTCACCAAATGATAAGCTTATTGAAGTCTTCAAGGTGTTTATTAAAATCAAAACAAATTAAAAGCAAGGTAAAATGGCAATGAAGGGGCCATTTTAATCAATAGTAATTTTGTGAAGGGATGAACATTACATAAATAAATGCAAATTTTGTCTACATCAATCCCTGAAGACCACTTGGTAGCAGATTTTTTAGCTCTCCAAAAAAGAATTCAAGTCCAGTTTTTTTTAACCTCCTCCCCTCAACCAAAGACCACTAATAGCAAATTGTCAAGGAGAAATTTCTTACAGAGATAAATATTCAATCACTTATCACATTCCCCAGATCTATTACATTTAACCTAACATACGTATACTAAAAAATTAAAATCGACATGCACTGAAAATCAACAAAATATATAATAATCAGCATATATACCAACATTTTAAAATCATAAGCACAAATTTTTAATTTATGTTGTACAGTAGATTTTTACAGTACTGTTTGCTAAAGTGATAGTATTAAGAATTAAAACGAATTTTACAGAAATAAACCACTAATTAAAGACTAATAGTGGCAGAAGTATAAACTTTAAAAAGAAGATATTCAAAAGTGTGAAGTCATTAATTAGTAAGAACCCAACACTCTAAAAGAATTAATCAGCATATCAGTTGTGGACTTTCTAGCACCATTTTAATAAATTGCATTTTTGCAAGTAGGTTGTTTTCATTTATTGTAAATTTATGAAGGGGAGGCAAAACAATCCCAAATTTTGTCTGTATCAATCACTGGGTATTGAGAATCAGAAGTTTAAACTAATATTTTGTTATTATAGATTTAAAAAAAAAAAAAAGAAAAGAAACGAAAAAAATCCTTATTAACTTAATTTAAATGATAGGTATAAAAAATTTTTCAGAACAAGTTATTCTGAATTCCCCCCCTCAGGTGATGGTTGTGATTAATTTATAAACTTTACAAATGGTGTATCAATATTAAGAAACATACTAGCTATGTAATAAAATTTAAAGTTGATATTTAAAAAAAATTAAACTTTGAATTGTGCATCAATTTCTTTTTTTCAAATGTTTCAAAAGACACAATCTGGAAAAATTTTAAAAACTAAGAGTTTCGTGACTTTTTCAGGTTTATCATTATTAAACTAGATATAATACAGCTTCTGAAGAAATGTCTTAAAAATTTTCAATCCCTTATATAATTATTTAATTTGTATTTATGTACCAAAATCACATTTTTAAAAAATACATCATTAATCTTATTTATCTAATTCTCAGTACCTAATTTTTGACCAGATAATTGTTATATAAAGCATATTGGACAGGTAGAACAGGTGACATATGTTTCTTGGACATCCTTTGCATTCAGAGGTATGGGCAGGAGGGGAATATCAGGATATATCCCTCTCCCCTCCTACTCTGAAATTTTTCCTGGTTGTATTTTCAATATATAGTTTAAATTATAATTTTATATAATTTAATAATAGTACATTAAATATACACAAAAAGACATTACCTGAGGAACTGTTGTGCCCTGTACTCCATGCTGTGTCCCTCCACTGGTCTCCAAATAATATTCCTTTGCCATCGTCAGGTTTTGAATCTTCAACCCCCCATAACTTTTTTGCTGCAGGTGAATACTGAAAAACACATGCAAGTAAGAGCAAGAACATAAAACAAATTCCTTACAAAATAAATCACACACAATTATTTGATTCTAGACAATTTAGTGAAGTTTTGGTTTTATTCAGCTCAGCTTTATTATTAATTAGCAATCATTACTAAAATCTGCCATTTTATACAAGAATATACATTAAATTAACTATTTAATTTTTTTTTTTTTTTAATGACTGTAATAGGACATCTTTCTAAAGTATCAATAAGGATTTATATCTAGAAGTTTCACTACACTTGACGCTTTTTTCAACTTTCTCTTAATTTAAATTGCAGAAAAAAGGAATTTCTAACCACAAAATATTTCCAGTAAAAATCCAACTTTGTTTACTAGAAATTAAGTTAATATGTTATGATAGCCTAAAATTTTACTAAATAATTCACATAATGTTAACATAGGATGGACAGACACACACACAATAATAATAGTTTCCATCTTCTCATGCTTTTAGAATTCAACTGACACTGTGATTTAATAAAACTTAAATTTCAGGTCCAATTGCTTGCCCCTGCACTTTTGCACTACATCTCACTCATCAAAAAGGAGGTATTTGGTAACCTTGCAACATAAAAAAACAAAACTCTAGGGTTGCCATTATTGGGGTTTTTTTTATATTTGAACTATGCAATCAGGTCATCTTGCTTCCAAAAGCTTGAGTTTCCTCTTTTAACAGTAATTTTCAATCATACTGTTTTAGAAATGATTTTTCAGTGCAATTTCATAGATAAAATATGCATTCAGAATAGGGATTAAGCTAAAGTCGCTTTTTTTGCAAAATACACAATGAAGAAAATCTCTGAAATGCGAAAGAAATAGAAGCCAATTTTGCTAAAATGTAAAACCGAAATTCTTCTGTTTCACAAATGTCAGTTATAAATTAGCATATAAATATTTAATTCAAAGTTGCTTTTGTGGTAAATATAAGTCATTTTAGGGCTCATAAAGTATGCAAATTTAATGCTAGAATACAAAAAGGGTTATTTTGACGTCTTATTCTCCATTCCCTTACCGTAGCTAGTGCATTTTCAAGAATTTTCGTCCACTTGTCATAATTTAAAAGGCTTCTTTGTAGCACTATAAAATATATCCCAAATTTGATCGAAAGTACCATTTAGGACCTATCATGTTCACTCACACCTACATCACTGTAAAACTAGCATAAATGAATTCAGATGACCTCAAACAGGTAAATACATTAAAATCTCGAAATTGAAGTTTTTCATGATTACAATACTTTCCTCACATGGTATACGTTCAGAAAGACTAGGGCATACAGTAACACATAGTACTGCTATGCCACAAATCTGGTTCGAACCTCATTCTTGACCCTGCCTTTTATACTTTGAGTAGGTCAATAAAAAGAGCAATAATCTTGCTTCAGGAACTTAACAGGGGCCCCACATCAGAAAAACCATCTGATCAGGGTATATGGCTTCTGCAAACCAGGGGCCATGGTACAAAAAGCACGGCTAGGTGGGCATTGCAGAATTCGGCCCTTATATCTGCTATTGTGTCACTAAGTTTATTTTAACTAAGGAAAAAAAAATCTTGTAAATATATCATATATTACCATCTTCTATTTCGATGCATGCACAGTAATTTTCCTTATACTTTTGAAAAGTAAACTTGCACATCTTATAATTTAAGTGGGCCATACAACTGACTATACAATACATTTTTTTTTTCTTAAATAGAATACATTATTTTCAAGTCCGACACTTAAAATGTGATACAATATGCAGATAATTCAAGACACATACTTCTAGCGGGTGCCCAGTTTCCAGAGCTAAAGCTTGAAAATCACTCTCCAATTCAGAGTTGTCACTACCACGAACCTGAAGAAGAAAAATATAAAATTAAGAAATTCTGCATTGTAAATGATAGTAACAGGTTTCCGTTACTCTAACTATTGTCCATAGAGAATAAAGTAGTATTGTATTTTCAGAAGAAGCACAATTTTTATGACCAATTACTATATCAAGTATGCAGTTAGGAAAAAAAAAAAGAAAGAAAAACTAAAGGTGCTTAAAAGTCAGAATTTCTCAAAAAAGCTTCATTCTTTTTCTTGTTATTATTTATGATAAGAAAGAGAGAGGGTGGTTACTGCTACAGCTCCTTGATATGACTGAACTCTACAAATAAAAAGTTATTTGTAGAGTTCAGTCATAGCAAGGAGCTGTAGCAGTAATCCCATTCTCTCTTTCTTATCAAAATAAGAAGAAGAAAAGAATGAAGCTTGCTTTTTTTTTTTTTTAAAGTTAAAAAGATTGAAAATTATTAAGAGGTAATTATAGATATGGGAAGATACAAAGGTAATTGCAGATATGGGAAAGCAAACATGACTCATTTTACAAATCACAGATCATGTTTAGCAAAATTGTTAGTATTTTCCTGTTTTATATATAATATAACACCACCTTGCATGAGGTAAAAGAAAAACTCTGTGCCCCTCCTATTGATCAGTACAATGAACATTTATCTATTATATTTTGTATTATTATTATAACACTAAAATGTTTAAAAGACTGAAATGAGCTTCTCCCCCCCCCCTCTAAAACTCAAAACAACTCACAAGAATGCCCATGCTACCTTCTAGTCACTATCAATACTTAAGTAGCTACCAAGCTTCAATTATGCTAACTAGCATAGTAAATTACTTTTCCGATTATCGACAGGTCACATACCCTATTAGAGCTGTTAAATTGGCTAGACATGACTTGAAATATCTTTCATTACAAACGCAAACAAGTTTCCATATTCAGGATTGAAAAGAAACGTTTAGAGGCGCGCGCGGGGGGCGGGGGGGGGGGATATTTAGTTTTTATTATTGTCAAACATTACAAACAGACGTAACAAATCTTTCATCGTCCTTGAATACCTCACTTCGGAATTTCCGGTCCGAATTCTCGGCATAACTAAAGCCAAGAATTAAGGCTGTACTGCCAAATACCTAAAAACAAAATTAACAATTCTGATAAGCAAAATGCAACAATTTAACTTTAGACAAGAACAGGCTGGAGCTTTTATGACATTTTTCACGTTAACGACATAAAAATCATTTTTGTAATTTTTTTTTTTTTTTTTAATGTTGTGAATAATCGGACATTCCCCGGACAAGAGTATTACTTTCTAAATTACTGAAAAAGTATTTTTTTTATAAAATGTAGTACTAGAGAGTGTAGAATAGGGAAAAACAAAAAAAATAATAATAATAAAATACGCGGATGGCCTTAATTATAAATGATTGAAGGGGAAATTGTCACTTTCGATAATATAAGGGATTACAGTAATTCAATACTGGAAACAGATAAACAATTTGAGAATCCATGAGTGGAAAAAATAATAAAATAACAAGTGTTCTTCTAAAGCCAAAAGCTGACAGCTGGATGATGGAGAGGGAAGAAAAGCAGATAAAATTGTGCCAATTAATCAGATATGACTACCTCAATGAGATTTCTTTTTGGCCACTGCACGCGAAGCATCATTCAAATAGAGAGAAGTTCATATTTAAACCGGCATGTTTGTGCAATATTCTCTCCCACACACACAATTTTAACCTTTTTAAAGTGTAACTGAGTAACTAGGTTGACATGTCTTAATAAAAAGGAAATTAGCTTCGAAACAGATTCAAATATTTTTTTCTATAACTAATACGTTGCTCTCCCTCCCCTATAGCATTGCTAAATATAAAAGTGACTACGAGATATTTAACTCATCTCCATGGTTTATTACTCTCTAAAAGTGTTCCCTATGAAGCATATTTTTTTTTAAATAAAATACTTATAATAAAGTAATGTCTAATGTTAATAATACGCAAAAGTACTGGTGGTTTCAAGGTAAAATTACTTATTTTATTTTATTTTAGTAAAATAATCTAACCAGACTTCAAACTGGAGTTGGTTATCAATTCGTCGGAATCTTTCTTCATGTGTGTTATTTTACAAAGTATTAAATGAATAAAGCTAAAGGGTAATGTTTTTGAATTCTTATGCTCCCGTGGATAGTTAAGTTTGAAAAAAAAAACGCCGCTTTCAACTAACATTTCACGTAATTTCCTATATCCGCCTGAATATGTTCCTTCCATAAATAAAAGATAATACTAAATGATGAATATGAGGATGCAAGTTGACAGGTTCAACCGATTAAATTTAATCTCAATTCATTCTTTAAACGAAGAAAAAAAAAAAAAAAGAGCAACTAAATAATAAACGACGTGCTCAGAACAATCTTGCGACACACCGAAATGTGTTGATTCACACGCTGACATTCATTCACGTGATTACGGTAATCCAGCGACAACTTGCCCATTTCCTCATGCACGCACAAGGTTGACATAAATACCAATAAGAACTCTTCCTGTTACCTCAAAAAATTTCCGATTACATTTCTACGAGCTTTAGCAAGCCCTTTCACCGCCGCTTCAGCACACAGAAAAACTGACAAATTGAAAAATCTTAGATAGAATGAGCATTTTTAGAACACCTAAATCGTATGTAACCCTGCCAGCTGTGTTTAACTTCTGAAAATCTGAAATATTCGCTCAGTTCTTTCCTCACTATCATTCATTGCTTGCAGTTTTAGTTAGTAATGTAAACGTTTAATTTACAGTCAAATTAGAACAGACGGACAAAATTACTTGCACTGTAAAAAGTTTTATATATATATATATATATATATTTATTATGACTGAGTTAAAATAAAATAACACTAACAATTATGACCTTAATTAAGAATCATATATAAAGCACTTGAGGTTTATATTTATTTTTAATCAGAGTTTTTTAACATTTTATTACGGTTGGGAGGGGAGGGGAGAAATCAACACCTTGGAAGAGAGATAAGTGATAGACTACACTCAACCCCACAACCTGTGTAGAACATAAAATCCCAAGCATTTCATAATATTAATAATTTTAAAACTGTTACAAAAATAGTCTAAATGCATATATAAGACAGATAAACTATGCCGAAATCATAATCATAAAACACGTTCCAATGCCATCTTACTTCCGACTTGCACTGCTGCTTAAAAAATAAAGGGGAATCGTTTCCCTTCCTTTTTTGCGACGACTAGAACGAACAGATATAATTTTTATCATTTGCATAAAAAAATGTGTTTATAATAAACACATAACTCTATAAAAATTGGTTGGATGGGTTTTATTTGGGCATGTTATGGTTAATTCTCATTTCAGTAATTTCAAAGAAGACTCATTTGAGAGACGATTATTTTGAACAGAGTTCAATGGAGTAAGGAACTGAACTCGTATTTGAGTTTCAATGTACCACAGTATATCTATGCACATTGAAACAAAAAAGTTTCTACCGATTTAAAAATATATTTTGACCCCCCCCCCTTCATTAAAGGAGATACAAACATGAAACCACATCTATCCATAAATAACACAATTTTTTTAATAACCCCTTTCTTCCATTTTCTCATTCTGCCTGGGCAGGAAGTTACAGTCCCGCCTCTCTGGAAGCTGAAAAAACACAAGGGGTCGGGAAAAAAAAAACCGTTTCCTTTTTCTCTTACGAAAGATGTTTCTTCTACAACAGAGAAAAGAATTAAAAAAAAAAAGGTGCATCTTCCAGTCTGTTACTGTGTTTCGAACAAACTGTGGTGAAACTTCCAGTCCAAACTGAAAAGAAATGATCCAACGCAACAGACGTGCTGAGTTCGGAGAAAAACGTTTTGTTTGGATTTTTCATGTAGCAAGCTTTCTGTTATGCAAGATTTTATCTTCCATCTAAGGAAGGTTTCATAATATAACAAGTGCTAAATTAGGAATGCGAGCTTAAAATTATCGAAATGCCCAGGATTTAAAAATAAGTAAACACAAATCAATGATATATACATTAGCATAACACAAAATTAAAATTCGGGTGATAATAAAGCTGAAGTGGGACTGATGAAACAATAATTCGAGGACTAACAAACATTAAAATTCAAGTAAACATACATCATTGATAACCCATCATTTTGGGATAGCATCAGTTAGCTATCCCAAAATTAAAATTTGCGTGATAGCATTGAAATAGTACAGTTCGTGGAAGTTTTGCGGACAAACGTTGATTCCAAAAAGTTTCCTGTTAGAAAACAGCTCAGTTTAAATTATATTTTAAGACGTTTATACAGGAATTTCGAGCATAACATGATACTTGAGATAACGATTGGAATATTCTAGTTGTTCAAGGAACTTGCACGATCAATAAGTTTAAAGTAAACTAGTTTGGAAAACTTTGTTCAAGCTTTATTTTAAAAAATTATCTGACTTAGCCTTCACTAATATAAAGTAATCCTAAAGAAAGGAAAATAACACTCATTTGAGTTCAGTCCCTTTGTAAAATACGTATAAATTTAAAGCAATGTTAATAAGCATTTTAAATAACAGATTAACTATACAAAGAACTGTAGATTGTCCTGTAAGTTCCTGTGGTGAAGAGATATTGCTATCAATTTCAGAATCGTTCTGCCTTTCAAGAATTAAATATCGTCTGCAACGTTTATTCTACTTAACTCGTTAAATAAATAAAATTTGTATTTCGCTGCATAAAAATCGGTTAACTAGAATGCGAGATGTTTTGGGTGTTCCCAAACAAGCAAAGTTTAGCAAAGGGTTTTCTCGAATTCTCGGGGAATATTAGTGCTACAGCTTAGCAGACTTCACTTTTGGGACTTCTTTTTGGAGCCAAATTTGGCGATATTTCGCCAAAAGTCGCCAAGCTTAGTTTAATTGCGGGGAAAAAAAACTTCTGCACAAAATGTTAACATAAATAGCAATGTAATTTTTTTGGAAGGAGGAGCTAATTTATATAAAAACAAATAAAATAAAAGCTTATTTGATCTAAGGGAAGTAATTACAATACAGTAAAATGTTACCCTTCAGCAATGTATTTTAAAGTGGCCTGAAGTGCCCCACCTAACTCCCCTAGATCGATCACAGCCACTGATCTTATGATCATTTCGAGGCACACACGACACACCAAAAAATTCAACCATTAGGTCCAAGTTACCTAAGCACATCGCTGCTAACACTGATTTTGTTCAAACGGAGAAAAATATTACACTCCCAACATTTATTTCAGAGTTCTTGTAGGTATTCCTCTCGCTGCCGGTTTTTATTAATTTTTTCTTCTACATTTTGTAAAATTCGTCAATACGCCCTACGGGACAATTCGTTAGCTGAAGATATTAACAAAGTGTTAATGATATCAGGACCCCAGATTAAATTAGGGCAGCATCGTCTCCGTCCTGACCTACACATAGATACTGCAAATGTTACTTTTCCTTCTCTTTGTTTTAATTCTTAGCCTTCTTACCTACAAATCCCTCTCACGCTCTAGGCTGCTTTAGCTTTTTCTGAAGTCGTAACGTAACCAATTGTACCTGCGCGATTGCGAAATTTCACAAGTGACATCGTCAAGCATTTTTCGTTCAAAACGCCCTACTTTATCCATGAAAAAAGAGTAGATGAATGTATAGACGCCCACAGCTTGGTCTTGACATTAAAATTTTCCAGTGCAGCCAGAACAGAACCCGTATTCAATCAAGTATTTGAGGGGGAAAAACCACCTACAAGGGAGGAAGCAGCGTACAAGAAAAATTATAATCAACGAAAGTCAAACAAACGACGACAAAATATAAACGTATATGGATCACTGATTACAAATGATAATGATTCGGAAATCGAGTCATCCGGCTTCCAATGAAATGAAAACCAACTTTTTTTTCATTTTATTAACTCGTGGAAAAATAAAATAAATAAAATAAAAAGAGGAAAGAAGAAAAAATCGGCGAAAGTGATGCCTCTAGCAAAATGTAACCTGCCTGCGACGCTGTGACGATATGATACTATGCCTCAGAGCGCATTAAGGTAAGGAGGAAAAAAAGCTACTTCGATATCCTACGGAAGCAAAAAAGCACTTTCCTTGCGAGACATGAGGAACATAGTAATTCATCCGCAACTGGAACTTTCGCTTTCGCTGAAGAATCTGCAAGCGAAAAAAGAATGCCAAAGTTTTAGGAATTTCAAATGATGAGCTGACGATCCGTCGCCATTTTTTTCTCCCCTTAAGAATTGGAATTACAAGCTACGGGGGCTTCCATAAATTACGCAGCACTTTTTTTCGGTAAATTTTGACCCCATCCTCTCCCTAATGCCACACTGAGTCACAAGACCTGATACCCAGAAACCTTTCCCATTATATTTTAACAAATCAGGGGAGGGGGGGCAAAAAATCTTATAAAAAAGATTTTGTTGTCCTCGGTCGCTTAAATTCCTAGCTACATATCTATACCCCAAACATATAATTTCCCCCCCAATCCTCGTAACGTAAGTGGTAATTACCAATTTTATAAAGGCTTTCTCTAGGGATGCACCGAATACCATATTTTGCCGAAACGAATACCGAATATTCGGTTAAAATTCTAACCGAATACCGAATACTTGGTTAAAATTTATTAAACTTTGATTGCAATGATATATTTAATTAGTTTTTTCTTAAACAATATTTCATATGATGTAAAACTTCAAAAATTAAAATGCTGCAAAATTTAATATCCAAGTGTGTTTCCTTTATATATTATAAATAACTTTTTAAAATATTAGTGAAATGCTGGTAATATTTTTACCTGCATATTTTATTTAAAAAATTAGCAGTTAATTGACTTTACATATTTATGAACACTTAATGTTATGAGTATTTTTTTTTCCTGGTTACTGTTTCAAATTTAAATCAGTTAGTAATAGCAAGATTAATGTAATGTGTCATAAGATTTAAGAAAAATTGAAAAGCAACAAAATTCAAATTTAGCATCTGAGTGTTTTCTCTTACATTAAAACTAATTTCATTGTGATATTAGTTTTTTGTGTGATTGTGGAACGCTACGTTAGGGCTATCTGCCAAGGATGGGGGTGCCTTGGTAGGAGGACTTTCTAAGGGTTTCTAACGCTTATTCACATGCGATATTAGTAAGTAACAACTTGAATCAATTTAGTACTATGGTACTATACTATATCTTTCATTCATGATATAAAAAATATGTATTTGTTTACCAATTGGTGAATACTTAAATTTGCTTACTATTCGGTTGCCGAATATTTAAGTATTCGGCCGAACCAAATATTCGGTTTGTCTGCCGAATAGGCAGTATACCGAATACCAACCGAATATTCGGTGCAATCCTGGCTTTCACAATCTTAAGCTAATGAGAAAAGAAGCTTAAAACAAAGCTTAAAAGACAAGAGAAAATATAGGGGAAGTGCTACAGTCAATTAATAATCAAAATTCCTTCATCTACAGATGTAATATGTAAGGGGTAAAAACTATCATCGTCTACCAAACAGACAGGGCGTTTCCTCTACAACAGCAGGAGAGACCTCAAGGTGAATTGCCATACTTCACACCAGACTAGATTTCCAATTATCTGCGACAACAGTTACTTGCGCCAAAAGCAGAACCCAAGAAAGAGTTTCACGTATGCGTAGCCAGAATATGCAAGTACTTATTTATTTATTTTGTTTTAAAAAGTTTTTCCTTCACTAGTTTCTTTTTACTTGAAATTTCTCTTTTAACTACACTTCTTAACAGGATTGAACTGAACTGAAACAAACATAACGGAAACGCATCTACAAATACCCAATACAACTTTTTCATACTTACAGAAAGTATAAATCGAAGAAAGTTTCAAAAGGCCCAATATTTCAGGACATAGGCGGATCCAGAAGTGGGAACAGGGGCACCCCCCCCCCAAGGCGAGCTAAATTTACACTATAGAAGATTGACTTGTTTTGTAAATTCTAGTGGTTTTATAAGAAAATGAGACGAAAAAAAAAAATGTTTTGTGCCTCCTCTAGAATTTTTTTCTGGGTCCGCTACTGTTTCAGGAGAGCGGATTTTATGTTAGTTGCGTTTAGGCAGCAGTAGCGTAGCTGGAGGGCGGCGGCCTGTTACCGGGCACAGCACTCAAGGGGCGCTAAATTGCATACAAAACTTCCCCATTCCATTTTGGCAAATGAGAGGAAAACCTCTGTCTCTGAGCGCTGAAAACCCTAATTGTGCCTCAGCTTGCGGAATACATAATTCATCCAGAACAAATATTTACACACTTTGAATAAATTTTCTCAAAACGTAAGGCTTTAATAGTTGAGTTACCACTGAACAATCATGTCACCAAATTTCATTTCACTGGCTTTATCGTTATTACGTGATGCGAAAAAAATTCGTCATTTTGAATAAATTTTCGCAAAATCATCTAATCGAACTTTTTCAAAAAAAAAAAAAAAAAAAAAAAAAAAGCCTATAGTTTATGTTGAATGAGCACCTACCATGTTATCAAATTTTATTTTGTTTAAGTTCAGTGCCGAGTTCTACCTATTATGTCACCAAATTACATTTCACTGGCTTTAATCGTTATTACGTGATGCAAAAAAAATTCGTCATTTTGAATAAATTTTCGCAAAATCTCAAAATCATCTAATCGAACTTAAAAAAAAAAAAAAAAAAAAAAGAAGAAGAAGCCTATAGTTTATGTTGAATGAGCACCTACCATGTTATCAAATTTTATTTAGTTTAAGTTCAGTGCCGAGTTCTACCTATTATGTCACCAGATTTCATTTCATTCGCCTTACTCGCTATTGTGTGATGAGCCAATAAAAATTTATCCATTTTGAATAAAGTTTTGCAAAATCTCAACATTTAATATCAAAATTTTTAAAGAATTTTGTGCCCATATTTAAATAGCAAGTTCACCAAATTTCATTTTACTTGCTTCATTCATTTTTAAGTGATGCGCGAACAAAAAACAAAAAAGTCCCGAACAGAATCATACTTTTTTTTTTGAGAGGGACAAGGGTGTCTTACTGGGTTTAAGTACTCTAAACGGATAGAAATCGTAAAATATTAACCTTAAGTAATATACAGATTGAAGTCAACGATTGAATTCCATGTAGCCTATTCCAAGGTATAATTGCAAGAACTTGCCATTCTTTGGCTTGAAAATATTTTTTTAACCCTTTCGGATCCTGCGTCCACAAACGAGGACAAAAATTACTTATAATATAGTCAATGGCTGTTCTAATTTGTAAACATGTAGAACCAATTTTCATCGAAAGTTTAATAGTCAGAATCTTTTTTATTAAATTTATTTTATTCAAAGAGAAATTATTTTATTAAGTCTGAATGGGTTAAATTAGAAAAGAAACATTCATCAAACACGAAAATCTGTTTGTTCACTTTAAGGATAAACATTTGTTTTCACAGATGCCGAGAATCAACAAAGCGCGGTTTCACTTAAGGAAATGAAAGAAAAAGAAAAAATATATCTTCCAATATTTAATGATTTGAAAAAAAAAATGATGATAATAATAAAATAATTAGTCCAAATAACTAACTACACAAGGTCGGAATACAGAATCCAATCGAATTAAAAGTAGAAGGAAATCCGTTCTCAGGTTCGAAAAAATGCCGTCCAAGCGTACCGAAACAAAAACAAAAGAAAAATCAGCAGATGTGATCGCTGATGCATGGCAACAAAAGAAAGCCTGTGAAATAGCAGTTCGCCGGCTTCGATATCAAATGCTGCTCAAACTTGTTCGTGCGAGCCGCTAAAAGTTCATGAAAAGCTAGATTATCGCCGGTGTGTGTTGTTACCGGGTTGCATCTGCGAAAAGCCTGCCCGTTGCATAATAGACGATGGAAATTATTGGTCACTTAATAGATCCGAAACAGCTTGGATATTTTATTAGCCACCAATGACAACTTTTAATTTTATGGACATGAACATGATCGATAATTACTTCCCATTAAAGTTGCCCGGCATGTCAAAGATTTATCGACTGTAAAAATGTATAAAAAGAAACAGATTAAATCACTTTTAAAACAAATAAAAACTACAACAAACATGCATAAAATAATCAGTGGCGCACACAAGGCGGGGGGGTCCAGGGTGTCTGGACCCCCCCCTCGGCTTTGGGGTTTTTTTTTTCGATTGATTATTACCCTATATCTATAGTAAATAAAATGATTCCAAAAAAAGGCAGCAATAGTTTCAGTTCTAATAAATAAAAAAAAAAAATAAAAAATTCTCGTTTTCCTCGACTTTTCAAAAACGAACTGAAAGCGAACATAAATTTAAAACACCATTTTGTTCTCAAAACTGTACAACTATTATTTTGTTTCCTATTGTATTGTGTAGTGTATTCTTAGGGAACTGGATGGGACGAGTTTTGATGAATTCCATCTAATGAGACGAGTTCTTTCATCACTGATTTTTGTCAATCTGGATCCCTAAAAGTTGGACCCCTCCAAACCGTAAAAGTTGGACCCCCCCCCCCCCCCCCCACAGCCAAAAATCCTGTGTGCGCGCCTGAAATAATACTTATGAGATGGGACGATATAAATCATTTTATGTGTGTTCTTTAACACAAAGTTTTTATTTATTTTATCTTTTAATACCAGTATTCTGAGTGGTTTTTTTTTTTTTGTGTGTGTGTGTGTGTGCGTAAATCAGTTTTATTTTGTCAAATTAAAAAAAAATTGTTTATTAAAACATACACTGCTAAATGAACTCGTATCTATTTCGGTTATTGCAACCTGGTTAAGATTACAGTAGAAACAACCCGTAAACGCCGTAAGTTTCAAATTTGATACCGAACTTTTAAACACGTTCATTGTCGGATTAGAGTAACAGCCAAATTTCTTGTGTCAATTTCACATATAAACTATAGTTTTCAATATTAAAGGATTCATGCCGTGAAGAATAAAATTTTTATATATTTCTTTCAAACTGCGTATTTTCCGAAAAATTAATTAGTTAATCACAAAACTTATATAAGAAATTTAGCTTACATTCGTGTTTATTGCGTGATCGGAAGCGAACGTGTTTAAAATTCAGGCTTTTAAGAGGCAACACGTTTAATGCGAGACCAAAAAGCATTCGAGTACAAGCCAGGTTGCTTACGCCAATTTTACAGATAAATATAGCTTTTAATAATAAAGGATATTCGTGTCGTGAAGAATAAAATTTTCATATATTTCTTTCAAACTGCGTGTTTTTCGAAAAATTAATTAGTTAATCACAAAACTGATATAAGAGATTTAGCTTACATTCAGGACGATCGGCTGATCGGTAGCGAATGTGTTAACTAATGCCTACTAGAGATGAGCCGGGCTCAGCCCGAACCGGGCTCGGGCTCTGTAACTCACAATTGCGTTCGGGCTCGGGCTCGTGAAAAATTTCTGTTTTATTGAACATACTCCTTGAAACAGATTTTTAAAAAGTGATTCATATGAAAAATAAAAGTACTTATAAAAAAAAAAAAAAAATAGCGGCGCGGGTGCCTAGAAGGCGCGTGAAGCTCTTTGGGTATTTCAGAACGGCGGCTTATATTACATAGATCATGTATAACTGTATAGCAGATCATGTATATGTGATATTGCATAGTCATGAGATCGGACATTATTTCATAAACATAGATCTAAAGAATTAGAAAGTGCATTGAGAGTTTGCAACTATATTTGTCTTTAATTTGCACAAACGGCAAAATTTATTGTATTCTATCAAGGAATTACTTCTTTGAATTTTATTTATCTTTAGCTGAAATTTCGGGCTCGGGCTCCGACTTAAATAATATCGCTCGGGCTCGGATTAAAAGTCTTCGGGCTCGGGCTTCAAAAAATGAGCCCGAACTCATCTCAAATGCCTACCCGTTTACAAGTGTTTAGTTCAATTGTAAAATTTTTATTCCAAGTAATTTAATTATTGCAGATGACGCAAGCAAAATATTTACAAAAAATAAATAAATAAAAAACTCTTTCATAACTAGCAACTTAAGTAACAACATTTATCATTCTCCAAACATATAATTTGTTACAGTTTACAATATCCCTGTATGAATAATTCAGGGATTTTAGACGATGACTAATACATATCAACACGTCCCGGCTACGGCAATAAGTAATGCAGACCATTCAACATTTTGCAATAACTGACTAATTTGCGGTCATAAAAATCAAGACCTCAGTCGAACTAATTTTCATTTACTCACGGATAAGTGTTATAAGTTATGTCCGACTCCGATTGTGCTTGGTTCCTGTTTATTTTCACAATGCAATTCGAATTTTGTTCAAACAATTTTAATAACAGTATTCAATTTGTAATATTCAACTAGAACGAATTATACCATCACCTCCGATAAATTATTACAGGAGGTCAGGCGTATAGCCAGGAAAATTTTTCGGGAGGAGGGGGGGGGGGGATATGCGCCTGAAAAATCTATCGGGGGGAGGGGGGGGGGGGGGTTATGAACTTATATGTGTATAAATAGACGGAATTTCATCACTAATCCAAAAATTTCGGGGGCGGGGGATATATCTCGATATCCCCCCCCCTGGCTACGCCCCTGCCGAAGGTGACGATTATAGTCGTTCATTTTTTTAGCTACTTGACAAGTAAATTGTGAAAAGGTATGTGAAATATTAGTCATTGAATATTGTTATTAAATTATTTATTTGTTTCCAAAAATATTCATTATGCATTCAAGGTTTTTGTTGCGACCCACTGATTGGAAAGAGCTGACGTTGATTTCGAAATTTTTATAATACAGCTTGTAAATAAACATTCTCAATTTTTAAATAAACGGACCGAATTTTCGTCTACCTCTGGAAAGTGACACGATTGTTTTTTAAAAGAACATAGACGCTGTTCTACATAAACGTATTATACATAAATGCGATCTCTAGCCCACACCCTACACGCAAACACACCTTTTCCAAACAGCTACCATGAAGACAAAAAGAATTTAAAATTAAAATAACGAACTTCGTATTTACCACATACAAGCTTACAAAAAAAAAAAAAAAAAAAAAGGTGGAGAAAGGGACTGTGAAAGCCGTGAAAAAAAGTACTTTGCCCCCCAAATTGAAGCACTGCATGCATGCATGACGCATTCGACCTTGGATCACATCCACCGAAGTGCCTTGGCAAGATACATAAGGCGCCGCGAACATCCGGAGAGAAGGGGGTAGGCGAAATCATTTTGCGGTTTGGGCAATAACGATCAGTAAGTAATAACTACTGACAACGCGTGGAAATTACAGTTGAGCAAATTAGTTACGGAATCGAAGAAACAAACATTTTTCTCGGGGCTGAAAATCAGATTTCTGTTACAAAGGAGTTTATTTTCCAACTACAATTTCGATTTTTTATTGGCCAGCGGTAACCTTCAATTTTTTTTAATAATATTAAGGTGCGCCGACCAGGCTATATACTATTTACCCCTTACCCTTCCCTGAAATGTTCGAGTAACATGCAAAATATTTCAATTTTTTAAATTATTTTTATTTTTATTATTACTTTAAATTTTTATTTATTCTTTTTTTCCCACCCCGGGAATTCTGCTAACGTCTACACAATTCCCATCCTCCACCCCTAGAAAAAATTATCTGGTTAGGTCGTTGGTGCTGACTCGAGTAGATTTTCCTCAGAATCGAAAATTTAAACTCATTTTGGGTATTCGATTTTCTTTTTTAATTGAGAGGCACAATTTAAGAAAATAACACTAAAATTGGGACTGAAGAGAATAAAAGCAGAAACGTTTATTTATTAACGTTCCTGATTTATAAACAAATTAATTGCAAAAGTTTTCCCAGGTTTTAAAATACAAAAATCTAATAAATTTTAACAAGCATTTTTAAATGCATTTACGAATAATATTGCGAAGTTGAACTGAACTGAACTGAAGTTCGGAGATTACCGGAGCACCTTAGCAATAGCTTTATCTCCAATTTGAGGTAGGATACTTCAATGCGTTTGTTAATTTCATATTATAAAATATTCTAAGTAATTGAATTTTAAGCTAAATGAAACAATCCAATATATTTAATAATATAACAGAAATGCAGACTTTTCTAGTTGGTGACAACTACAAACGTAATTAATTAACTTTGTCGTAGATATCTTTTCATAACCAAAATTTTTTAGTTTTACATATACATTACATAGCGTGTGCTTAAGAACCTACAAATAGTATAAAATGAATTTTAATTAGCCTTTATTTATTATTTATTTTTAAAATGACATTTTATTTAAAATAAAATCAAATTTTAAAATATTTAATATTCGGCCGCCGAATATTCAGTAATTATTATCGCCAAATCACTATTCGTTACATCTGTACATATAAATACATAGTACAAAACAGACAACTTTTATTATTAAAAGTACGAAATTAGTATAAAAAAAATACGAAAACACTTAAAACATCACAATACATTTAAATGCATTTTACCAAAAAAAAAAAAAATATTTAACTTGGTGGGGGTGATTGGACCGTAGAAATGCAACCACTACCTTGCTTCAAAAAGACGCCAATGCAGAAAACCCGGACTATAGCTAGTGAAACAGGACTTAGTTCGTTCACCTCACGTTACAAGATTTTGAAGTTTTCACGCCAATGTAAAGGCCGCAAAAGTCTGTTGCTACGGATGTATTTTTACTACATCTGACCAGATTTCACCTTGGATACTAATGGGCCAACAGAACGTAACTGACAACGCCGGTCGGGATTGTTCAAAAACTTTTTCGCGTGGAAGTTCAATTCAAATAGGGATGGGTGGTATAATGTTAAAACTAAAAAATAAGGTTTAGAAATCCAGAGTTTGAAATATGGAAGATAGTACTTAATTATTTTTTATTTTGTTAAACTGGTTTTAAGATCAAAATAAAATGCTTTGTTTAAACGCATATGGATTACATAACGTACTTTTCAGGTGGTACGCTAAAGGTCTGTCCTTCGCCAGCAAACGGCAGTAACAGATACACAGGATCTTTCGCAGACTTTCCTACACTTTTTCCTGTTTCTGTGGGGCTTTTTGCAGATGACTAAAAGCGGACCCTTTGCACCTCCGAAACGTATGATGTGTATTATTTTTTAATAGATGAGCCTTTATTTATAGTCTAATTACGAGTACTTTATTTATAGTCTAACTAAGGAAGAGATAGGTAGAAACAATTTTTAAATTTATAATTCTACAGAAAATAATTGAATCTTGATCGAAAATAAACTAAGAAGCATCTTAAAAATAATTTTATAATAAAATATCTTACTATCAAACTTAAGAGGTTTAAAAAAGTTCTTTAAAGTTTATCTTTATAGGAGGGGGGGGGGGGGTTAAACTTCAATAACTTTTATTATTCTACATGAGAAAATGTACTTTGAACCACAAAAATTATGTTTATTCGAATCTCAAAGCTAGAAAATTTTGCTACTTGCCCAATTTCAAACGTAAATAATAAAAAAAATTAAAATACAGAAAAGCAAAGCATTAGCGGTCAGAGGTCTTGACAGCTTTGTACAAATGAATATAATTTTAGTGAAGGTGATACACGCACTTGGCATTTTAGCGTAACATTTTATTTTCATATTTATCTAAAAAGGCATAGTAATTTTGAAGAAATATTCCAGATTTCGTTGAACGATTAGTTCAGTTCGGCATGTGAACTAGAGATGAGTTCGGGCTCATTTTTTGAAGCCCGAGCCCGAGGACTTTTCATCCGAGCCCGAGCAATATTATTTACGTCTGAGCCCGAGCCCGAAATTTCACCTAAAGATAAAAAATTCAATTACTTCATTGATAGAATACAATAAATTTTGCCGTTTGTGCAAATCAAAGACAAATATACTAGTTGCAAACTCCCAATGCACTTTCTAATTCTTTGTATTCATCTTTTATCAAAAAATGTCGGATCTCATGACTAACTAAGGAATATAAACCGCCGTTCTAGAAAACCCAAAGAGCTTCACGCACCTTCTAGGCGCCCGTGCTGCTATTTTTATTTGTTTATTTTTATTTATCTTTTATAAGTACTTTTATTTTCTTCACGAATAACTTTTTAAAATCTGTTTCAAGCAGTATGTTCAATAAAGGAGAAATTTTTCATGAGCCCGAGCCCGCACACAATTGGGAATTTCAGAGCCCGAGCCCGGGCTCGGGTGGAGCCCGTCTCATCTCTAATGTGAACCACTACTATGAAAATTGCTATCAAAACATTTCAACAGGAAAATAAGAGGCACAGTTGTTATTTCACAGACGCCTAATCAAATTATTAACACCTAATTACTTCACCAGACACGATAAAACAAATATAGCTTAGAGCTCGAAGCAAGTTAAAAGTCAACAACCACACTGAAAGTGCCTATCAGCATTAAAACAGCGTTTTGGTGTGTTTGAAAAGTAAAACAGTGTTTTGATGTATTTGAAAAGTAACAGGCGCCTGTTTCATTTTATTTTGTTTCCATAAAAGTTAACTTGCTTGCTATATATAATAGAATGAAATATTTTAAATCTTTTATTCCAACTTGAGTTCTGACATCAGGGTGAATCAAAGCGGTATCCAGGGGGTCCGGAAACCCTTTGCAATTTCGATTTTTGCTAACAAAATTACATAATAATGAGGTCTGTGAAAATGTTTGCCTTTTCCACCACTTGGAAGCTCGCCTATTTGAAGTTCCTGCCCATCTCCTGGATCCGATCCTGTCACCAAGCTGAAACTAACAAATGTGGGATTGATAATGCTTTTTTGTTTGTAATTTAAATATTCGATAGGAAAGAATTTTCCAAGATTCTTAATTTATATGGGGGGAGGGGGGACAACGCGTTCAAGGGCCAAAGCCTTCTTTTCATAAATCCTTTTTCTCAAAGAAGATTAGGGGGGGAGGATATCCATGAAATTCTGCTAATACGCAAAAACAAATAAAATTCAATTTCAGGACAAATAAAAATATTTTTTCAACATTTGAAAATTCCGTGGAATTTTTTTTTATGTAAAAAAAAGAAAGTTATCCATGAAATTCTTTATTTAAAAAAAAATAACTTTATAAACTCACCCATACTGACGTACACTGGCATTAACATTTTTAGGGGGGGGGGGCAACATATAACATTGGGGAGCAAAATATTTGGCATTGTAGGAAATATAGTTTTCAAATATAATATACCTATTCTTTTTTCAATTTTCGGGAGGGGGGGGAGAGAGAGAACAATTGCCCTGCCTGTGTTCACTCAAAAACAACAGGTTACTTTTAAAATGTTCATATAGTAGTTTAGGGATGCAACGGATACCCGGCAAACATACTGCACCGGCCTATCCGGCCAATAAGCCGGATATTACAAATATCTGGCAGTACATCCGGCCTAAAATTATATACAGAGAAACAACAAATAAACATAATAAATTCTGCAATAATAAAAAATGCAAAAAACAAGTTTTGTGAAAATATTTTGTTTTCAATACTTTTTAGAACGTATTTTTATCATGTATAGAAAAATGAGGAAAAAAATTAACTACTTCTATCTCTTTTGAAGATTGGAGTAAATTATTACTGGAAGCAATTATTGTACAAAAACACTGTTTTTCAATCTTTGTAAGAATTCGGTTACTTTTTTTTTTTCATCCCATAAATTGACCGTGATTATGAGAATAGTGTACTTGCTGTAGTACTGCTGGTTGGTGAGAAAATGCCCCCGTTCCCGTCCAAATTTTGATAAAGTAAGGAAATTTGTTGATTTTTCAACAGTTGGATGGAGATTTCTTTCTTTCAAGAACTGATCTTGTAGAAATTTTTATTTGTATGACTTTTAATTACAGTAAAACTAATACTAAATTTTTGAAAACAATCCCAAAAGGATTTCTGATTTTTGAATTAAATGATTTGTAACTGATTATTCGTTACCAAAATTTAAAGAAAAAAGTAAGAGCTCTCAATGCACTAAAAAACCTAGTGAAAATAAAACAAAAAAGAAGAAAACATACAGCTGCCGGATAACCGCATATCCGGCTGAATGTTTGGCCGGATAACCGGTATCCGGCCAAATTGATATCTGTTGCATCACTATTGTAGTTGGGCAAAAATACATTTGTAAAAGCACAATGTGCACAAAAGCACAAAGAAGCTACTTTTATTTATGATGAGAATAATAAATCGCCATGGGAAACTTGCACGATGCTGCAGGCCTTCAAGCGAAATCAAAACCAGAAGTACTTTGTGTCGCAACGGGAAAGGCTATTTGAAGTCTGCCTGTAATCTAGATTCCAATTAAAATGTGGGTTGCCAACTCTAAGTGTTGCAATAAATCGAGCAAGCAATAACAACAGGAAAAAAATTATGGCTAACAATTAAAAATAAAAATTGGTCTTTAATAACTTTTCTACTCAGTAACAAACCTACATCTTTCGTTAGACGTGAAATTAGATTGTATTAAATATTTTTTCTCAATTTAAAAAGACTGCTATTCCACTTAGCTCGTTTTATAAGCGGCCTCAAATTCAACGTTTGATTTGTTTTAACTTGGGAACGGAAAAAGACCATTTTCTCAACGTGCTTACTACTTTGAGTTAGTAAAAAGGAATTTATTATATATAGTGTAGATTTGGATAATATACATTTTGGTCATAAAACTATAAGATGGAACTTTAATCGTTGCAAAATGGGGGTTTATTTTGTTTATGATTTACTTTTCATACCCTTAATATTTTACTGTACAAACTTTTAGATTTTAAAGTCAGTATTTCATGATTCAAAAGACACAGGAATGTAGTCAGGGAAGAAGGGCAGCCTACTCCACTAAAATTTGCTTTCCTGTAGTTTTTACAAAAATTAAACCTCTTTGAAAGAAATTTTGCCTTTTATGTCTTCTCCCTCTTTCACGATCTTTAACAGGTCTGCAGAACCAGTTTTACGTTATTTCATTCTGAGCTTAATATTTCTAAGAAAATCTGTTTTTATTTTACTGTAAATACAGATTCCACAAGCTAAAATGATTTTATTATTAAGTCACAAAACTAGACAATCATATCATTTTTAGAGCAAATTAGCTAATTATAGCCTTCCCCGCCCTTTTTCTACGAACTCCCAGCAAATGATGAACTTTTCCATAAACCTTGTGTTTAAAAACACATCTGAGTATATTTCTCTTCCTTTATTCAAAAGGGGGGGGGGGGGAATCTAAAATCTTTATCATGGACAGATTATGTAAACTTTTGTGACTAAATAAAAGCAATGACATTTCTTGTGTCTTTGATTGGTGGTAGTCACTAAAACCTGTTGAACAGTATACCCAGTCAAAAAAGACTAGTGATAAACTAGAACCCTGGTTATCTAATCATATACTTCAGAAGGGCAATTATTAATTTTAGTAACATTTAAATTACTATTTTTCTAAAATTTTCTATCTTTGAACGTGTTATTTCCGAGCTGAATACTTCGGATTTCAGCATTACGAATTCTATTTCAGCATTACGAATTCTATTAAACCTAATCGTTTCAACATTCTCATTATTTTAAAAACGAAGGGTTAACTAACACCTCTTTCAACTTAACCCTTATATGCCTGGTGTTGCCTTTTGGCAACAAACCCAATTTAGTTATTACCAAATTTATTTCATAGGCATAAAGCAAATAAAATTGAAGCTTTAGTTGCTATGTCTTTAATGTTCATGCGTGTTTTATTTTACAGAATTTTATCGAGAAAATTGTCTTTTTTAAACTCTGTGTTGCCTGTTTAAGAAATGAAAATTACAGTGCATTAGGCATTTAAGGGTTAAAGATCTTGATAGATCATGATGCCCATGGTTGTATAGATTTTTTCATAATTATAAATAAATATATAATTTTATTTATAATTTATAAGATATCATTTATAATTTAAGTGAAAATTGCGTTTAAGTGTTTAGAACCAGAAGGTTCAAATTTTTCGCTGTAGTTTATAGAAGCATGTTGTTTTAATTTAATAAAAAAGCATTTATATATATTTTAATGAATTGGATACCTTTGAAGTCACAGCACAGTCAGAGGTCAGCACTATACATTCTAACTATAGTTTACTTATAGCTTCCTATAAATGAACAGTACTGAAAAACCAAATGTCATTCAATTCATTCTCACTTTTCAATTATCTTTCTCCTGAGATTCTTGAATACATTCAGATTTGAGCAATGATTCCCCTACACGATCATAACTAGCTGTTAAACTAGCAGTTAGTAAGTGTTTGCTATTAAATGACAGCTAGTAATTTGTATAAAGTTGTTGTATTTAAGCATGTGATCTAAATATAATAAATCTCCCTTGGAAGCTTGATTATCGTTAGGTAATTCGATGTGATTTTAATTTAGTCAGGATGCAATCTTCAAATTTGAATTGCTCATTTGATATGCTTTGATATGAATATGCTTTCTGAATGCATTAATTTTCATACTTTAACAAATATTAAAAGATTTATCTGCTTAACATGCTAAAATATCAACAACACCATAAAATTAAGATTTTGTTTAGTAAATTTACAGTGAACATGGGGGGGAAAATGGTTTACATTAAGATGGTAAAAATTTCTGACTAGCAAAAATTAAAGATGTGACTGGCATAACTGTCCAGACATACAACAAATAACAGAAATTGCAAATAATCTAACGTTTGTGCTGAAAGAAGTAAGCTATTTCATATTTTCCAACAGAGAAAGCAAAGTAATAAAGATTTATTTTTAAAAATGCAAAAAGTTGTGAATGATCGTATTTTAGGTAGGGTTTTTAGACTTTTGCCACAAATGCGTTTTTGTCTGGCTTTCATTAATAATAGCAACTTTCCCAGCAGCACCAATCCCTAGACTTCAAAAATGCTGCAAATGTTTAAACTTGAAAACATACAAACACCAAGCTTCCTGGAAATTCCATTTTTCTATATCTTCCTCTGCCCATAGTTAATTCTTTAGTTTTTGTAAAGAGCCATTTGCTTAAAAACTGCCAATAGCATTAAAATCTCAAAATAAGGGTGTTTGGCAATGGGACTGGGCAGATGTAAAGTATCAATAACATCATTAAAAGAAATAAGTTTATTAAAAAGAGAAACACTGATTTCATTAAAACAGTAATGATCCATTCATTATGAACATGAAAGAAATAAAGTTTGGTTAAAAGTTAGTAACAATGTAAGTAAGTAGTAAGAAAAAATTTACGAGATAGTTAGACAAAATAATGGCAAAACACGTGGTAAGTTTTGTTCATGCATCACGTAAAATTAGTTAAGGTACGTGAAATTAAACTTAGTCATGTGACAGATGGATACTTAATTCTAAACAGATGAGATTGAAAAGATCATGCAAATTCTTCCTTAGGCATCACATTAAAAAGCTAATGGAAATTTTGTAAAATTCAAGCTATACAATGGTTACTCAACTTAAAATGCATTTTTTTTAGTTCAAACGCATGCCGAGAAATGCAAAATTTTAATTTGTGCATTACATAAAAGCAACTAGGATTTAAATTAAATTCTACATAAAATGCGTAAGTGCATAACATTTATGTAACCCAAATTCTCCCCATTGCTTCATTCTTTTTCTTGTAATATGGAGAAATATTGGCAAATTTTTGGAGATTTTGCAAGTATTTCAAAATTTTGAAAATTTCAAAACCTGCATTTTATGTTATATAAATTATGCAAATTTCATTTCATTTGAGTCCTAACATTCGATTAAAGACAGGTGATAAAACTGAAATGAAGCTATGACTGCATTTTAAATGTGAAAGAAATAGAAGCCACTTTTAATCCATCCAGACATTATTATATTGTAATGAAAGCTTTTGAGAGGTAGAGTAGTTTAAAACAATGAAAAGTTATAAAGATAAATGAGTGTTATTTGCTTTCATTAATATTTTTCAAGCAGTAAAAAAATTCAGTTATTTATTAGGTGCAAATTCAGGGTTTCTACGGATTTCACAGCTTTTGCTTCCCTGACTTTTTAAATAGCGTGCTTTCCTGAATTTTGCATTTCTATTTTTAATTTTACATCCTTTAATTAATAACTTTTTATATAATTTGCCCCTTTTTTACAAATAATAATAATAAAATCAATATACACAAAAATATTATTTGACATCACTGGATTCTAACAAAAACCATGTTTGATAATAATTTAGGATAAAATTAAGCATATTTCAGCTAAACAAGATATGTTAATAAAGACGCATTTTAAAATTATTTATACGGTTAAATAAGAAAATGAAAATAAAACAGTTTCTACAATTAGGGTCGAACAGGAAGTATTTTCGTGATTTTGCCACATATTCTTGCATTTTCCTGACCTTTCTTCAATTTCTTCAAATTTCTCTGACTTTTTTCCCAAATCTCTGACTTTCCCTGACTAAAACTCATTTCCCTGACTTTCCAGGTCTGTAGAAACCCTGAAATTGTCATTTTAGCATTTAGCTAACACCCCATTTACACTTTCCTGTTAAGTGAATTTTCCCTGTAGTTTTAATCCTGGATAAAATGTAAGCTTCACTTTTTATCTCCAACACTGGCTCTGGTCTGAATGTCCCATTAAAAAATATAAGGACAAGATTTTGTTTCCTGGCAACTAACTCCAAAGAAGTATTTGGAGTTCTTTTGGTCAACAGACAGTAATCAACGTTACGTCTCTATATAAATTTACATTGATTTGCTATGCTTATTAGGATGACAATCCAGCCAAAATTATTTTGAAATTTTACATTAAGGGCTTTTGTGCATAAATCTGCTGTAACAGCGAAAATGTTCTAACCAATACACAAGCTGTAACAAGTGTGTGAAAATTTGAAAATTCAATATAACAGACGTGCTATGCAACAGTGCCATTGACTACTCCCTTCCGTGTCACTAACTGTCACATTTGGTTAACAACCCTGTCCCTTTTTTATTACATAATTTATGGATGCCCCTTGAATAAGTTTCTAAAAATTGTTTTTAAAAAAGCCAGGCAGAAATAAACAAAACACATATAATCAGTTTTGGGAGCGAAAGGAGGGTATATTCAATACTTACACTGAAATAAATTAATATTTTCCTAACATATTTTTTTTCTCCTAAACATGATGTTTCATTCAATTAATATGCACAGTACTGTAAATATTGGATTAATTTTTTCCCTATTCCCAATGACGGACAATTGCCTCTACCTACAGCCAGTTAGTTACTACTAAAGCTGGAAGTGCAGCCTAATGTTGTCCCCTATGAAGGCATGGAAAATTTAACAACCAAGCCAAGACCAAAAGTTGAAAGCAGGTTCATGATTGTAAAGCGTGATGAGCTATTATAGCCTCATACAATCAGGACAACTCAATTAAAATAATTTTGATTTCTACTACAAATCACAAGAAAAACTGCAAGCACTTTTTGGCTAACTTAAAAAAAAATGCTGTGCATCAGCATGAACCTGATCTCTCATGCGTTATAAAATCGGAGTAAATTAAATTACAATTCATAGGAGTTTTCAACTTCTAATCAAAGGTGTAAACCACAAGCCCCTCTGAAATAAGTCATAAGAATCCACTAATAAATGGCTTACTTCTAACAATGTTACTGACACTTTATATTGGCCCAGTTTTATTTGGCAGGCTGTGAAAGATACTTCAAGGCATGAATACTTTTATATCTCAAATCAACTAACCTCTAAAACACTGTCGTCACCCAAAGCCCACCTTGATTGCTTGCCAGTATAGTTTTGGAAGTCAGGGTCAGTCTGTGGCCTCTGGAAGAAATAACCTACCATTGCATCATCTTGAGATCTGGTAGCTATATGTCGCACAGACTGAACGCCACTCATTTCTGGATGGCCGTTGGTCAGCACTTCATGTGGTCGGTCCGCCCAAACCACTTCATTCATGCTGAAAGTAATAAAATTAACCATGATTCTTGCACTTCAACAAGCATAAGAAAAAGTTTCATATTTGAAATTCAGAAATCAGAATAAATATGTCTGAAAATTACAAAAAGTGAAAGCCTAATGTTTATTAATGTACATTAAATAAAACTAAAATTGAAAATCAAGCTCAAACAGATTTTTTCCAAGTTTGAAAACAAAAGGAAAAAAATAAGAAGGTGGGAACGGGGGTGGATATTTTTAACCTTTTACACGCCGCTATTAATTCTAGTCTAAAAATTAATGTTAGCTCATAAAAATAAGATTAAAATGATCTATTTAAGCAATCGTACAAGAAACTAATGAAAAAAAATTTTTTGGCTATGATTTCTGATGTTCCCATTTGGGATCATTGGCGTGATTAGTTAACTTTTTTATACTATGTTTATCAAATACTTAAAATTTACAATTCTTGTGCTAGAATTTCATACTTGTGATTAAAAACATTTTATATGTTTTAAAATATAAGTAAAAAAAATAAGGATTTCTTATGTTAAATAAAAAAAAAAGAGTATTGTTGACAGATTTATTTCAGTTTTTGAAACTAACGAAAAAAAAAAAAGCACAAGTAATACACTACGTGAGTACTTGTTTGGATATGGAGAAAACTCCCTCCTCCCTCACTAAATCAAAGACTCTCAAGGAGAAAGAGTATAGACACGCTATAAGAGGGATACAAAGGGTCTGACCTGTTTCTGAACACACTATCAGAAAAAATAAAGTTGTTAGGTTTTCACCATTATGGATTATAGAAGAATGGAGCAATGTAAATTACCCGAGAAGTATAGCGAATCACGCCAATGTTCCCAAACGGGAACAACATTTGATGTATCATAGTAAATGCAATTTTATTGTAAACTATTATTTATCATATTTGCTGATTAATATAGTCCTTATTTATCGTAAATCTCGAATTTTATAGTTTTTGCGCCTTTTACAAATTGTATGTAAAATGTTTTATAAACACTTGTGAAAATAGTCAAAAAACATTTTTTTCATGAATTTTCGTAAGCGACAGTAATTATAAAACAGATTAGATTTTTTCATCAAAAAATTAAGTCACTTTTTAACTATAAATATTATTTTTTTTAAGTGCATAAAAGTAAAACTTTTTTTAAAAGAAATTTCAAAGTTGATGTTCCCGTTTGGGAACATTGGCGTGTAAAAGGTTAAAAGAAGAAACTTTTTTTTTATGAAACTTCTTTATTACACTATGATTAGCAAATATAATGCAATATGAAAGATTAAATAATTATAAAAGGTAGAAAACAAATTTAAAGTAATAACATTTCTGGCAAGTTTCAAGCACTGCAGTTTTAACCATATTACACAATTCTGTCAAAACACCCCCCTCCCCCCCCCCATTTTTACAAAAGTTAATATGAATGTTATGTAAAAATTTTATTGTAATTTGTAAATATGTAATTTTTTAATGACTATGTCATTTTATCTCACCCCATTTATTGTAAATTGTCCGAAAAATGCAACATAAAAGTGTGCGACATAATTTTACATATATTTAAATACTATTAGTTCACAACAGCTTTAATCTATTGTTACACTATTTCAAAACAGGGTTGGACGGTATTTACCAGTTTTTACCGTCTTTGGAAAAACATGTTTTTACCAGGGTTTTTACAACCTTTGAGAAAAACTTAATAATTTGACTATTTTTTGTCACTTTTTGAAGATTTATCTCTCCATCAATGGCTGAGAGGTTCTGCTATCGAAACTGGATGGTGGGAGGTGCCAGGTTCATACCCTGGTTGTGCCTGTTGATCTAGCTATTCGGAGTTTTCCGTGAATTTTTTTTTTTTTTTTTTTTTCAGAAATCACACATAAATACTGGCTAGGATCCCTTAGGAATAGGAAGGTATTCCCCAATAGGATTATGATCCTAGTGCAGTCAATCGGCCTTAATCCACAAGCAACCAATGAAGATTTATCTGCTATTTTTTCATTTTCTCAGGGATAAAAGTTCAGGACATTTAATATCACTATTTCCATTTCTATATAACAATATTCACCTAATTCAGTGTCTGATTTGGTAAGTAAAAGAATGCTATACGAAAATAGTTCATTTTAAGGAATATAATAAACACAGAAAACTTTCATCCATGTTTTCATCTTACAAGAAATTCAAATTTATAGATAATGTACATTTATCATTATTAAACTTATTAAAACTATTATTATGAGAAGGCACATTAAAATATTTGTTACAATTATGTAATGCAGGCTAGCTTGAAAATTTTTACTTAAAGGAAAATTGTAAATATACTTTTACTACACTTATCTTAATTATTTTAATGAAAACCAAGTGCTTACAAATATCATTTGTTACATAATGTAGTTTGCACAATCACATAATGTAGTTTGCATCATCATGACGTCCTGATGATGATATATCCACATCAATTACATGAGAATAGTTTTATAAATAGCATTAATATACAGTTTATGACTTGGGGAGTTTATTGTATCACTAGGTTTTTACCCCTTTTTCCCAGGTTTTTACCATGCCCTGGTAAAAACCAGTTTTTACCGGTAAAAAGCCAACCCTGTTTCAAAAGCTGTAGAATATGCATCACCTGTATTTTTCTATAAATACACGTGATGCATATTCCCACTAAGAAAGAAAAAAAAAAAACTGGGTGAGATTCACCCACTTCAGCTTCAAATTTAAATGTGATACCACTTAGTCTAAAATCTATATAAATGAATTTGATAACAATACAATTTAATGATATCTTTGATTCTTTACCCCATTCAATATTTTAGCTGCCTCATCAAAATAGAACAACTCAGCATGCGGGAAAAGCCCATGAGTGTCATTTTTTTAGTGGAATTTAGCGTGATATTGCGGGAATCGTGCAATCCCCCAGGTCTAGTGCAAACCCTGCTTACACAGTAGAATCTCGATACAGTGATATCCTCTATAACAATATCCTCTATAACCTCTACAGCTATAAGAATTATAACAATAATTCTTTTTATCACAATATTTTTTTTCTTGTCCCGGCTGAATTTCCTTTAGATTAATGTAAAACAGTTCTCTATGTAACAATATTCTTTACAACTATAATTCTCTCTACAACGTTGGTAACAGTATCAATTCCATTAAAATAATTTTCTTTATTTCGATAGTTTCCTTTTTTCAAAGTCTAACGCATGCATGCGAATTAAATGCTTCACAAAGAGGGTCTACATAAAATGTTTTTGGACTGTAAGAAAATGTTCTCAGGTTATAACTTCTGTTGAAAAATAGGGATGTAACGAATATTCGGCCACAATTCGGCCTATTCGGCTGTTTTGCCGAATATTCGGTAGGCCAAATACTCAGTTGGCCGAATATTCGGTAAGCCGAATACTGAACAGGTATTCGGCCGAATAGTTGTGGCCGAATATTGCTAGATATTGAGCTGAATAATTTCAGAACAAAGAGAGAAAACTATTTTTTTTAATGCATTTACAAAAAAAGATTGCTTAGTTATACTTTAAAATGTTAATTTCAATTATAAAATGTTCAAAGTCATTGAATTTTAAGCTAAATGGAACATAATCTAATGTATTTAATAATATTACAAAAATGCAGACTTTACTACTTGGCGACGCTACTTCATTTTCTAATTTCCTTATTGGGTTTGGATAGGAGGAATTCTTTCAGATCCTCAATTACAAACATAATTTTGAAAAGCTGCTAAATATGTTTTTCTCAGAGGCTGTCAAGCCCAAAACATGATGTGATTATGTATAGTCCCAGTTGCAGAATTTTCTGTACCAGTCTGCCACGCAGATTTAAAAATACAAAAATAGTCTGCAAGATAAACTGCAGGTTACCCATAAATGCATATTAAATCAGCACATAGGCGCACCCACAGGGGGCGGGGGAGGCTATGGGGGCTCAAGCCCCCCCTAAAATGGAAAGTTTGAAGTGAAAAACTTAAAATGAAAATTGTCACTAATGAATTATTACTATTATTATTATTATTATTTATTTATTGTCTTCAAATTATTTCTAAAGTATTTTTTACCTAAAAAGATGTCAGTTTTTAAATAAATACTTAGAGAGTTTATGAAACACTGTTAAAGTCAGTACAATATCACTGAAAAGATCAGATAATTATTTATGACTCTATAATGAGTTTTTGATTGTGTTGTATGGGCAAATCAAGTGGTACAGAATATTTTGACGTTATAAGAGGGTTGTAACTATTATCGATCTCACTATAACCGAGTTCAGCAGTATTTTCAGCTCAGCCCCCCCCCCTAAACTAAAATCCTGGGTGCGCCACTGAATCAGCCCATTCATCTTATGTGTCAAATAAGCAGCATTTGCACAATTTAGAGCATTCATTTTGCCTACAATTTCAAGTTGTGTAGATTTCTCTTGTTCAGTTACATAATTTTGACAACCAGTTTTAGAATTATGTCCCTCCCCCCTTTTTTCTAAAATTTTCTGTGAAGTATTGGCCAATTCACTTTTCAAATAGCATTTTAATGAATTTTATAGACATGTTTCATATTTTAATGCAACAAAATTACAAAACTTGGTTGAAAAATAAAAACTCACCCAAAAGATTAAGAAATATTTTGTCGAAACAATCATAATTTATCAAAAATATGTCGTAATTTTAACTGTTGATACAAAGGTTAGCATAAAGGGCTTGCAGTGAACGAAAATATGATTATTCACTAACAGGATGGAGAAAGATTTTATATTAAATCACTGGTGCAGTTGGCGATATCGTTCCATACGAACTCTTAAAATAGTCTGCAGACATTTTCAAGAATCTGCAACGGGTGTTGCTGTGTCGCATGGTTTCTGCAACCGGGTGTATAGTTACCAGATTAATCACATTTACCATAGCATATTTAATAAATTATTAATATCTCAAAATATAATTATGCTGTTATTAGTGTTTTACTTTGTAAAAGCTATTTTTTTCATGACCAAGATTTCTTCATGCGATTCTAGATACTTGGAAATGCTTTGTTGCAAAGGAATGAATGATTTTATGCCAAATCTGGCGACCATTCTGTTTATTTTTTCAGTTTTTTATTAATATCTTCTAAAATAATTCGATTTTCAAAATTTAAGTCAGATTAGCAGGTTCCTCAGAATTTTTAGAATCTGTGGGCACCTTAGTCGAAACTCAAATCCTCACGATTTAGGAGGAGTTAGGCCAACAAGCTTTTCTAACATTTCCCCCCTTTAAGCGGGCACTTCAGCACCCATAGCTTTCTCCATGGGCACACCTACGAGTTTGTTAACTAAACTCCAAGTGGATGGATGAAAAATACAGAGTAAAAAATTTTTCTCGAACATAATCTTTTCTTTTTTTTTTATTCTATTAATTACAATGTTTCAATCCCCAAACTTTTCTGGATTTCGTAAAAATACCTTCAGTCATCTCTCTTTATAGCAAAGTTCAAGGGAATCAGAAAAAAATTTGAAGTAATTTTTCTGAAACTTTTTAATGAAATATATAGCATACAATTACAAACTTTGTTAAACCATCACAAAGAAATTAATATGCTTCAACTATTAGGTAAAATTTAGATGTTTTTATTGCTATGTAATAAAGCTTACTAATTAACACATTTAAAATCTCATAATTGAACATTCGCACTAAAATCTTTAAGAGTGAATTTTTATAAAATAAAAAGAAAAGCTAAAACGACTAGATTCATCATATACTTAACAAATTTGTCAAAAGCATGAAGTGAGTCAACTGTTGAACCAGTTGGCTTCAAAGAATAACAATGAACAAATATCACTCACATAAATCAATGAAGATTTTGTGATAAAATTCCCCCAGACAATAATTTCAAATTAATTTTTATTTTTTATAAAGTGTTTCTGTTACAAGATTTTAAATCTTACATTTTAACATCAGTCCAACCTGATCAAAAATGTGTCTTGGTTATAGTGTTATCGTACATTATTATAAAGTTGACTGTACCTTTAAGTCAAGTAACTTTTCTACTTCACACACTTTACAGTTTTAATTGAGTAAGAAATTGAATTTAAAAATGCAAAATTGATTTAGTAAATAGGGATTTTGGTGAAAATGCTGGCAAAAATATTTAAGCCACTTTTTTCAAACCATCAGGTTCCCAGGACCAGAATCGGATAATGCAGATGAATGCACAAACAGCATTCACAGAAATTTTTCAAAGTTTGCCGACAGCTTTGATAACAAATCATGTTTATTATGTTTGATTTTACAAAGTAATCAATGAATATCAACTTTAAAAGTAGTAAAAATGGATAAAAATATACTGTAATAATTTAAGCTTTTGTTACTTTAAGATAATTTAGTTGACTATGGGGGTAATACAGAACTCCTGAAGGACAAAGCATTTTTTTTTTTTTTTTTTGCAGAAAATTAAATAAAGTATTAAGAGTTTGCAGACAGTTTTACATTTTATCTAGGTCTGCCTAGGACACACTTTTACATGACCCTAGCATACTTGAGTAGCCACTTAACATACTATCCCCGTGTTCAACATCTGTTTTCCATGGGTGTAGCTATAGCTTTCCCATAGGAGGGGGTCTAGCTTGAGAAGGGAGGGGGGAGGCATGGGGAAGAAATAAGTGAGGCAACCCTAATTGAACCATTCATACTTGTCACATGATGAGCAGATAGTAAAGGGTGGATTTTGTCAAGGTTCACAATAGTTTTTCAATGGGAGTGAAGTTATCATGCATTTTTCTCACTTTGAAGCTTAAGGACAAGGAGGCTTGTCAACTCCTTTATTAAAAGCAGTGTTCTACATAATACTGTTTGGCATAAAAATTGCATAAATAAAAATGCATGATATAAAATTTATTTCTAAAATAGGAATGATAAATAATGCATATGTACAATCATAAATTGATTCATTACTGCATCAAACTTCTAATGATTTTGTTAATTTCATATTTAATGTCAAAACTTTATTATCTCAATGGTAATTTAAGGGTAATCAAAACTGTAAAATTACCACAAAGGAAAATGGGGTATTTGATACTTCCATTGCAAAATGTAATACAAAGGGATAACCAGCCCGTCACGTCATTTTTTCTCCCGATTATGGCTATGGGGTCTGCTTTAAATTTCATCTGGAGATAGCGGAACCACTCCACCTATTTATTCTCTATGAGAGGGGGGGGGGGGAGCATTCCTATAAAATTTGACAGCAAGTTTCACAATTAATATCTGGTAAAAAAAAAATTATAAAAACTTGTAAATTCTTTAAATTGTGTCTGTTATACACTGAGTTATAAAACTTACAAAATTTTATTTTTTTTTTAAGTTCAAAGAAATTTATTCAAATTTCAATTTTTATTCTACTATTTTGAGTGATGGATTTAAAAGGCTAATTATTTGGATATAATTAGCCTTTGTGCGTACACTATAAAGGAAGCTTAGTGGTGTAATAGTTAGTGTACCGCGCTGCCGTCCCACTGGCCCGGGGTTTGCATCCTAGGCTGGACAAGGTCGAATCAGCCTTTCATCTCTTGTGTGGATCGATAAAATGAGCACCAAGCTTGCTTGGGGTCAAACACTGGGGGCTTCGCATCAGGCTGACCACCTGGACAAAGCATATGCATCTGCACTTAAGGCCATGGTCGCGAAGGCACGGTTGGGCAACTCAGGCCTTCGCCCGGTAGAGGCGCGTTGCACCGATCTTGATTTTTTTTTTTTTTTACTTTGGCATACACTAAAGAGGGTCCAGACCCCCAAATCTCTCCTCCTTTATACAGATCCATGGTGTTTTTATGTACCCAGAAAATTCAGCAAGTTCATCAGTTCATCTCAAATAGTTAATCCTTACGAGTCCCTAGGTCAGGGGTAGCGAACCAGCGGCTTGCGACACAATATTTTGGGCACGCCACGAACCAAAACGGTTTGCATTTGTATTAAAAATTACATTTTAATATGAATTACACATATAACCATATTTTTTTAGTTAGTAAATAAAGAGTTTTGAGATGCTAGTATTTTAATTTTATTATTTTCCTAATAATCACTTTATTTGACGGCATGTCTATGGCCTCATTCAACTTTTCATTAGAAAAAGTGGCAAGTTGATCCATAAAGAATCACCACCCCAGCCCTAGGACGTACATACAAGTTCAAGAATCCCTGAATTATTACCCCACAATTAAAAATTCTTAAGAGCAATCTCTGGAATTGACAAGAGTAAGAGTTTCAATTATTTTTATGTTTCGATAATTTAATAGATGTGTAATTTCAACAAGCTAACTACTGTAAGAAAATAGACTTTGAAGCAACACTGTAATTTAAATTTTGTTCACAGTAATCGAGATGAAAAATAAATAACTAGTTCATTTGCTAATTTTTACTCTATTGTTTAGAAGTTATATTTTAAAATACAGAGTATTTATAATTTAAAAAGTTCTGCTACAAAACCCTTAATTAACATACCTCAGAACTACCTCGTACTATTAAGTGATTATTTCAAAAAAATGTTTAACTATGTCAAGCAATGAAAAATTCAAATTTCATATTTGAAACAAAATATAATCTTTGTGTAGATAAATAAAATTTACAGAAATAAAAATAATTTAAAAAATACATAACACAACTTTCTCTTCCGGGCGAATAGCACATAAAAAATATTTTAATTAAAATGCATATTTAACATTAATGTAAATGTAAACAGAAAATTGACTCCCCATAGAGATGAGGAAGGAAAAATCCTTAATCATTATGTTTAAATTTATTACGTGACATTACGAAAATTTAGGCTATATACATATAAACAAAAGAAATTTAAAAGGACGAAAATTTTAAATATCCTCAGAGACCTTTAAATATCCCAAACAGTATACTAGTCAAGTATGCAAGTGAAAATAGTTTGCGGAAAATTATTCTGTAAAGTATATGTCGCCAATTATATAATAATGAAACGAATAATCACACACACACAGGTGAAAATGCGATTTATCATGTTTCATCAATTGGCCTACATAAGATTTCGAGCGTCTTCGTAACGATGCACGCGGTTGTTTACAGCCAGCGACAGACGGCCGCCATTGCGATCGGAAACAATCCGTATCGAAAAAATAAACACTTTATTGAAAAGAGTGGAGTTTCTAATTTCTATAATGCTTATTATTACTTATTTAAAGCCAGACACCTACCATGATGGCGTAGATTTCATGGCCAGGGCTTATAAATGATTTCCATTCAAGCAGAGCACGACATATTGAAACACCGACGAATCATGGGTAAAAACGGCGACTACAAGGTATGGCTCCTGGAACGCACCAAAGACTGATTTTTTTCACTTCTCATTAATATCCACAGGTCAGCATATTCCGATGCACACACACGATTAGCACAATAATCACAGTAAGACAGACACTAATAAATATATGTATTGCACTTTCTATTTCATTTACAAGCTCATTATAAAACTTTCGCTCTTTTCTCCCCGACTCTTCCGTTGTTTACCGTCGACTACAGGGTTACCATAATAAAACTAGATTTTTCGTAATACAACTGGAAAGTGTTGTAATGAAATCGCCAAGATGACAGTGAATGCGCTTCATTGAACACACTTTTATTTCTATTCATAATAACTATCACAACGTAAACAGACAAATGTTCGAATAGTTTATTTACTGTTAATACATTTTCCGGATCAAGTGAGACCGATGAACACGAAGAAGTTTGTTTTCCTTAAATAAAGTGGGTGCATGGAAAACGTACTTAATTTAAATAAATGATATTTGTAAGTAAAAGTAATTTTCCTCAATCATAAAATATTTTTTTTAACCAACATTTAATCGATTGGATGAATATTTCTTTTTTTATTAATAAGGAAGTAATAATCTTAAAAAAATATATAGTTATTTAATCATGATTGTTAAAATTTTTTATGAAATTTTAAACCATTAAGATTAACTGATGATGCTTTAAACAGAGAAGTATCGTTTAAGAGTCATACTGGAACGGAGGGGGTAATCCGTTCCAGTATGACTCTTGAAAGGTTTACACACAATTCCTCATTTTTTTTTTCTGAAAAAACAAATGAATCTCTTGAAGGGGTTTACACGCTATTCATTTTTTTTTGGGGGGGGGGAGCATGGGCGCCGGCAGAATATTTCCCAGAGGGTGCAAAGACTACTCAAGGGGGGAGGGGGCAAAGACTACTTCAACGTATGGTTACCATGTTGGAACGAGCAAAAAAGCAAGGGGAAAAAATGCATACAAAAATCCAGTGGGGGGGGGGCATTGTCCCCCTTGCCCTATGCTGCCGGCGCCCATGAGGGGGGAGGTTAGGGCAGTTAATGATTAATGGGGTCGAACTTGCAATCAAAGTATAGAGTGACCCAAAGAGGCGTGGCCAGGGAGTAGCTGATGGAGCTGCAGCCATCCCGAAATCAGTACATATAAGGTATAGAAAAAATTATGTATTCATGGATAAATTTGAAAGTCTTGATATCCCCCCATGGTATATCTGAAGTTCCCCTTGCGAAATTTGAGATTCAGCTACCTACCTAACTTTTTTTACTATTTTTTTTTTTTTCTAATGTATGTTTTTTCAACTGTAAATATTTTAAACTCGATTTGTGAATTTATTTTTTATTTTCTGTTTATTTATTTATTAATTAATCATTTTTAAATGGGAACTTTTTTGGAAAAAATAAAGGGGCCCATTATTTTCCTTAAAAAAAGCGGAAGGGGATTTCTTATAGATAGATTCTTAAATGTTAATGTTAGATTGCATTCCAGTTTTTGAGTTTTCAACCAGGGCCGGAAAAAAAAAAAAAAAAAACCTGGCTACGCTACTGGCGTGTCCAAAACTAAATATGGTCAAAGATCATGCTAAAACTGTGGGGCCGAAGCTTATTTTACTCTGCGTTTTAATATATATCGGGAATGTGGCGTGGCCAAGGTGCCTCCCCACCCCCATAAATTTGAATTTTTCGCTACGTCCCTGAGAAGGGTAGTGCTGACATAAAAGAAAAATTAAATGCTTCTAAGCTAAGGAGGTACTTTAAGGGAAGTCAAAAGCTAACTGCTCTAATTTTAAAAATATCAACACATAAATCGTTTTCAATTCCTCACCAAATTTACCGAGCACCGTTAATTATCAAATTATAAAACACGTGCGCAGAAACGTGATAATCTAACATTTAATTCCACTAATCAACCATCACTTCTCTCAGTTACACAATGATAAGATAATTTTAAACACAGTTTTACCAGCAGATGTCCTTCAAAATCTGACTGAGTAAATAGTTATGCAGATACACAATTATTTCGACAGTTTTTTGTTTAAAATTAATTTTAATTTTTTTAAATCTGCCTTTCATGAGAAGTATTGCTTTTGAAGTTTAATTCAGAATCATGTGACGACTCAAAAGTATTAATTAAACACAAGGGTTTTGTTATTTATTTATTCATTTTATTATTGCTTTTCATATATATATATATATATATATATATATATATATATATATATATTTATTTATTTATTTTAGCATAATTGTAACGTCAAATCATACAATAATGTACACTAAAAACATTTTCTAGAAAAAATTAGTACATAACGACTTTTTTGGAACAAATTATTTTACAAAAATAATTAAAAAATTTCTAGTCTATAAATTTAATCATTATCCATTTAAATAACTTAATACAGTGAAACCTCCTTTAACGGCCACCCCCGAACACCCCGTTGGCATAGCGAAAAAAATATCACTTAAATGCGCTTTTCATTTTTTTTTTTTTTTTAACCCAAAGTGTGAGCAATGTAATGTTCATTTGCCACATCACAAAATAAACATACTACTAAAATCCAGTCCGTAATTGAACTTTACGTTACCCTGGCAAAACTTATTTTTTGCACACACACGCACACACACGCACACACCCTCCCCCCTCTGCACGGTGCAAACCTTAATCTTGGCACATCTTACTTTGGAACATTTGCAGCCATAAAGGATTTTGAAGTCCCCATTCACATAGTTTTGGGGGGACGTGCCTCGTTTGTGCCCGGTAGTTGTGGCCCTGCTAATATCGAAACATAACCAGATGTTCTTACAAACTTTCATGGTATACAAAACTTTGCTTCAATTAAAAATTACGATGAGTTGTGAGGAAAAACAAATATTAAAATTTCTTTAGAAAAAATATATTTGCCTGAAAAAAAAATTAATGCGAATTAAAATAAATGAGATTTAGTGCAGCTTAAATAACGTATTTGTATTCCCATTATTAACTTTTATTTTGATTTTTTAAAATAATAAACCTATACAATAAACACCGCCGAAGGACAGTCACTTTTGAATAGTGCCAGGGATGGCCGATATTCAGAGGTTTCAATTATTCGATTTTAATTATAGTTACCAAGGTAATATTGTTGCCACTTAAGTTGTTTAATAATTTCTAAATTCGAGGCTTCGTGCAGACGATAATCTAGATAATTTCGAAAAGAATTTTCAAACGAATTGTTTTATTCTATTCGTGCAATAAAACAGTTCATGACATTAATATTACAGCAATAAAACCCACTAGAAATCAAAGCCGGTTGTGGAGGCAATTACAACGGGAGCTAGAAAAAACATTCGACAAAAATATACTTATGCTCTATATATTTAATCTCGCTTCCAGTCAGTGATCAGTGTAAATAAATAGTAGGATAGTCGCATAGCGAACTTTGCAGATCATTTATTTCAGAACATTTTTTAAAACGTAAATAAAAGCAAGAAATACTTTTACTTCGTTGAAACCCTTTTGAAAGAGAAAGCAGCAGCACAGAAATTTTTTTGCGCTACTTTAAAAATCTGAAAATCCGTCCGTTCCCTAATTTTTACGCGATTTTTCGCTATTTTCAGCTCTCATTTTATTTACAAGAGTAAATTGTCTGCGTGACAAAATTAGATTTCGCAATTCATATTGACGTCATATTGAAGTCACGGTTATCAGGCTTTGGAGGGAAAATGGCGATTCCAATTCGGTTAAAATAGTTTTTCAAGATTACCCAGTTTAATTTTTTTCACAAATAAAACGATTTCCTCTGCATGAAGCGTTGATATAAGAGGGGTTGTTGCCATAAAATGAAATCGATCGAATGTGAAAAGTTTCCGCACGTTTCCATGAATTCGAGAGCATGAAATTCGATTTAGATATATAATTAAAATTTAATATGAAGTTTTTTATTTTAAGTGGACGAAGATTAAATATATTGGGTGTACACATATTTTTGTCAAATGTTTTTTTTTTTCTCTTGCCCGTTATAATTGCCACCACAACAGGCTTTATATTCTAATTAAAGATATTAACACTCCGAAGGAAGGGAGTTGCATTGACCCTATCAAATCAATTACTATTTTTCTTAAAATCTCGTCTTAGTAAACTTAAACCCAGCAAATTAAAATTCATGCACAAATTCAATATCGGCATCCACTTTTCTTTTTACGAAAAAGCATGCTGGTATTGACTGGTTTTCTTTTTATGAGGAAGGCGTTGTTAATTCCATCTACTTAACAAAATCAACGTCATCATGACATAACTCTTATATAATATCACTTTTATAAATAAAAAATGCGACCCGATTCCAGGAAATTTCTGACGCACACAAAATCGATGTCAGCAAGACGTTATTCTGATAAAATTGCATATTTATGAAAGAAAATGTAAGATGGGTCGTTAATGTTGATATCCGAGCAAGAAAAGGAAAATAAAAAAGACAAACCTGCAAGAACTGGTGTTAGATCTTACGGGTGGAAATTATTTCACTCCATGATTCTATAATTATTGATATTTATTGTTTGTTTTTCTTCTCCTGTCTAGACATAGATAAAATGCATAATATATTGCGCTGTTTATTGTTTATTGTTATATGAACACACAGCGAAATGCTTATTTAATGCCTACCAGTGGTGTAAACAGACTTTTTTTATGGGGGAGGTATACAGTGACAGAGGGGGGGGAGTTACCCCCCCCACACACACACACACTATAGATACTGCTTCACAATAAACATTTTGCTTCACTGTGCACTTATTTCATGTCAAATGAGCTTTTTGTAAAAATTTCCCCCTCCAAAAAAGTTTCTTTTTCTTTTAAATTTGCTTTTTAAAAAATGGCCCCTTTCAAAAAACAAAAATCTATCTGCCACTGGTTATAAATGTTAAAAAGCATAATTGGAACATTAAAAATTAAAAAAAGTACGGACGTTTTCCCTTTATTGCATGAGGCCAGGAGAGGACAGCTCACGTCCCCAAATGTATCGTTCCGACCTACAGACTTCCTTCCCGAGTCTTCCGCCACAATTTGGACCCTCATCAGGAGGAGGAGACTTCAGAATACTGAGACCCCCCCCCCTCCGTAACTGCTAGCGACAGCGTAAGAACTTTCAGAACCATGGATTTAACGTGCAAGTACATCGTAAATACGCGTTGGTCTATAGTGGTATATCGGAATCGAACCCAACGCCCTAACCACTGGACCACCAATGGCGTATCTCGGGAGGAGAAGGGGTCCGGACACCCTACTAAAATGTAGAGGAATTATTAAAATATAGATCCTTTAAAACATTTACATTAAATCTGGTAACAATAAAGGTTTCAAATATCGGATCCCCCCCCCCCACACCCGAAACGGAAACCATATACACTGCTGACTACCACAGCCCCATGGAAAGAAGATTGAACCTCCAAACTCCATCTCTACGCCACTGATACCCGACAACTCAAAGGGGGCAAATGATGAAATTAACTTAATGAGCAAGCATAACTATATCAAAACATCACTACTTTCTAAATGAATACATAAAGCAATACATTTCAGAGGCAGCGTTATTTCGCCAAATGTGGCACAGAAACTGCGCCAAGCAGGAGAAAGCGAGGCCAACGCCCTGAGTTGTACCTTCGACGGTTTCATCGCCTTTTCAGGTGATGCATTGGGCGGTGGCTTTTTAAAAGCGCGTTTTTTAAATGTCCACTTCCAGTAAGCAATTAAGTTTTCTGCATAAAAAAGATTATCGTGCGTTTTACCAGGATTCGCTGGTAAAATCCAAACAAAAGATTTCAAAAAGAGTTACCTGGGAATAGTAAAATTAATGCATTTAACAGAACGTGTATTCATAAATTACTAAATCATTTACACCGCCAAAATGTTATTATTTTTTTTTTCAAAAAAATTAATATTTAGAAAAAGCTCAAGACATTAGATCTATTTAAATTCCAGAAAAAACAGGCTAACATAGTAATTTAAGAGTAAATTAAGTCTCCTGTGGAAGCGTCAAAAATATTTCCAGGGGTCAATCGAGGAATTTTTTCCAGGGTCCCATTTTTGTGAAATTCAATACTAATTTTGTGAAATTCAACACTTATTTTTGTAAACTTCCGCATCAATTTTTAATAAAATTCACCTTTTTATTAAAGTAATTGATAAAACAGATTAAAATGTATGGTAAAATGCAGGCATGTAGCCAGGAAATTTTTTGGGGGGGATATGAACTTATATGTGTATAAATACACTGAATTTCATCACTAATACAAAAATTTCAGGGGGGGGGATATGGCCCGATATTCCCCCCTGGCTACGCCCCTGGTAAAATGCCAATGAAGGGATGTTTTAATTGATTGTATTTTTGTGAAGGGGGCGTTTTAATCGATTGTTATACAGTTTTCCCATTCATATTTTTAAGTTTACAATATAAACACAACTATATTATATCAACTACCGATAAGCTTATTGATAGGGTCATGGGCGCCGGCAGAATATTTCCCAGGGGGGGGGGTGGCAAAGACTACTCAAGAGGGGACAAAGACTACTTCAACGTATAGTTACCATGTTGGAAAGAGCAAAAAAGCAAGAAAAAACACTGCATACAAAAATCCAGGGAGGGCCATTGCCCCCCCTTGCCCTATGCTGCCGGCGCCCATGGATAGGGTTGTAACGAATATTCGGCCACCAGAGGCGTAGCCACGGGGGGGGGGGTTTGGGGGTCATAACCCCCTCATGAGGAATTTTTTGCCATACAAAATGTATATTCTTCACTCCCTTATCACACACATGTATGCATATATGTGAGTTGCAGTAGTCGTAACCCCCCCCCCATGAAATTTTCTGGCTACGCCCCTGTCGGCCACTATTGGGCCGTTTTGCCGAATATGCAGTAGGCCGATTTTTCAGATGGCCGAATATTGAACAGGTATTCGGCTGAATAGTTGTGGCCGCACATTGCCACATATTCAACTGAATAACTTCAGAAAAAAAGGGGGAATATTTTTAAACAAGTATTTTTAAATGCAATTATAAATAATATTGCTTAGTTATACTTCAATGTGTTCATTTCATATTATAAAATATTCCAAGTCATTGAATTTTAAGCTGAATGAAACAATCTAATGTATTTAATAACATTACAGAAATGCAGACTTTTCTACTTGGCTTCAGACCTGTCGAGAGGGGTGGGGGGGTGGGGGGGGGGGAAGAGGAGGATTCTCCCTGGGCCCGTGTTTTCTGGCGGCCCGGGCTAAACTTAAAATTCTGTATAGACAGAAATAGAATTCGAGAAAACCAACACACACTGGAATAAGTAAAGACGAGACGAGGTCCTAAATGAAACTGGATTGCTGACGTCATGTACGCTCTTTCATTTTTTTATTTTTGCGGGGGGGGGGGGCGCAGATATCCACCCCCGGGGCCCGAGTTTGTCTCTCGACGGGCCTGCTTGGCTTGATAAAATAAATGTGAAAAAACACACATAAAATGTTACTTATAACACGTACCGATCGTTTCGAACAAAAATTCTTTCGATCTTCATCAGACAAAGCCCTTCGTCTCACTAAATAGAGGGAACTACTTAGCTTGGTTTTCTACTTTTCTTTATGGGGTGGGAGTAGGGGTTTGTAATTTGGGAATCTTTACAGATTCTCAATTACAAACATAATTATTTAATTTTGTAAAAGATATCTTTTCATAACCAAGATTTTTTAGTTTTACAGATAATATACTGTTGTGTGTTTTTAAGTACCTACAAATAATATAAAATGAATTTTAATTAACCTTGATTTAGTATTTAATTACAAATTTGTAAAGCGACACTTTATTTACAATTAAAATGAAATTTAAAAAAAATTAATATCCGGCAGCCGAATATTCGGTATTCGGTCTAAACAGCTATTTACGTAATATTCGGTATTCGGCCAAATCACTATTCGTTACATCTCTACTTATTATCAGCCTTTTCTTGAAAAGAAAGATATACCATTTATTTTCTACAGTAATTTAACTTGTGGATTTATATTTATAACAAAAGGGGGGGGAGGGGTGAGTATACAGTCAAACCTCATTAAAAGGAAATCAAAATAATTGCTTTGATTGTTTTGCATTAACTGAATTTTACGCTATCTGAAAACTAAACTTGCGGGAAAATAAAGAATTCTGGTTTGGCAGCACAAAGCACATGTTTTGTGTAAACATCTAAGTGGTTTAGTTTAAGGAGGTTCGACAGTGGCAGTTAATTATTATTTTAAGATAAAAAAAGAAAATAAATACTGAAACATTAAATGATTTGTTTAATGAATTTGTTTTTTCTTCTGCTGTAATACTTTTTATCACGATTTCAAGAACACACATTAAACATTGATCATTCAAGCATCGCGTTTATTTAACAAAATCACTGAAAATAACTGATGTTTAAAACCTAAAATAATAAAAAACTTCTTAAAATAACACCATGAAGGTCACTTTCAAATAACCTTAATGGTGTTATTTTACAAAGTTTATTATTTTATCGCGAATAATTGTTAATACTTTCTTATCAATAACAATAATTACTTAAAAATAAACACATTGGTTTCCAAACTTAATTATATAATATAAATACAGTAAGTACTCTCTCTAATCCCCAACCCTATAATCTGCAAATTCCTAAAACCCACCCTACTTTTCAGATAAAAACATATAACTTTACATTGCATTTTTTTTTTTTTTCATAGATTGAAACACTGATGAAAGTTTTGTTTGTTGAAAGTGAAATGACTGTGCAATACTATCAGCTAATTTATAATCATAATTAAAATAACTATTTGTTGAAAATTCAGCATTATACAATATTGATACAACCCATCCCAAAGTGATTCTGATAAAGAATCAATCAAGGAAAAAATATTCCTTGAGGAAGAGTTTAAAATTGGGGAGAATTACATAAGTTTTCTTTCAAAACAATTTTATATTTCTGAACAAGAAATTGCATTCTTATATAATTTTCAGCTAGACTTTCTGAGAACAAACGTAAAAATTTAAAATAAACCACTATTACACCAATGTTTAAAAAATTTTAAAGAATAATCAATTAATAATTTTCATTCCTACACTAGAAACATGGTATTTTATATTTTTTAAATAAATATGTACATTTTATTGCTATGCATATATGTATTATTTGAGTATGCTTAAATTATTTACCTTCAATAATTGATAAGTTGAGTTACTGTTGAAAAAATACTTAATCTTAAAATTTATTAAATATCACCTTTTCATTTTAATGTGTATGTATGATTAAATAATCAACTCAATCTAAATCTGAAAAAAAAAAAAAAAAATTAAAACTGTAATCTATAATCCACACAACCTTTGGGCAAAACTTTTGCGGATTACAGGAAGTTGACTGTATATATATATACACACACACATTTATTTATTTATAATATAAATCAAAGTATCCTTTGAACTTCATTTTAATGTAGAACAAAAATAAGCATTAAAAAAAAAAGTTAGCATGATTGGTTTGGTTTGTTTGATTAATTAATTTAAAGCTACAAGATTGCCAAAATGGAGGGGGGGGGGGGTAGCCTTGAACATTCCAATGAGTCTCAATTTTATACAAAAAGGTGTTTTTCAATTTGATACTTATTCAAATGTACAGTAAACTCAGCATATCTAACTTGTTTTTAAATTTTGCAAATGTTTCACTTGAAGTCACGGGTATAGAAAATTATGGGGACACGGAGATGTGTGCCCCTAAATTTTGGTTAATTAATCTTATTGTTAAGGCTGTTCTTCGAAGAAAAAGAACTTTGTTTTTAGTCTTTGTACACAAATTGAAATAAACTAATAGCACCATGGTCTCCAAAAAATTCCAGATGGTTCTTCATAAGCTGCTTTACACACTGCGATAAGCGAAAACACTGTGGCTTTTGTGAAATTTTCAGAAAAAATTCTTTAACATGGATCTGAGCTGCAAGATTTTTCGAAGAGTGACACGCTTTGCGAAAATTTCCGATTTTTAAGAATTTTTTCTAAAAGTTTTGAAACCGATACAGATTGGTCTGTCTTCGCAGTATGTAATACAGCTTTTAAAGAGACAGTTTCAAAATTTTGAAGTGCCTGGCATAATTAGTTTATTTGTAATTATGTACCAAAATCACATGATTTTTTCGAATAACACCGTTAATAAAGAGAGCATAATTTGGTCTTTGTGTCCCCCCCCCCAATAATCGGTCGGTAGCGACGCTTGTGCTTGCAGTACAGCCCCGAATTTAAAGCAATCAGCTAGAGTAACCATCTACAGTAATTTTAAGCAATGCTAAGTGTACAGTAGAAGAGAAAAGGGCAATTCTTATTAACTTAATACAAAAAAAAAAAAAAAAAAAAAATATGGGGGGGGGGGGGAGGGGGGATTCTTCTTCACTAAAAAATAAATCAAACAAGTGCAGTATATCCGAACATTTCTCATAAAAGCATATTGTTTCAAGCAGTGAAATTTCAGTATACAAATTAATGTCTTTTAAATCATCCTGTATTCTGATATTGTTTTATGTGTGCTTCATTTTCATAAGTTTTTTTTAATTAAGTTAAAAAATCTAAACTTGTTAGCAAATCATTTTCAAATTTCAATGAAATTTATTACAAATTTAAACAATTAAAAATTAAATAGTATCTACCTTATGCAAATACCCTAGAATATCACTGTATTGTAACTAGAAATATGAAAAGTATAAGGGTCATTCTCATGAAATGGGACAAAATAAGGTTGATGATTTTGCATAATTTCGGTTTCTCACATTTTTTAATAGAAAGAATCTTTTCTTTTTACTTTTTTAATCCAAAATTTTATATTTGGGGTCTAATGGGAAACTTTTTTTTTCTTTGGCCTTTTCATACCAATTTTTGAAAAAGTCACTTTTTAAAGAATAATTTACAAAACAAATTAAAATATAAGGCAAAATGCGAATGAAGGGCTGTTTTAATCAATTGTATTTTTATAAAAGAGCCATTTTAATGCATATATATAATTTTTGTGTATGAAGGGGTCATTTGAATCGATTGTAATTTTGTGAAGTAGCTGGAAAAAAAAAAAAAAAAAAAAAAAAAAAAACATACCCAAATTTTGTCTGCATTGATCCCTGATGACCAAAAATGACAAGATATTGTTTTCTGTAAAAATTCATTCTTGAACTTAATGAAATCTTGTAAAACTGGAAAAAATAAATTTTAAAAATTCTAGAAAACTAGCAGGGACTAATTTTGTCCCATTTTGTCAGAATCGCCCATAAACACATCTAGGGCCTCCGAGAGAAAGTTTATGAGGCGGGGCAAAAATCTTCCCGGCTCCTTTCGTAAAGCACAAAAGTTTCGAAAAATAGGAAGGACGGAAGGAATTTTTTTTTTGTAAAACTGCTCTTTTTAATGGTTTTTATATAAAATGCTAAAAAGAAAGAGAGAGTGTGTGTGTGTGTGTGTGTGGGGGGGGGGGGGGTTCTTATATGTAATGGCACTTTTAATTCATGTTCAAAGGTTGAAAAAATACTAATATTTAAATAGTAGAATTAACATTTCTGCCATCTAAATCATTCTAGAATTATGTATTCAAAATTTAGTCTATTTAAAAAAAAAAAAAAAAAAAAAATAGATTTTAATTACGGATCTATAAATGAAATTCGTAACACATTCTGAAAAATTCACGGACGCACTTTAGCTGAACACGGGCCCACTAACTCGCACGGGCCCAAGGGCGGCGCCCCGTCTGCCCCCTCCTCTCGTAGGGCCTGAACACATCCCTTGCTTGTTTGATACGGAACCAACTGAATAAGCCCTTACTACAAGTGTGTGACCAGAAAAATATTTCTGGAACAGCTAAAAGGGTAAAAAAACTTCTCACAAACAGGCTTTATTAATCATATCTAATTTTTAAAAAAAAATTCAAATTTCGAGAGGGAGTCAGCTTATCTTGATTACATTAGTGCTTCAGCCATATTCTAGTGTAAAACATATCCCTCAAGGCCCCTGATAAAATGGGCTTCCACCATACCAACAAAGAATTGAAATTTAACCTTCTAAACTTAAAATTTTAATATCAAAGACAAATACCATAGTATTATCAAAGTACATTAATATCAAAGACATATACCTCTGAACTTAAATTAGAAAAAGCATTAATTTAAAAAACTTACCAGAGAATAATCATTAATGTAAAATTTATCTTATTTAAAATCAAAGAATATAATCTGCCTTTAACATATCAAAATGTAAAATTAAACTAGAAATTACACTATAATAAAATACAAAAAAAAATAACATAATGAAGATGAAAGATTAGTAAGAAATTGAATTTTTTTTTTTAATAACAAGCATTGCACTATGCTGCTATACTGCCACATAAGCTCAAACTGCAATTAATAATAATTAAAATATAAGGAGGGGGAAGTGACTGAATTTCACAGTTTTTAATATTACTACTCACGCTAACATACAGCCAAGTTGCCTCTGTTACAGGGGTGGCCAAAGGGTATACGGCACCCCACTGCAAATGTAAAAAAAGCACCCCTTTTAATGCTTTAAATCAAATGTTTCTCAATTTTTGAGTTCGAAACACCACCCTGATGCCATGCTTTCCTTGCTCACTGTGTTGGGCTGCCCCTGCTGTTATTAAACTTTTAGCTTAACTTTTATTTCAGAATAAAATTGACTTAAATTTCCAGAAGATTGTAGCTATAACAGTATGTTAATCAAATCACTTTCCTTGAGAAGTGAGAAGCTTTATAATTGGGAATTTATGGTAAATATCAAAGTTGCTAACAAAGGTTAGCGAAGTCCTAAATAATTTAAACTGCATTCTATGCTTCTAATAACAGACTTTAAAAAAACTAAATCAATAAATTATTCTGAAAAATTAAATTGAAGTTATTTGTCTTGCCTTTAGAACATACTGCATTAACTTTAAATTCAATCTTAAGGTGCAATAATTTTTTCTACATCATTCATGTCTATGAAATACTCAGTAGAGCGATTGCACATTTACCATTTATGAGTTACATTTATCATTTAACACTTTAAGTGTCACATTTACATATTCAGCAAAACACCAGTATGATTTTAAAGATTTTAAATTAGTTTAGCATTCAAAAGTTCATTAGTTTAGTGTTCATGGCATCATCCAGTATTATTTACACAGTAATGCTTTTTTTCCTCATAGTAACTGCCAGTGGCAGATTATTGCAAGTTTGTCAGGGGGGGGGGGGTGCGGTTAGTTTGTCGGTGGGGGCAGTTAGTTAGAAGTTTGACATATACATCCATTTTATGGAAGTAAAGTAGGATCTTTTACATTAATTTCTTTCTTCTCGGGAGGGGGGGGTCGCCCCCTCCATCCCCCCCTTTAATCCGCCCTTGGTAACTTCTATAAAACTTGTCGTCCATTTGGAAAGGCTTAAATTACAATCAACTTGGTGCAGCATTGTTGGGATTTATACGAATTCTGGGCTGTGCTGCTGCAGAATGATGGAAAATAAAAATTGCTATTGGAAAAGCATTCATGAGCAAATAAAACAAAATTAAATAACCTTTAGAACACACACAAGGACAATAAATAATTGGTGTTTTGGGAAAAAATATGTTTTTGCATTAAAAAAATGGATTAAACAATGCATGCATTACAAAAGCTTGACATTTTTTATATCAATTTCCTGCAAAAATTTATACTTGTAGGTACATTCATACAAAATCTATACATCCACACCCCATGGTAGAAACAGGGTGGCACAGTGATATTGTCCCAAAAACAGAACGATCCTTTGCAGACTGATTGTCTTCAACAGGTGAAAAACGCTCTGAAGAACACTTTCATATCTTCCACAGATGTGTAATCAATTAAACTGTACGTTTGGTAATGCAGAGTTGCCAACCTGGCAAAGTGAAAAATCAGGAGATTTTATTCTAAAAATCAGGAGACTTTATTCTAAAAATCAGGAGACTTGTTTTCGATTAAAAAACTCAATTTTAAAAGATCAGGGTTATATCAGCTGAAACTACATTTTGGAGAGAGAGAGAAAAAAGCATCTTTGGTGCTGTTTGTTGCCAGATATAGATATTTTTGGAACACAAAAAAAAATCAATTTTGGGTCATGTCTTCTATTAGGTAGTCAGTAGCTTGTAAAATATTTAGCAACATGAAAAATGTTAAGTTGGAAAGTCGAAAAATAATCATTTTTAAGAGTGACGGAAAAAGATAGAAATTTCAATGCTTTAGAACATGAAGCTGCACCTCTTTCACTATTATACATTTGTCAGTAAAGTCTGAACTTTATGATGTCACACATGCATGCGTGGGTTCCTGGAACTAGTTTGATTGCAGGAAAGGGGGAAATGCTGAGAAGGGTTCCTTGCCACGACAAAACTTATTAAAAAGATTTCAATTCCAAAAAATTGCATTATTCATGTGATAAATGATAAAAATCAGGAGAAAATGAGCAAATAATCAAAAATCAGGAGAAATGTATCGTAAATCAGGTTGGCAGGAGATCAATGAAAAATCAGGAGTCTCCTGCCTAAATCAGGAGAGTTGGCAACTCTGGTAATGTAAACAAATAGAAAATTGTAAAGAGATTCAGCAATATTTTTTTAACTTCATGCATATTAATGAAGTTGATCACAGGAAACTGAGACCGCATTCGCCATATTGGATTCATCTCTCAGCAAACGTGCATTTTAGCTGTAGATCGGCTTACATGGCATGGCAGTATGGAAAAATGCAACTAGATATTAGCTAACACAGAACATTCTATGACTGTACTTGATATCAATATTGATGAATGCAAGAGATCCTTTTGATTGAAGCAATACAAAAATTAATTAGATTAGTTAGTATTCATGTAATTATACTATGTGCAAGGTAGCATTAAAGCAGGGGAGCATTTGCCCCCTGCTTTATTAAAATAAAAAATGTGAAAGATCCTATTTTACTTCCATAAAATTATCATAATTCCAACTAGCCACCCCAACATCCACAAAATTTCATTAATCCGTCACTGATTGCAGGAGAGTAAGGTTTACAAGCCCGGGCACCATCGTGGATCTTTTTGTCGCACCGCATAGCACAGCAGAAACACGTTTAGCCAACTGCAGAAATTCATGAGTGAAAACAAGACATGGATTGACTTGACTACAATTACTGTAATTTCAGGAAGAAAGGAAGAAGATTTATAACATTAGAGGGGAAAACTAATTAGCAAAATGTTTAGATTTGGGGAAATTACTTGTAGGTTTTGAATTTCAGACTTCCAGGTATAAATTACAGCAATAAAAATATTTGAATAAAACTAATGTTATTTGATACTTAAAATTTAAATTTATCTTTATGAATACGATACCTTTATGAGATAATCTAAATAAAAAAACCTAAATTTAAATTAGTTATTTGAAATTATATAAATTTAAAACTTTTTATTTAAAAGTATAAAAAAATTTAACAATTACGATAGAAATTCTGTTTGTATGTAAAAATACATTTTAGTAACTTAAATAAAAATAATTTCTGATAAAATAAAATAGTTATTTCACAATCTGAGCCTAGTTTTTAGAAACTTTTTTATAATTATGTAAAATAATAATCTTTATTGGTGACATTGAAAGCATTTGATAGGCCCTCTCTCTCAACTTCTGTCCAACCCATTGAGTATACATATAGTTCCATAGTTTTAACATGTACTACCTGTTTATTTACAGTGGTGGTTGACAAGGGTGGATTTTGAAGCTGGTACATGTATACTGTAATTTAATACTGTGTCAGTATTATATACCAAAGCCCTACAGAATGCATATTTATTAAATTTAAATGAAGTAGTTGGTGTTGAGACCAAAAACAATTTTGTTAAGCCCATATCATACCTTTTCCTAAGTTCAATCTTCAATTCAATCATCTACTTCGTTCAACTTGTTCGACTATTTCACTCAACTAGTTTGACAGGAAAAGGGAATGAGCAAATCTGTGATGTCATTGCCGCCTTTCCATTTGCTTGTCTGCGATTGGTCTGTAGGAGAAGTTGAACAAGTTGAATGAAATGCTCAGTTTTTCCTGAACCAGCTGGGAAAAGTTGCGGATGTTGAACATGCATATCATCGAGGCTTTTCACCCAACTGTTGCAGAAAACAGTCAAACGAAAGTGTTGCTTGAATTGAAGATTGGAGAGGTGTGATATGGGCTTAAGTTGGTTTACCCGAAAATTAAAGGAGAGGAAGGGGGGGAGTTCTCATTCCCTACATACCATAAGTCTCTAAACCCCGACATTATGTAGTATTTTTTCTGAACTGCAAAACTTCACATGTTGTTTGAGTAACCCATTTTCAGAAACTAATTATTGGCAACATAAACTAAATTGTAATTTTCTATAAAAAATGTTTAAATGCACACACATCTTTATGTGTATATGCATGTCCTGTGCTGCAGAAAGATTTCTATATCTCTGCAGCTTGTCACAGAAAGCACGACAAAATTATGCCACTGGGCATCCAGGGTAGAGGTATAGAATTTTCATTTTAAAGAAATAAATTCAAATTTATTAAAATTTTTCTTGTATTTGCAAATCTTGTATTTGCAAAACACAAGCAATTTATGAATATACGTAAATTTATGTAAAAATTTCTTAATTTTGTGAATAAGTACAAAACGTAGCTTCTAAGAAAATTGTGTTAAATAATTTTCAAATGTAAACTCAACATTAAAAGCCTTCACATCTGAACTGTGCCCAAAATTAATTAAATTAATTTACAAATTAGAAGATTCAAGTTACCCATTTGTTTACCATTTGTGGTACAAATTAAAAGGCTTGAAAGTAGGTGTGTTAGGACATGCCGTAGTGAAGCAGTATACAAAATTTAGTAGGTCTGTGACTACCCGTCTTGATGCTATGGGAGTGAAAGGTACACGCACAAGAAGATCGGAGATCACAAACCTACCCACATAGCCAACCAGCTTCGTACTTTGTTTACTCTTATTTAATTAGATAAGACAGGAGTTTTTTATTTATTAATTTAATGCAATAAAACAATCTTAAATGGAACCAAAATATTTTTCTGTAAAACGAATTATCTTTAAATAATGTTGTATAATCAAAGCATTCGAAAGTTGCATGATCAAGAAATATTCATGTTTACAACAATTTAGGGACTTTGTAAAAGTTAAAAAGAGACAATAAAACACTGTATCACTGTAAAATTTGCAGATTATTTCCTGTTTATATACATATATATATCAAGGTTTGTAATTTTTGAATCTGCTGTTATATATTTTTTCATGCGGGGTATGTCATATTTGCAGCATATGTACTTTGTGTTTTACTTATTCAGGCATGAAAGTATTCCCGTCTTTTGACGGAAATCAATCAGACTTTTTTCAGCTCCATCTAGGCCAGTGGTTCCCAACCTTTTTTTAATCGCGACCCCTTTTAGGTTTTTCAAAACTTTCGCGATCCCCCCCCCCCCCAATCTGCCATGTTTGACCAATAAAAAATATTAATAATGAAAAAATATATTTTGAGATTTAAAATTGTTATCTTTTTAAGATGTACTGATTATTAATAGGATGATTGGAGGTTGAATTTGACTGACAAGTTTGGCTATTCTTGGCTGAATATTGGTCAAAGCCAACCGCATGTCATCTTAGACATCTAATTTATTACTGACTTTTGTCTTAATCTGCAAAAGAGTTCAAAATCCAACTTCACGCAGGTAAGTGTATGCCAGTGGTCGCGCTGTCGATCGCCAACGTCGCAAATTGCGATAGTAAAATTAGTTTGGCGAAAGAAAATACGATTTGGCGACAATATTGGCAATTCCATTTCTTAATGATGTCCGGCAAAATCTAAGTTGGCCAATGGATTGGCGATACTTTAAAAAAAGCCAGCGCGACCACTGGTGTATGCAAATGACTATTAATATCTGACACGAAAGCTTAGAAGTTATCGGATATGAGCAAAGCAGAGCACACTGAAAATTGAGTTAACGGTTTTTTAGCGGAGGAGTCATTTTGCGAATTCAAAAATTCACCCTGCACTTCATCAGGAAGATCGGCGACATCTAAAGATGCGTGAAATGGATTTCGCACGAGTGCAATCTCTTGTTCATCGAACTCTGGGAAATATCTTTGAATTTCAGATTCACGGGCTTCAACGTGGCTACTAATTACCTCCTTTAAATTAATTGCAGTTCCTATTTCCGATTCTTCTGTCTTAATGCATAGGTTCTGAAGCATTAGTTAACACTCCTAGATTCGTCGACATCAGTTTTTGTAGCTTTGATACAAAAGCCCAGACGAGAATACGGATTTTTTTCTTTCTAAAAAAAAAGGGTAAAAGAGTGTCTAATGGCAAAGAAACGAGAAAATAGTTTACTACCCATTTCCTACAAAAGAGGTCTGCGACGACCCCCGAAAAACGGCATGGCGACCCACTTGGGGGTCGCGAACCCCCGGTTGGGAACCACTGATCTAGGCTGATAGTATAATGAATATATATGGCTAAATAACGAATATATGAGGTATTAACGAACGGTAATGTATTAATTGTATGTTGATTTGATTGAACTTTGCATGCGATACAAAACAGTCTTTTTTGCCAATTTGCACTTTCATACCTGCTTATTATACATTTATATATATATATATATATATATATGTTACCGTTAAAGTATATAATGCAGTTATTTCATAGAATACCTAGTTATTCCATGAAATAACTGATCGTGTCCGTTAAAGTGTGTAATATGTTAATAATTTGACACTTTAACTAGTTAATTTATAGAAAACCTAATTATTTCATAGAATAACTAATGAGAGACAGTTAAAGTGTAAAATAAACAATTTATCTAAATTGAAATAATGACAATTATTTCATTTTAGATAACACGCTAGAGAAGTTCTCTCCCTATGGCCTGGAATAGTTCATAAATGCAGTAGGGGTGGAAGGTAAATGTAATTGTCATTGACATTTTGAGAGTATGGTGAAAAAGTATTCTCGTTGTTTTATGCTTTGGTATTTTTGCAGGTCTTCAAAAAATTATTTTTATTTGAATTCGAAATTAACGTTTTTCTCCCCGCTACTTTCCATATTGTTAAACGAAACGTAAATGTACCATGTACTAATACTAAAAAGCAAGATATATGATATAGATTATTTTACACCTTAACAGGCTGCAGATCGTTATTCTATGAAACAACTAGCTAAACTATGAAATACAAGAGAGTTTTACACTTTAACGGACACAATCAGTTATTTCAGGGAATAACTAGGTATTCTATAAAATAACGGATTTCATACTTTAACAGTGACATATATAATATATATATAGAGAGAGAGAGACTCTAATATCACTGGAAAATGCAATTTCAAATAGACAAGTTTTAAAATACAGTAAAACCTTGATTCAATGATACTTAAGGGACCCAATAAAATTATCGTATCTAGAGGGATGTATTGTTATATCCAGGAGAGACGATACTGCATGGAAATTCACCGGGACCACAAAATTTAATCATCATATCCTTATAGCTTCGATAAAATGCATAGACTATACCTGTAGTACTTTAGAAATTTAAAATATCTAAAATCTGTATTTTACACCATATATATGCTGTACAGTGAAAAATGTTTAACACAAAACTGAAAGGGTCCAAAAATTCTGTTTAAAAAAATTCATAATAAATTGCATAGTACACTGTCTGGACCACTATAATATGTTGTGTTAACCGATTTTTCATGTTAAGAATTTTTGTGTTAAACGTATTTCACTGTATATAAAAGAGAAAATGAAAAAATTATGAACCTACAATATTATTGTACTGAGTTTAAACTTGGATCAATAAACTATGCAAAACAAATAATTTGTTTTATAAATTTCTAAAATGTTTAATACACCATCTTCAAAAAAATGCATAGACTAACATTGCTGTTTTTAATAAATGGCTAGAATTAAGGCTTTTGATTCCCCACCCCCCTTCTACAATACACGAATAAATTCATATTTGAAATACAGAACTTAAAAAATTGATTATATTTAAATTAATTCCTTTTGTCACAAATATGCATTTTATTGGTTTCAATATGTACATCTAAATCTAGAAAACAAATCTCAGAATTTACTGAAGTATTTCAATGTATCATTTAACTAAATTAACATGAAAATCAAACTTAATTTATTGGTTTTGTTGTTAAGAATAATTTGGCATTTGCATATCCAGGCATCTGAATTTTGAGCTGTTATGTTATAACGCAATAATTCATAACACATATTGATTAATATAAAAATACAAGGTTTGTCCACGAAAATAGACTTAAGAAGTTTTGGCATAGATGAGGTTATTTGGAACAAGGTTTTTGGAAAAAATCAATTAATGAAAAACAGTATTTTTTCTGATTATTGGTACAAAATACAATTTATTTGAGCCAAATGACAACAAATATCATTCAATTTGTTTTTGAAAATATTTTCACCCCTAATCTTTTAAGGTAATTCATTAGCTGATCAGTAACTAGGATAACTAAGAAGTTTTTATTGCTGTGCTTCCTTCTCCCATTGCTTTTTTATTCCCCTGTGCCTACACCAAAAATTATTTGTTATCACACATCCACACCACTTTTTAGTATGTTTAAGGCCAATTTTTAAAAAGTATAATTAAGTTAAAGAGTAGAATATTTGTTTCGTTGCTTATGTACAAACAGCACATCAAGAATTTTATTTGGAACTTGGAAACAATGTGATCATTCCAACTTAGCTGAGAGATCAAAAGATTACAATACGCTACAAGAAACACAAACTGATATTACCATATAATTAACTATTGGGATTCAATATACTTCTGACTAATGAGTCGGCAGCTTAATTGGTACAAATTGCTTTAGTCACAATGTGGCCCAAATAACCAGAAAGCAATATAATTTTATAGTTTTTTAATTAAAATTGCCTGTTACTTGTACAGAAGTTCATTCAGTAAGAATTTTTTTGTGTGTGTGTGTGACTTTTTTTTTTTACTGACAGCTTTCTTCCACCTTTGATAGTTACTCAACCGTGAAAATCTTGGATTTTTTTTTTTAGAAGGTAGAAATAAATATTTTTAGTTATAATCATTAAATTTCTCTTTAATTGTTTCAAGGCTGTATAAATCTTCTTGTAATTGTAATATAAATTTGAATTTCATTCATTTGCTTATGTGTTGTTATATATTTTTAATTTCCATAATTTGAGGGTTTTGTTTTTTAATTTATTTATTAAAGCAACATTTCAAACAGGTTAAACCATTTCAGAAGTTTGCTTAAAATGAAAATAGTATGTTGGGATATTTTTATCATTAATAGTAAATATTTTTTTATGTTAATGATTAATAAAGCAATCAATTCTTTATGTTAACCCTTTAATGTGCAGTGATCCCACTCTGGGAACACCCAACTCTGACGTTTTGACTGTTGTCAGTCACGAAGAATAGATTGGATTTCTATAAAAATAGTTGCGGGTGACATAGCTCCACGAGAATCCTTTAATTTTTAGCACATCATTTCCCGTAAAAAAATGCTCATGATTCTTTTTTAACAGCACTGACATCTGCTGAAAAATGGAAGAATGTGAGAACAGCTGGATAGATTGCCCAATGCTGAAAAAAGGGCAACCGTTGCCATCGCTCGACTTAACTACCAGCAAGATGGCGGACAATCGAGACGAGCAAGCTGTCGTCAAAAAAGGGTCTCTAGATCTGTGGCACGCGATGAACGTTTCGATCATCCGCCATCTTGCTGGTAGTTAAGTCGAGCGATGGCAACGACTGTCCTTTTTTCAGCATTGGGAAAGGGTTGCGCTTCAAAGGGTTAATGAATACATAGTTAAATTATAGCATCCATGCATACTAATGTTGATTTTTGTTTATTATCCTCTTCCAATATGTAATGGGAGGTGTGAGTATAAAGAACTTGAAATTTAGTTTGTCTACCAAATAACAACTGTGGCCTCCTCTGCTTCAATAGAAAGACCTTCATTTGGTATTGTTCATTCAGTGCTTTCACTAGAGCATGAGAATGTGAGAATCTCACTTTTTTTCTTCTTTTTCTTGCATTAAAAAATTATAACTGCAATAAATCCACACACCCTACAAATCAGTTTCTCAAAAAAAAAAAAGAAAGAAAGAAAAGAAATCAGTTGTAAGTTTAACACGAAGTTTAAAAGTGATTCTCAAGGACTTCTGAAGTTTATGAAAGGAAAAAAAGGGGGTGGGCTCCTGAGGACACAAGTTGTTCCTCAACTGTGTTACTTTTAAGCTTGGCGTTCAGTTCAGTGCGTTTCAGTACGCTAGTATGGGAAATGAATGTATTTTTCCGGATCGCTTTTCCGTACTGCGGGAGAACGTCTGTTCTTTGTACTTCTCCGCTTGAAAACCGCAGAATGACAAATGATAACCAATTATCCTTTGTTGGGTGACATGTAAAACGCTGAAACTTGTCTCCCGGGCGTGGTTACAATATTTTTGAGAACCGTCGCCAAAAGTTTCAGCCAATTTTTGCTCTGGAGAGGGAATAACGGCAGAGGCCCAGGAGGTTGGAATGGCAAAGGTCAAGGAAAGAGTCTCCGGTCACCATTTCCTCTCTTTTTTTTTTTTTTTTTTTTTTTTTCTGTTGTGTTTGCATTCTTGCTCTGAGCGCTGATATTGAGGGAATAGATAGTACTTCGAGTGGAATTTGGGGTGAGGGAGGCTAGCCCTGAATATTTTGTGTAAATATTAAGACATCATATCCCATAATATTTTAATAAGGTCTTTTATATTCCAAGAATCATATCTGCAATTCACCAATGAGCATCAAAAGAGATGCTGTCAGCTAAATCACACCTTCAAAAATCTAACATAGGTCAGTGTTTCTCATCAGATTTCATATGATTACATGATCATCTGTAATCCATTGCAAGAAATGAAATGGATTACGATTACGATTGCTAACAATTTCCATAATGACTAAATGGAATGTTAATTTAGTAAAATAACGGTGTACGGTCCATGTCATTAATTTTTTTTAATAAATATTGGACACAAACATTCTTTGTTTTGTAATATACATAAGAAAGGTAATTGGATCTTATGTCCAAATTTATTTTGTTTTGGAGTACAGGAGTAAACTTTCAGTTCAGTACGTCTGGGAGTGGTAAACATTTTAGCTACTGTTATTAGGTTTTCCTAAGCATATATCATATGAACCATAGCAAAAGCATCGGGAGGGGGGGCACAAGCGGTCACGTGCTCCTCCCAGTGCCTCCGCCCAACTTCGTCTCAAAAAATTTGTTAAATAAACATTTGTTTGAAAATGCGAAAAAATGTTCGTTTTCTGCTCTTATATTCGATATGTGCCCCCCTCAAATCTTTCCTGTGCCCCTCCAAAATTTGAGTAGGTCAGGGAGCAGTGATAAGCCTTCCTCAGGAAGCTGATTGACTCATTTAATTTTATTCTGGAAAAATTATATTATGTATATATTTGCTTCTTTAAAGTAACAATAGTAATACCCCCAATTTATGCATAAATAAAGAACAAATTTTGTTTGTGTTTTCTATGGCAAGCCTACATGAAGGGCATCTGCCCCACTTGCTTACGTTGGGCTGAGGGAGTTGTGCCTTGGGCGGAGGAGAATTACAAATTCTTCTTATGCAAGGCTGTCATTTTAACTAAATGCATCTGTACAGTAAAAGATCATGTATTACTTGTGTGAATATTTTATACTGTGAGAAATTCTGTTGTACTTTGATTAAAGAAGATAAATAATAGTTCCCCCTTTTTTTTTTTTTGGAAAGGAAGGAATTGTTTTTTTCTGGTAGGCGTTTTTACCGTTCGCGTTTTTTCGGGTTGGCGTTTTTCCGTACATTCAAAATAACAGTAATCTTGAAGTTAAAGAAATCAAATACCAAAATAATTGTCTAATAATGCAATTTTATCATAGCATTTTTGTAAAAGTTGTAAAATATTATTTTTGTCACCGATTACAGTCGACTGTAATCGGCACGAAGTCTGGTTCTCATACATTTAGTATAATTCATACAACACTGAAAGCTCTGAAAGGTGGACAGTTGTGGTTCCTTCAAAATTGTGTCCAATTTCCAGTGTTGTAAAAATTATACAAGTGTACTTCAATATTATAGCCACGTTACGTTTCTCAGAAGAGTCCCAATTATGAAGGTGTCTAACTTTAAAAGTTTCAGTTTTTTCTTGAATGTATATTATACATATATGTAATTATAATTAAGATTGTGAACAACAGTCTTTATTAAAATACTGCGTAAAGGGACCATAGTTATAATTTTTGAATTGATAATCAAAGGTATCAAAAGTTTCGTTTCAGAAATAGCTATAGTATAAAAGTCAGCTATAGTATAAGAGTCATCCTGTTGAAATACAACATTAAAATAATGTGAACACAAGTTAAACAAAAAAGTAAACGATCGGACATAATCGTGAATAAACAGTTTTATTTTCATTAAACATTCCAGCATCTGTTTAGTAGGGCAGTAGCCAGAACATATTTCCAGGGAATATGAAATATATGTCGAGAACTATTAAACCAAACTTCTGGATAAATTAAAGCATATACTATTGAGTTCATCGGAAAGTAATGCCGTTTTTACTTATGTCAATATTTTGCCTAGACAAAACTACTGAAGATAATAATACAAATTGGCACGTATGTGACTTTCCTATTGTAAGTGCTAGATTGGAAAGCATTTTCCAAAATTTGTAACTTATGGGGGATAGAGGGTCAGAACATTCTTTTCACATATCCTGAACGATCTCAAAGAAGTATAGAGATATCCATAAAATGCTTGCTGTAAAATACAGCCCTCGCGAATGCCTAAAAATTGATTTTAGAACATTTCGAATAGGATTCTTCATGGAGGGTAAACGTGAAATAGGAGGAGGGTGTCCATTTTTTTTTTTTTTTTTTTTTTTGTAAGAAGGAAGTATTATTTATAAAATGGTCCCTTTCAAATTCAACAAATACGGGTCCTATGCATAGGCACAGCTTGTTTATAAATCAATACTTGTTGTAAATTTATTTGTTTGAATTCTATGTCAGAAAACGAAATGACTTTCCGATCAACTCGATATTTAATTCGAAAATGTGGGGTGAGGGTCCGATTTATTCAGATATTGACCCCTCCTGGCTACGACCCTAAATTAAAAATAGGAAAGAAGCACATTTCGAGTTGCACGTAAAAATGTGCCCCTTTGTCAGCTGCAAGGGTTTTAACCAACACACAAATAGGAAGGCAATGAAATTAGAGAATAGAACAGAAGATAGGTAGGATGCATTGAAAAGAGAATGTTCAGAATCTACATTTTAATGTGACTACGAGACTGATTCTTAAACGCATGTATGTAATCGCATTAAATTAAATTAAATTTGCATAGAATTTGATAGTAAATAAAAAACCTGTTCACATGGCTTTTCTATTTTGGATGACGCACGTCTTTGAAATGATATATCAGAAAACATTGATCTAGAGGAACAAACGATACTTCTCTTTGTTATAAAATTAAGACTGCATACTTTCTCTAATCTCATGTTCAATCGCTTTGCTCTTCACTTTAACTATATTCCAGTTATTGGTTTTTACTCAAATTACTGATGTTCAGATCAGATTTAGATTTTTCATAAAAAGTTAATTGGCTGTCATGTGATCTCCTTTCCAATGATTATATTTCTTTGTTTCAGTAACAAATAAATGAACCGTAGCTCCTTAGCAGGTATTTAATTTTATTTTGCACAATGACAGCTGACAGTTCTTTAGCACTTACATAAATCAGGGTCAGGGATGTTGCTCGAATACAGATAACAAGAAAAGTATTTGCAAGATGTTACGTCAAAAAGTAATAAACATTTTTAGTTAAACACTTCAATCTTTTGCGTGTACAAATCTGTTTTACTTTGTTAGTTATGTAGGAAAATGTAGATGGATTTTAAATTATGCTTGAGCAGTAATCTGCAGCAGTAAAATCTGTAGTAAATTTAAAGTACGTAAACTAGAGTTTGAAATATGTAAAATATATACACTTTAAAAAATGATTTAAATCAATTGCAATATAACATCACATAATGTGAACCTAATTTTTTAGCACATACTTTATTTCTCTGTCATTAGACAATTATTAGATGCAATCGCTTGTAAAATTAGTAATATTTCAAGATGATTCGCATGTAAATTATAGCAGTGGACTCTGAATTTTATTCATCATTAAGAGGGTTGTATTCCGTTGCTGTACCTCGAGTCATCTCTTGTTAAAAGCTGGCTGTATTTTTTATTAATGACTATGTAATTTTATCTCTGAACACCCTTTATTGATAAATGTGTCCCAAAAATGTGACATAAAAGTATGCGACATAATTTTACATGTATTTAAATACTACAGGGGCGGATCCAGAAATTACTCCGGAAGGGGGCAATTTTGTACCTTGAACAGGGGGGGGGGGGGGGTAGAATGCGCAAAATCATTTTACACTTAATTAATGTAATAAACAATACCGATTAATGTAATTAATTCTAATGATAAAATCTATATATGAGTGATGTTTAAAAATAACAGGGAGTAGTACTCGCAACACCGCATCAAAAAAGACTACTTAATTTTCATTATATTTTCATAATATATTTTAACAGATTTTTGGACTTCGCCCAGGAGGGGGCGATCGCCACCACCGCCCTCCCCTTATATCCGCGCCTGAAATACTATTAGTTCACAACAGCTTTAATCTATTGTGACAATATTTCGCAAGCTGTAGAATAGGCATCACACGTATTTTTTACATATATTTAAATACTATTAATTCACAACAGCGTTAATCTATTGTTACAATATTTCATACACTGTAGAATATGCATCAGATGTATTTTTCTATAAATAGGTTGCACTCATAAAAATTTCAACAAAGGGTTACCTGGCAAAATGCGCGAAAGATGAGCAATACAATGACAAAGTCAATTAATGTAGTTTTAAAATGGAAATAATGAAACTAAAAAATTCGGTGGGTGCAGGGGGATCTCCCCCTGACGAGGCTCGAACAGCCGAGTTTTTTTTTTAACATTTTTTTTTTATTTATTTATATATATTTTTTTTTATTTAACTGTTACTATTTCTCCAAGCTAAGCTTACTTTGTAACCAACGTTAAGTAAAGGATCAAAGCACTCTTTTAACAGATATCTTTCTATTTAAAAAAAGGCATATTCTTCCCGTTAATTGTAATTCACTTTACACGAATCCTTAAAAATGAATTTCAGGGCATTTTGGAATCTTGCATCCCACGAGGGTGGGAGGCTCCCCACCACCCCTTTTTTTACATATGTTTATTGGAAGAAATAACACTTTTTTTAAATGTCAGAAATACGAATATATCAAGCCTAGTTAAAAAATACATGTTTGTATTTCTTGTAAAAGAGCAACATTACTTTCCGAATATAACTACTATTAAACCAGAACAAAAGATAAGAAAGTATAATTCACAAAAAAATGTAGAAGTATCTCTCTCATGGTCAAGAGAAATTTTAACTTCATAACCTCTAAAATAAAATGAATGGATTTTATTATACTTAATTACAAATATATTTGCCGAACAATAACGAGTATTTTTTGGTAATAAATTCTTTTTAATATTAATTATTAATACATTAAAGTAAAATATATGGTAACATACATGCATTTAATAAATTATTTATTTTAATAAACAAACTTAGTTTAGCAATCCATTTTAATAATTATTTATTGCTCAAATGCATACCTCAAAGTGACAGCTAATCTTTCAGCTGCCGAAATAGCTTTTCTGCGCAATCGAGATTTTTGAATACAAGGCGTCAGTACTTTTAAAATTTCGTTAAAATCTTGGATCCTAATGTGGAAATAATCATAAAATCTTTCTTCGTCCGTTGTTAACTCTCTTACTAAATTAAATTCGCCTAATTTTTTGCGCTTAAGAAGGGTGGGATGGACCCAACATCTTCTTTTTTTCTTGGATAGCAGCAAATAAGCAATGATCGCTTCATCCTCACTCGAGCTCGACATATTGCCTTTTAAAGCCACTGAGTATTATCTAATAATTGCCTAGGCATATGATAGAATGTAACAGAGATATCAAGCCAAATATAGTAACCCCGCCTCCTGGAGTCTTGAAAATTTACGACCGTCACTTGCAAATTGGTCATAAAATCTCCCCCTCATACCCCGCTGCGTCCGGAAAAAAACGCAACTGAACGCCGGGCCTTATTGTGTAACTGTGGCTGATGAAGACTTGGAGGTCCAGTTACATGCAATAAAAATAACTAAAAATCATAAATACCCTGATTTTTGGTGTTTACCCGAGGCAGGGATAAATACCCATTTATAAATAATGGAGTAACCACTGGGTATGTACTGTACCCAACCCAAATCTATAGTAAAAATTTCTCGGGTGGACAAAGCATTGGAAACTACTGTTTTTATTGAAGTAATTAAATTGATAATTCATTTGCTTAAAAAATATTGCATGAATTGTGATTTTTTTTTTATTATTATTAAATAAAGTTTGCAATAAATTTTATAATTTTGGGCATGCTATTAAAAGCTGTTAAAAGCAAATATTTACATTTCTGCTAACACAATATTTTCATATAGATGTTTCGATTGCTTTTGAATTAATTCAGTATAAACTTCTTTGAGCGACCACCTCCCTTAACAACCTATTTTTTGCAGAAAGGGAATGGTCGCTCCTGAGAAGTTTCACTGCATAATGAGGACAGAAACTAAAACTGATTTTGTAATACATGAATTCCAAAAATTTGATGAATTTCACACAATTTTAAAGTTAAATGTCTCAACCAATATAATAAGGACTAAAAATTTTACGTCTATACATTTCTCTGTGACAAATGTATCAAATTTCATTGAATTCTGAGGGTGTCAGGTTGGGAACCTTATTGATTTGACATGAAATGACCCTTTGACAAAATTTTATTTTTAATCAGCTTATTAACATTACTTAATTCTCTAATTTTTTTAATCATGATATTAAAAACTCATTGACATACTTAAAATAAGAGTTAAATTAAATTTTAATATTTCCAACATCTTCATGCAATCAAATTATATGAATTTCTATTACTGGATTAGTTGAATAATTTAATAGAAAAAATTATTACATCACTTTGATATACATTTTAAATAATTATTTATTGTCTTTCTCAAACATATATATAATTTTTAATCTTAGAAATATAAGCATATCAAAAACATAGCTAGAAGGTGGGTGACAGGGGCCTGGACATTTTCTGAAATTTGGATTTTGTTAACTGTACGGCAATTATCATGCCTTTTCATGAAATATTTTCACTTTGCACCTTATGGGCACGCCCTGAGTTTTTTCTGGTTGCATGCTTCATACATATATATAAACAAGGTCCGATAAAATTAGTGACTCCAATGACTTAAACAAACCCTTTGGCAGCATATATGACTCTTCTAATTGATAAAGGAGCAATATCAATTTTGAAACTAGTCACATAAGAAATTTTTCTGGCTTCTATAAAATATCTTCTATATTACAATTAAATCTTCTATATTACAATTTTTGCCTATCTCTGTATAAATAAAATTTAATTGATTTGTTTTTTTAACACTCAACCCTAGTTCTCTGATACCCAAAACATTTTGAATATTTAATGACTAACTCGCATTTTCTTTTTCTGTGAGGAGAAGGGGTTCTCACATATTTACTATCTATCCCCCCCCCCACACACACACACACTGCTTATTTTAATGCTAAAGTTGATGAGAATATTTCTCTGCAATATACAGAGTTGTGTTTAAAGGTTTGTCTAAAATCTAACTTGCCATTTAAAATGTTTTTTGAAAAAGATTAAAAAACCCTAGTTACACCAATTCAATTGAATATTTTTAAGATACTCCATAAATTATATCTTTAAACAGCTATTTTAAAATAACTTTTACAGCTACAAATCAATTTTACTTAATAAATCTTATAGATCATAATAATTTGACTTAAACCATTACAACCCCATACAAAATACAAAACAGTCACAGAAATTAGTAAATAATTATTCAGTTATTAGTTATATACATGGAATAAATATTAAATGGCAGGGAGGGAAAGAGGTAGATGAAGAAAATCAGAAGTAAATAAACAATTAGGATAATTTTGATTTTACAGAGCTTGATTTTCTTTCAGGGTACATCACTGAGCTATATGATAGAACTGGGGTGATGACATTTCCTACTCTGTACTATGATGACCACTTGACCCTTTCAGATAGATACAGTTCTCTTCAGTTTCAAAACGAGTTAAACAAAAAAATTGAATGTAACCCATAAGGCAGTACAGTATGCGATATTATTAAACTATACATGGAATATTTAAAACATTACAGGCATGAAAGTGCCCTAACACAAGAAAAGCTGAACTGAACTTTTTTCTGAGGATTGAAGGAAACAACTTTGTAAACCTGTATATTTTAACTGTCATTAAAAGATTTGTCAACTACATATATGCATTTCGAGTACTTGTTATTAATTTTAATCAATAAAACTAAATCAATTCTCACATAAAAACCTGGTGTTCAAAGATTAAAATTCACTAGGAACTTTAATAGGAAAATAACATACACAAATAAATAAATATCTGTGTGTTAATCAACAGATCTTAATTTCAATTCTCCTAAATTATATATTGCTCTCCATCTCTATGTCTGTATTTTAAATATAAAATATATTATAATTTTCATTAACTATAATAGCTAATGAAAGGTGTATGACTTTTTGTGTTTGTGAATAAATCTTTTACAAACACATGCAGATCTTTAAGGTAAATTTGATGTTAAAAATCAGCTTTAATTTGCAAAAATTGTATGTTTAATTTCATAAATTTGTAAGAAATTAAAAATATAAAATAAGGGTTATTTTTAACCCTACTGCATTGAAGATTTAAACAGAGAAATGCTAGAGTAAAAATTGTCGTTTCCAAAACGGATGGAGAAGGATTGAAACTGGAATGCTGCAGCGTTCAGTGCAATTTAATTAACCTTTTACAGGCCGAATTGAAATCCAGGATATTTTATTTTATTTTTTGCATATCTTATCTCTTAATACATTAGTTAAAGGATATTAGTCATTTAAGTGGTAAAAAAAAGTATTGTATAAAATTTTCACTGCGTTCCCAATTGGGAGCAGAGGTAATTTCTAGGTCTACTTTTACACTGGTTTCAAAAATGGAATACAGTAGAGAGCCAGAAATCCGCACAGCTTGGGACCAAGGCTTGTGCAAATTTTAGGATTTTGCAGATTTCAGGCCATAAAAGATAAATCCTATTACATTTCAGACTTAAGAAAAGGAGAATACAATTACAATGAAATAAAAATACAGTCAAAAGTATTTCATTTATATTTTCACTTTAAATACAAAAGCATAGGAGAAAAAAGAAATTACATGAAGACTAGCAAAGCAAATGGTTTCAAAATTTCCTTTCTCTAATTGTGAAAACATGTTCTATGGTGATTTGTTTTAAAATATTTTTTTCTACTTTGTTTCTTTCTTTCTTTTATTTATTTAATTTTGCAAATTTTATAACTGTTTAAATATGCAGTTTAAGCAATAACTGTTTAAACTGCATATTTTCATCAGAATATTTAAACAGAATTATGATTAATTTTTGTTTTGTTATAGAACTTAGCTGTTGTAAAAATTTAGGGTATTCTTTTCTTAACTTTAAACTTTTATGAAATGGATTTTATTATTATTATTATTACCCAAGTTTTAGAGCATCATCAGAATCATATTTATCTGGATTCAAGAAACTTTTTAACAATTTCTTTATTGGTGGAATACTACGAATTTCATTATTTATATCAGAGAAGGTGTGCGGATTTCGGACGTTTGCGGATTTTAAGTTGGCGGATTTCTGGCGTTCAACTGTATACCAATGGGTAGTTTAAATAATAAGTAAAATATTAAGAACTGATAAAAGATTTATTTTTAAATTTAAGTAAAGATATGATTTGAGTTTGAAGGGGGGTGCGTATCATGATAGTTCTGTAAAAATTTAAGAAAATGGCTATTTTCATGATTATTTTGTTCTGTTTCCCCACTAATGATAGCACTGCAACTTCGAAAAATCAAGTCATCTTTTAACTTTATCTGCTAATTTTTTCAATTTTGATAAAATTTCATTTTATAATAAATTTTTAATTTGACGTTGCGAATTACAAACGGTTAATGTAGTTCTTGCTGAAAAAAGATGGATTTTCGTGTTTTCATGGATGTCAATCAGTTGCTTTAAATTCAACTACATCACTTTGTGGTCTAATGATAAAAAAAAAATTTACAATTGCATTTCACAAATAATTTGCTCTGCATTTTATTTATTTATTTAACTAATTAATTTTTATTTTAGTTCATTTATGAGCATAAACTTAATTTCCTTTGAACTGATTTTTGAAGTTTTTTCTTACTGTATTACCTAATTTATCGATTTATATTAAATTTGAGTGTTACTATTGTCCAATCAACATGAAAAATAATTATGATCAGTGACATATACAAGGGAGGGTTTGGGGGTTCAACCCCTCCCCCTTGTTAAATTTTTTTTTATCAAAATGTCCATAAGTTTTGAATTTTTAACTTAAATATTATGCATTTTAACAAAAAGTTATGTATATAATCCCCTCCTTGAAGTAACCTCCTTGAACCACTACTTGAACCACTTGTAACCTTGAACCTAGAATCCCCTCCTTGAACCACTCAAAAAGTAATTTGTAGAAATATTTCCTAGATAGGATGATGTGATGTGGTCAAAAGCACAGCAGAACAGACGACATGTGACTGAGTAGTCGCTTCAGTTCTATACAATAATTCAGTGGGGCACACACGATTGTATTTGTTACGACTTCATTTGTACGTGAGGTAAGAAAATAAAATACCTTTCTAATAATGTGATGCAGAGTAGCTCCTTCTGTATATAGTTTAATGCTCTCTCTACAACTTAATATTTCTGCCCACAGGATTAAAAAAAACCTTGCAGTCAGTTGTCTTTTAAATGTACCTGCAAAATAAAAGTTTGTTATTACGTAAAGTAAACAGAGGTGGGCAAAGTTAATACAAAAGTCAATTTTAGTAGCTAGTTTTCACCAAGGGTGCAGAAAATGTTCAATACCCAGTATTTTCACAGAATGATTTTTTTTTGTTGTTGTTGTCGTCCAAAGATTTCCCCCCAAAACAACCATATTTTCATTCTAGTTTAAGCAGAGCTCTTATTACTACATTTACACGATTACAACTATCAAAAAAATTTTAATATTTATTGAATGAAAAAATAAAGTTCCATTGATGGGTGAAATTATTTATCATGATACGTTCCTTTGGAATGAGAGAAGTGGGTGATGGGACAGATCTAGGATGAGTGTAAAGTGCATACCACACCTTCTCCTTACATTCAATCTTCAATTCAGACAACACTTTTTTCAACTGCTTACCACAAAAGATGGGTGAAAAGCCTTGTGTGATATGCATGCTTAACATTCGCTACTTTTCCCAGCCGATTGGGGGAAAATTGGGCATTTTGATCAACTAGTTCAACTTTTGCGAGACCAACAACAGGCAAGCAAATGGAGAAGTTGCGGTGACATCACAAATTTATTCATTCCCTTTTCCAGCCAAACCAGTTCAGTGAAATAGTTGATTGAATTGAAGATTGAACATAAGGAGAACATGTGCTTTAGTGGAACTGCAGTTTTAGCATCATTTCATGACAAATGTAACTCTACAGAAATATAACTTTTATTCTTTAAATACACAAAATTACCTCCTTAGCGCATTTTAAGCATATTCTGCAACCCTGGTTTTTGTTACTCAAAAAGTGAACTGGGATAACCGCTAAAGTGTTAACGGTAAGTTATCCATTAAAAGTTAACCACCTGGCAGATGTACTCCTGTTTAAGCATTACATTTATAAATAGTAGAAGTAGAGGCTTGGCTTTGGCACACAGGCAAATGTGACAGTTTAATTAGATTAAGTATCTGATGATTTTAATTTTGATTTAAATGCAACATAATCATTTAAATGTGACCAAGATTTTGAGTCCTGTTCAGAACTGGCAGATCTAACATTCCTGTTGCTCGCATGCTCACTAACAGATTTAATGCCTTCTTCAGTTTCCATGATCAGGGTGTCTACCAAATTTCTGAAAGTCAATTTCCTGACTTTTGGGAGATCCCGGGAAAAAAATTCCTGACCAATGCATTTTACTTTGGGAAATTGCACAATGCCCCCTCCTTTGTCTTTATATTTGCATATTTTGTACAACTTCTTGAAATCAATTTTAACTGAAGTATACAGGATTAAGCTTTCATCAATTGAGAAACAGAAGCTGTCACTCTTTCTGATACAATTAACTAACTGTTCTTAGAAATATGGACATACATACATAAGATTAAATTTTCGAATGGTAAACAGTTTCAATTTTGGTAGTTTTACTCATTTTTTAAAAATTCATAAAAAAATAACTGCTCAACCAACAAATTTTAAAAACTGGATTTTTTTTCATGTACTCCATAGGTACAAATAAAAATAAAAAATCATTGAAATATGAAAAATCTAGGTTCGGATACTATATCAAAATTAATCTCCAATTGAAATTAAAGCAGCACAGATATTAATTGTAAATGTAAGTAACAAACAACCAACAGCTTTAATACGGCTTCTGTTTACTCTTACTCAATCAAAATCACACTTAATAATCAATTAACGGATTAAAATTAATGAAATTAAGAAAACCATTAACAATCTTTTTAGTATAATTTAAATTACTAAGCAATAAGTTAATTTTGTTAATTAACAATTGCTTAGACAGATTGATGATGTTCTGCGTAGCTTTGGTATTAAATTTGATAGCACTTAATGTAGGGGGAGAGAAGGTACAAAATGCAAAAGAGAAAAACTAGTTTAACAATTGATTTTTGCACAGATGCAGGCTTAAAAATTACACTCATAGAAATTATGATGATAATATTAGGCATCAATTGCACCAATCTATTTTTCGAAAATTATACCATAGCACTACAAATTGGTTTACTTAGGAGACATAGTACCTTTTAAAGTCCAAAAAATCAATTTTTCAAAAATAATTCAGATTGTTAAGAATATTTTAAAACAAACTGCTTCAAAATCGAACGAAAATTACACCCGCAGCAATTAAAAGCAAAAAAGCTAACATGGACTCTTTTCTTTAAATGCACTACAAAGAAACTTGATTTTCTCAGTCTCTGATTTTTACACTTCCCACAAGATTCTAAAAAAGTTATGAATGAAAGTTATAAAATTGTACGTATGTGCTGCCCATATATGTAGATATTTATTCTCTGAAGCTCAGATTTGATAATGGGACCAAAATATTTTATTTTATAACATAATTTTTAAAATTATTGAAATTTTAGTGATTTATGTCATTTGAAATCAGAGGTTCATAGAGTCAAGATCTACCATGCACAACCTATATGTAAAGTTTCATAACTTACCAATCATAGCTTTTTTTTTTTTTTTTTAAATCTTGTGGAAAAATGTAAAAATCAGAAACTGAGAAAATCAAGTTTCTTTACACTGTGTTTGAAGGAAAAGTCTAGCTTTTATTGATGTGGGCATAATTTTCATTTGATTTTGCAGTAATTGTCATTCGATTGCTGCAATGCAGTTTGTTTTTAAATATTCCTAACGATTTGAATTACTTTTTTTAATTGTTTTTGAAAAAGCGATTTTTTAGAAGTTTAAAGGTACTATGTCCCCCTTAAGCATAGCTTTTAAATTATTTACAATACTCAGCTATACAAATTTTAAACAACACAAATGTAAATAACTATAATTAAAAATTCGGTGCAGAAAAATTATTTTTCAAATATTTTTATTTCGTGATTAAATTAACCTTTAACCACTTTGTACAATTGGTATGGCCTTTATATAGGCCGTTGTTATAATGTAAAGACACATTTGGGATCCTAAAGTTTTATAAAAGAAAAAATGGGGAAGATTGTGGCAATTTCACCTGATCATTTTAATTAAAATGGACTAGCCAATTGACATTCAAATATTGTATTAGTAGGAAAAGTGCCTGGGTCTAATTTTGCCATCATTTTCAAAAATAAAACATTCGATTATAACTTAGCATTCAAAAAAGGAAAAGTACTTCACAGGTTGAAAGTTAGCTAATATTTTTTTTTAAAGAAAAGAAATACACTGGCCTCCAAAACTTAAAACATGTTTTTCGAAGCTCATTTATTAACATAAATGATAAAAATGAACTTTATGCAAATTTATGCAAAAAATGATAACTATCACTTTTTTTTAATAGAAAAGAACAGGAATATATGATTGAGAAAAAAATATGCACAAATCAGGCTTTTGTAATTACGCGAACTTTTGTTAGCAGATTCATAGAAAGACAGTAGGCCATGATGTCTGGGAGAAGTAGTTTGCCTGATTTATTAAGGTGGCGGGTGGTTGGATGGATAGAAATGGGGTTGTCACAGGCTGATGCTGCTAGGTGTATTAGTGTGTCTTCCAGTGTGGTCCACCATCTCTGAAATCAATATCAAGCCAAAGATTCCGTGTCCAGAAGACATGATCCAGGCCGACCACAAGCTAAAACACCTGCACTGAATTTTCTAAGTCCTTTTTCAATATTAAAAATAACAGACACACTCATAACACAGGGATGTTAAAAGTGGATTCCGGGGAGCCAGTGATTTGAAAAAATTTAGTGTGAAAAAAAATCTTTTCTTAGCATATAAGCATAATCTCTGGTGGTAGCCCAAATGGAGATGCTTTTGACCTCTTAAATGAGGCACACATTCACCAGTTCCGTATCTCTTCTTCATACAAGTGTACGCCTCATCTGTGACCTGTGGAACTTCTTGGTGGACTACAGTGAGGACCTTACACTTTTTCAATTGCAAGTTCATCACTGTGGTCCACCAACCTTCCACCAAATCAACAGTTGACGGAGTGATCCAATTGAAATTTTTGGTTTCAGACAGAAAATTTTCATTTCCTCACTGTTTTATAATATTCATTTTTTACTATTTTTTTAAATTAACATTTTGGTCATAATTTCTTCTACATACAGTTTATCATTTTGTATATCATTCCCTAACAAGAATTATTTTATGAGGCTAATGCAGTGAACACATACACTGATAAAACTAAACCTAAAAAAAAAAAAATCAAGGAATTTTTTTTTCTTCCCAGGAGCCTTTAATAAATTTTTAGATATAACTTTTTATGCACTTCGACTTAACTACTGCTTCACTAGCAATAAATCTGAAAGCAGAGTTTTAAAGTATAGTGTGTAATACAGGAGAGTTGCAGTCTTTGGAGAACATTTCATCCTTTAAAAGAAAAAAAAAGAAAAACGATATGTACTGTGCAGAACAATTAAAGTGAAATGTCCTTTATGCTATGCCTTATCTATTCACTTTTCACCCAATTTTCATGCCTATTTTGCAATTTACCATAGTCTGCCAGACTTCCAAAAAATGCCTGCAGAACATTTACAACTGTTTGAGATCATGTTGCAGAAAACAGCCTATAATTCTGCTCCTGGTGCAGTAAAATTTTAAAAAATTAATTAACGAAGAAAAGAAACTTAAAATTATTTTTACAGACTTACTATATTATATAAAATTATTTTCACAGAAATTTATTCTATTATTTATAGAGTGGGTCTATAAATTGAAAAAATGTTCAAAATAAGGTAGGAAAAAAAAGATTACACTACGAAAAAACTCCTCTCATTCACTTTTAAAAAGTTATGCTTTTTAAGTTTGTGTTCGACCTCTCATACAAAAAAACTTACAATTAGTAAAATGTGCTCCACACTTTAATGACGTGATGTACAAAATTTGTTAATTCTATTCTAAAAAGTGTTAAGAGATATGAAGATAAGTATATGCTGACTTAAACCATTTTCAGTGGCTCTTGAAGAGAAAAAAATTGTGTAAAGTGATCACATTTCAGGGGTCATACAGATATTAGAAAGAAAATCACTTTTTTCCACTCTAGCAATAAAGGTTTATATACAAAATCATGTGTAGGCCCATATCATATTTGTTTAAAGGGGTCATTCCATGCCAAATCACATGATTTTAATAGTCGACTGTACTCTTACATCTCGGATTTTAAAAAGATCTGTATACCCTTGTAAGATAAATTATTTTTTTTCGAATTTTTTGCACTGAAATTTTTTGCAAAAGAATTTTTGAAAATTACCACTTTTGCTTGGTTTTGTCATCTCTAGCTTCCATACGAGTTTAGTAAAATCCTTCTACTTTATTTATTTATTAACAAAATGAGTTCATTTTGGTATCAAATTAAAGCTAAATTTTTCCTCTATTATTAAAGTTAAAAAAAAATTCATTAAACTATTGTATGAAATTGTCACTAGACATTCAAAATTACTTTTTGTGATTTTTCCCACAGTATTTTCAAAAAGCTGTATCTAAAAAACCACAAATGTCACATGTACCTTTTTTTTTTTTTTAAATATAATCAGCTGCTAACAATATACATGGGTAATTCCGTGTGTGACTTACACGACATTTGAGATTTTCTGTATGTTTCACTTTTGTTCAAAAGTGTAAATTAAGAATAAATTTAAACTTTCAGTAACGAATCATAGAGGAGTAAAGTAAATACACTTATGTATTATGTTTTCAATAAAAATTTGTGCGATTTTTTAATGTTTAAAAAAAATAAAATAACTGTTTGTGACTGACACAACGCAAAAAGAAACTGGTTTAGACTTGCTTTCACTTATATTAAAAATTCTGCTCTAGACTTAGTTCTTAAAATTTGAAACTCGCATGAAATATCAAGAATAGTGCATACAACAATAATAAGAATCAAATTCGAGTTCAATAAAATTTTTAAATCTTTTATTTGAGTTATCTGCTTGTGACTGACACGACAGATAATGTGTGACTTACACAATATCTGCAAATATTCAATCTGAAAACACAAGTTTGTTCATATAAAAACATATTTTTTTATTTCGTTTACTCTCTAGTATACTTGTAATCTTTAATAAAAACTTTAATATATATTTATTAAAATAGCATTAATGATTTTATGCTTCTTTACAAAGTAAAAATCAACACTTGGGTATACATTCTTATGGAATTACCCACATGCATGTTTTAAAAATAAAAAGGGTGGTTTTTGTGGTCATTAGTTAAAAATTAATTTCTTTGCTAAAAATCTTACTTTGCAATAAAGTTTTCTGTACCCAATTAAAATCTGCTTTAAAACTTCATAAAACACTTTTGTCCAATTTTTGCACACATTTGTGAACTTTTACATCTAGTGTATATGTCCTTCCAGATAAAAATGATAGTGAGGGCTCTGGAATATCTGTCTGTATATTTTCGTAGGGCACCCAGCAGCAACCATTGTTCGCAGGCTAGATGTATGATGCTGAAGGGCAAGGAGGATGCATAAACTGAACTTTAGCATCTCTTTCTTTTTCAAAATTGTCAAGAACCTTTCCTGTCCACCACTTATTCTCATAAATAACTGCATAGTATTTTTCTGGGATAACATCTTCTATACATCTAAGTTCATTATAAATAATTACTTTAAAGAGTTTTTTAACCCTTTAATGAGCAGTGTTCCTGCTCTGGGAACACCAAACTCTAACATTTTGACTGTTGCCAGTCACGAAGAATAGATTTGATTTCTATAAAAATAGTTGCGGGTGGCATAACTCCACGAGAACCCTTTACTTTTTAGCACGTCATTTCCTGTAAATAAATTCTCACGATTATTTTTAACAGCACTGACATCTGCTGAAAAATGGAAGAATGTGAGAACAGCTGGATAGATTGCCCAATGCTGAAAAAAGGGCAGACGTTGGCAACGTCTGCCCTTTTTTCAGCATTGGGAAAGGGTTGCACCTCAAAGGGTTAAACATGAAACCTCCTTTACTAAAAGTTTTTTTAAAAATGGTTTTCCCATGTTCCTGCTATTGATATTGAATTTTTGTATCTCCTACTTCCTTTTCAGATGCCTCAGCTGATGTGAAAAACACTAATCCCTTTATGTTGCTGGAAGCAAAGTCAAATAAAATAAATCTTGTGCACTCAAGATTTGATCTTGAAGTATTCTCTGTAGACTTGCCCTAGTCCTAAGGCGCTTTATTGTCCCCCAACTCCATCACATGCATTTTTGCCATGACTGGTAGCAGAAAAATCCCTTCCAGTTGTCATTCCCTAGTCTCAACTTGAACACAAATTAAAACAAAGTTCTCGTAATTTTTATATTCTGCAGCACAGCCATCACTGAAATATACAACATTTGATAGATGGGTATTCTATTATTTCCATGATTAAAGACATTAAATTAAATCAAATCTTAATTATTATTTAAAAAATACCTCCTAAATAACAATTTAAAATATAGATAATGTTTATACTATATCAAATAAACATCCAAAAATTGTGATTACATTAGAAGAAAACTTTGAATACAGAAATTTGGAACAAGACAGACAATAATCTGAAAATGTCAGTGTTGCCAACTCTGCTGGGAAAAAAATTATCAGCAAAGTTTTATTTCTCTCCCACATATCTGCTTATTTTTTTTAAAGACAGTGGTGAATTATTTATACCTTTCGGTTTGTACATGTGCATTATAAAATAACATTTTATATTGGAAGTGAGCAAGTGGAATGGACAGTATAAATCAGTAATAACTGGGTTTTGCTTTAGTTTAGATTTTTTAGTTACCTATTGTTTTAATATTTGATTTTTAGTTCTGATTGAAGGTTGCAAGAAAATTAAGTACAACGTGTGATTTTAGTGGAAATTATTTTATTAAGTGTTCTGTTTTGTAATTTTTTTTTATTTATTAAATCATATAATTACTAAGTAATAACTGTTTAATGACTATTTTTCATTTGATATAAAATAATGGAACACAACTTTATTACATCACAACAATATTTGTAAATTCAGTGGAATTTGATCCAGTGTTTTTGACTTTTTACAAAAAAAAAAAACTAAAATACAAACCATATTTCATTATTTGACCACTTATTGAGAATGATAATATTAGAAAAACTCCTGTCGATATCATTTATGTTTTTACATAGAATTAAAATTCCTTATACTGATATTTTGAATAATTATTTTTTCACTTGAAAAGCAACTAAAAATACCCTCTTCATTTTTTTTTTTTTTTTTTTTTTACATAAACAATCTACGGTTAGACCTTTCTACAAAAAAAAAAAAAAAAAAAAAAAAAATTGATGCATGATGTTAGTTGTGGTTTGTAAGTAATATTTTATTAAACTTTGTAAGGGTACAAAATTGAAAATTTTATTTTAAATGCTTAGTGCTAATTTTTTGTGCCACCTAGTACAAATTTTTTACTTTATTTTGAAAGAGATAAATGTTATCTTTAATTTGATACCAAAATTATTCAATTTGGAAAAACATAAGTGAAATACAAAGAATTTTCCAAATTCTCTCAGAAAGTGTTGTAAGCTAAAGAATGCTGATGCGCAAAATAAATAAAATTCAGACTGAATTCTGGACAAAAAATTCTAAAATAAGAAGTAATTTGAGGTTATCTCACAAATGTATACACATGGAATAATTTTCAAAAAAATCTTACCTGGGAGCACATAGCATCGGGTGATTTGACATGGAATGACCCAAAGATATTTCTAAGATATTTTATGAAGAAAGGTTGAAATTTTATACATAATCTCATTAGTGTATGGGGCACATTTTACTAATTGGGAATTTTTTTATTAATTTATTTTTTGTATGGGGGTCTGATAGAATTTAAAAATTGCAATTTTTCAAAAATTAATGAGAGGAATTTTTTTTATTTTTGGTACTTATCACCCCAGCAGCCTGCCAAGACGAACCATTTTCTGCAAAGATAGATGCCGGACACTTGAAATCATCTATGGTTTAGAATACAGCTGGCAAGAGTTTGCCAGCACATTTGACGAAAAAAATACTTCGGCAAGAATAACCAAAGGGATAATAAGCACCTTTTTTTTTTTTCTCTTGATGACAGAAATTAGGTATTTCTGTCATCAAGACATTATACATAAGAAGTTTATATAAAACTATATCACTGTTTCATTCAGATTGACCCACTGCTTATTATATGATTTTTCAAATTACATAACTGAAGTTACATTAGAAAAATATCTTATGGACACAACTACAGATGTAAATATGTAGCTTTTTTAAGCAAATATGATGCTCTTCTACCTTTCCTGCTTTGCTTATATGTTAGTGCTAAATATACAAGCAATTCTAAGAACAAAATCTACTTTCAATTGAAGCAATGCATGAAAATTTTCATCCCAGGAGATATCAAAATAATTCAACAGAAAAAGTTTGTTAAACAAACAAGATACAATATTAAAGAGAAAAAATAATTATTACAAAAATAAATAAATAAATAAAATTTTGGAGAACAGGCAGTGTAATTAACACTTTTAACAAAAAAAACAGCCTAATCATAAAGATATGCAAAATAAATTAAAATTAAAATGCTGAATTAAAAAAATTAAAACTTTAATTAAAACAGGAGGGACAGTACAGGAATGAAAATGTTTTACAGTACACATGAAACATAACATAAATTTACAATTAATGCAGCTTTCGAAACGTATAATTAAATTGATAGCAATACAAGGGTGAATACATTAGCTTCGTTCATTGTTTCCAACGGTTAATAAAGTATTTTTACAAATTCAAACATGCGATAATTATACAAAAAGTCATGCTACTCTAATTTGTTTACATTCAATTGCGGTATATCCAAGGAAAATGTTCTCTACAGATACATTTTTTTAAAGAGAAAGTAAATGCAAAAGGCATGGTCCTTAGAAGCAACACACAGCAGCCATATTATAAATGATCAAAGAAATTAGAAACTAAAAACACATGCTTTTACAAGTAACTTACTGAACTAAGGATTCATTTTATAAAAGTCTATAAAAATTTAACAATTAAAACTAATGAAATATACAAATTTGAAACAAATACCGCGAAATTATTAAGGTTAAATCCTGTCGGCAAGCACAATCACTCAATGATACACATTCGGTTGCCATTTGCGAAGAAATAGCATAATGAGGGGGGCAACATTAAAAACATATGCCAACTGAAGAGGGCGCGTACTTATAAAAGAAGATTTATCAAGTGTCGGCAAACATCGCTGATAATTTAATATAATGTAAAATGATAAATTTCCCACAGATATATGCTTATTTGTTCTTTCAGCTCCTTTGTGAGTTAATTAAATAAAGGCTCCGAAAATGTCTTTTATTGTTTTTATAACTACTGTTGTATATGGTAAATCACTTATGATTATTTTATCCGAATTCATTTCTTCATCTAGAAAAAAAAAAAAAAAGAATTGAATCATTAGTTTTGCGAGGTTCAAAGTGATCCTGAATTTGATTAAAACATGTCCTATGGTTGCACTTTTTTTGTTTTTTGTGTGTTGTAGCAAGCCTACACGAGGGCAATCACTCAATGAGGGCCTAGGAAAGATGTGCAGGGACCGATTATGACCAACAGGGACCGGGGTCGCCGCGACTGAAGAAACAGAGAGGAGAAATCAAGAATTGTTTACTCTCCCCTCCCTTCCCGGGGGCTCCGCAGGGACCCTGGGCATTGAATTTGGGGGGCTCCCAATTTGCACCCCATCCTTGGATACGCCATTGGATTTTAGACGAGACGTTTCCTATGCGATAACGTTTCCTATGGTTCCTATGCGAAAGGAGACAGTTGCTTTTTTCTAGTCTGACAAACTATGCTTAATTTCAATTTTATTATTTTTAAAATCTTCAATAAAGACACTCTATGTTCACAACTGCTGTAAGATGTGTCAAAAGATACACAGAGTCAGGTGCAAACTGTTCAGAAATAACATTATATTATGCATATTTAAAGTTATTATTTAATTTGTATTCAACACTAAACTATACTTACTTTATCGTACGTTATAAAGTTACTCTGTTTATTCTTTTGATAGAACATCTGCCTCTGAATGTACACCCTTTTTTAAAAAAGTATCGGAGTATAAGCGAAACTTCCTATTTTAGTTTGGCAAATACTCAGTTAGTGTTTGAAACGTGCACAACTGGACAGAAATATGAAAATTTATAATTACACATAACCTAGTTCATATTTCATGATAAATAACTAATATACGAAATCAACAAAGGAAGTTTGGCTTTTACTTGAAAATTTTCGAGCCGAAGAAACTTCTAAAACTATTAAGATTTTTTGTTAAACATTTTCATTTTACTATAGTTAACTTGTATAACGCTTGCTTTATAAGGTCTTGGAGATGTTTTTTTTTCTGTTTTTTTTTTTTTTTTTTTTTTTTAAGAAAGGGCAGGGGTATCAAATGTTCTCACTACTTACTAGCATCTGAGTGATCGCAAGTATACGTGATCGTTAAATTTATTACTGCATACAATTGTAAATACGAAAACAAAAACTATCTTTTTGAAGTGAAGAGAAGTATTAATTTCGTGTCGACGGTATTTATATTTTGCATACGCCTCCTGTTAGCTTTCTGTGGCTATCTATCCTTATAGTGTGTAATTATGTCAGATTTTGAAACTTTCGAGGCAGATTTAGCTAATAATGAAATCCCAGAGCAAGATCCAGCCGCAGATTTTATTCAGCGAGAACAAGATGCATTGGCAAAAATAGAAAATCCAGACTTAGGCTTAACAGATTTTGTCGCTTCTGATTTTTCAAACGGTATAAAATTGTTTTCTTTTATTACATTCATTACATTTTGGTAATTAAATTGCAGTATTTGCTAAGTAGCATAGAGCTTATTAGGTACGCTTACCTCATTTGTTGCGTATTTAATGAAAATTAAAGTGAGGTGTACTAGATTTTTATTTGAATACCTGCTGTGTTTTTATGTACCTCAGTAAGTAATTTCGATTAGATTCAACAACGAGTATTTTAGGTAACAGTTCTATCCCTTTAGTTTTTATGTATTTCTGAATTTGCGGCTTTTGTTATTAAAATCGCCTTCTAATGTCCCCATCGTTCTAATGTTAAGATTTCAAGCGAAGTAGGTGTTACACATTACACTTACGGTCCTAACTAGCATTGTGATATTATTCTCAAAATAGAGCTAATACAGAATTATGAAAGAAAGTATCCGATTTGAAGGATCACGATTAGGTATCATAAATATCAAGCATTGATAATCTTATGTGTAAACTCGCTTATTAATAAACAATTAATACTAAATAGAGGAATATTTATAATTTTTGACATTTGAAATAAGGTGAAGTGTCATTCCATATCAAATCACACACTGTCTTGCTCCATAGTAAGATTTTTTTTTCTTTTAAATTATCACCAAACTCATGTTGGTGAAACCTGCATTTATCTATTTGTAGAACATTTTGTCCATTTTTGGAGGTATGGACATCTGAAAAACTATCATTTTTGCAAATTTCGGCCATCTTGGATTTGGCACTACTGTGAAAACTGCATTTAACTTGAGAAATAATGGTTCAGATTCAGTAGCATATGCTGACTTTCTTCAAGGTGCAGAGATTATAGACATAATCTTTGTTAAAGGACATAATCTGTATGTAAAAAAATATATGGGCTATGTGTTAAAAGATATTTGGCAAGTGTCACAACTCCCCCACCCCCCTCTTTATGTAAACCACTGTTCAAATCCGACAATTCTGGTAACAATTTGGAGCTATTTATATGAGGAATAAAAATCCAGTGCTTGAATAAAACTAAATGTATGCTTTGATGCATTTTTATATACAAAATTTAAAACTCTTCAGTATTTTTACCAAAGTTTATTGGAGTGTATAAAACATTGCTGCTATACGATTGACATTTTTTGTCATCTTATAAAAAATGGGTACCTATGTATTATCCCGGCAGTCCCCAAGGACAAGCAATTTTTTGCCAAGATAAATGCTGGACACATGAAACTATTGATGGTTTGGAATATGATTGGCAACAGTTTGCCAACACATTTGACGAAAAAATACCGTATATACCCGTGTATAAGCCCACCTTTCTTTGACAAAAATTCGGATTGAAAGTAGGGGGGTGGGCTTATACACGGGTCAAAAAATTTCAAAATTTGATCATCAGAGAATTCAATGCTTAGGGAGGAGAGTTCGGTGGAGGGGAAAACATCTACACACATGCTCTTGCTCACAAACATGTATATGTATATATGAAAACCATATGCCCGGGAATTGATATGTTGTGTCCCCCCCTCCCCACTCGGTGCCCATGTATTCGTGATAATTAATTTGGTTTTATGTTAACAAAAGAAAGATGTAGCATATTGGGCTTTTGTATTGAAAGGCAATATATTACAAGGAAGATTAAAAAAAGAGAAAAAAATAAATTACAATTCAGCATATTCAATTACTTTCAGTTTGAAATCCTTGTCTTAAGACAGAGACATTTTACTTTAGCCATCTTCACTGAAGCTCTTGCATTTCGAATGCTGTTCTTGAATGTGAAGAACGTGGTTATCGCTATTGGTTTGCAGTCAGAACTGCGCTGTAAAGGGGTTGTGGTGCAAAACAATCGCGTGATGACTGGATTCTAGTCTAAATGTGGTAGGGGAGTTTTTCACAGGGGCGTAAATTTTCAAAGTAGGAGGGTCAGTCAGTTTTGAAAGATTTCTTGGAGAAAGTTGGGGGGTGGGCTTATACACAAATATATACGGTAGTGTAATGGGAATGACTGCCAGGATAATATGTAAGTACCAAAATATGTTGTATAACTTAACAATCTTTACACAAAGCAAATAAATTGAAATGCTCTTGTTGGTTAAAATTTTGAAAATTTGGAATTTATGATGTTAAATTATTTGTTCTGAAGTAAATGACATATAAAGCAGTGCTTGCTCTAGACTTCAAAATTTCCCTTAAAATGTTAAAATCGCAGTTTAAAATTAATAGAAAAATTGACTAATTCTGCAACCCCCCCTCTCCCCTAAGATTCATTCAGTTTTAATATCTCCAGAATACAAAATTTACATTACTAAAAACAGAATAAAATCAAAACTCATAACAAACAACTCAAAAATCCTTATATATTGATTCATATTAAACCTAAATAGTGCACTTGATTTTGAAAATCCATATAAGTAAACTCGTATATCGAACAGAATTATCCATCTTCCTTAAAACGTAAATATCCATTTTTTCGTCACAATTCTTTATTGCAGCAAATCACATAAAAGTAAAATAACACTACATATGATAACCTTTATATAAATATGCTACAATAAAAGACAATACATATGAAATCTCAACCATAAACCAATACAGTAAATCATTCAATAAATATTTAAGTATAAACAAGAGCACATACCTCAAATTTTCTATAATTCCTTATTAAATGGCCTCTATGCTTCACATACAACACATTAAATCGCCTCTTAAGATAAGCGAATTCATTAGTTTTAAATCTTTGCCAAATTTAATATAAAAATTTCCAGAATTTTGCTTCTTATACACAACTTGTAAATAACTCTACACTTGTAACTTAATCAAAAATCATTTTCTTTTACACACAACATTAAAGCATGTTCAACACGTACACCGGTTGTGCCAGGCTGTCAGGTTCAGTTAGCAATTAAATTCTTTCAATGAATCGCACAATTCCTCCAAAAATGATCGGTCCACAGTTAATTTCTTTGACCAATCACATAAGTTCGTGGCTGATGGGAAAGACAGGCTGCGGTGCTGACATTTGGTCACACCCTTATTGCTCTCGAAGAGTCACCCGACCTAGGGGGTGTAGCTATCTCGGACCAAGATGGCCACACCTCGTAAGTCACATGACTCTGCGAGGGCAAAAGGGGTGTGACCAAATGTCAGCACCACTGCCTGTCTTTCTCGTCAGCCACGCATAAGTTCTAATTACATCATGAAACAACACACCTCTGCACAAGGGTTGCTAAATACCTCTTCTCGATTAGCATTGCTGACACACTTGTTTACTCATCAAAAGCTTTGATGACGTGTCTGGCTTGGCAACCAGCACCCCCTTATGGTATTATTCCCTGATTTTGCACCTGAATGTTTGTTTTCGCACAAAAAATATTGCTGTAATGCATATGATCTTGGACCATCATTTTGTTAAACTACAAAATATAAATATCAATTTTTTCAAAATATAAATATCAATTTTGTGCTGTTTAAAATAAAATTGGTAATGTCTTACTAATCTTAATATAATACAGGCAACACACGCATGCTAATTTGAGTCATTCCACAATCACTTACGTTAATTACATTTAGACAGCATTTATTTTCTGTTTAACATGTGATGTGCTGATTATGTTGCCTTAGTGGTTGAATTGTATGGTATGGTAAATTTTAGTATAATGGATCAAATCTTTTATATCTACTGTGGTTTTCTGTTCTTAAATATGTATATATATCCAGAAAAAAATTAATGTCATGGTCACTTACGTTATCCACACAAAAAGTTTTTGTTAATCTGAAACTTATTTTATTTTTGTTCTGTTACTCAGGTTTAAAATTCACAACTTTTCAATATGATGGACAGCTATTCAGAGAGTTAAAAAACATTTTTATTTGTTTAAGGAGATTTCAATAGTCTCTGTAAAAAAAAAAATTAGTATTTAGTCACTTATGTTACACAACATTGGTCACTTACAGAACTAGTCAAAATTATTTTAAAATATGTACTCTAATGTTCATAGCAACGCTGTAAAATTTTCAGTGTTGCCAGACAAGTTCAGATAGTATACAAATAAGTCTATATATTAAAAAAAAAATTCTAAATACATTTTGAAAATTTTATTTATTTTTGGTCCCCCTTAACATAGAGTGACCCATTTGATGAATTTTAGCTGTGCCTCTATCCTAAATTTCTGTAACACCTTTGCATTAGCGATGTAACGAATAGTGATTTAGCTGTATACTGAGTATATGGCGCATAGTTTAGGTCAAACACCAAATATTCGACAACTGAATATTAATTTTTTTAAATTTCATTGTAACTATAAATAAAATGTTGCTTTTCAATTTTGTAATTAAATACTAAAAAAATTCAATTGGAGTGACTCCACTCAACTTTCTGAACACTTACAATTAGATCCTTATCAAACATTTAAATAAATTTTAATCGGTGAATAATTCAGAAAAGTCTTAGTTTTTTCAATTTCAGCTCAGTCAAATGTACTGTTTAAACACTAGTGCACTTTCAAGAATTTCCCCCCATAGGTCACAATGTAAAAGAAATCTTTCTCGTAGCCCTCAAGAAAAACTAAGTCCTATACACACCAAAATCAATACTGCCCTTACGATGGTGGTTTATAACATATATACCCAATTTGAGCTCAATCGAATGCCCCGTTTAGGAGCTATTGTGCTCACTCACATACACACACACACACACATACATCTCGTAGAAACATTATAAATGAATTCAGAAGACCTCAAGACGTGTCAATACACCAAAATCTCAAAGTCAAATTTTTTCTTGATTACAATACTTTCCTTACATGGTACATGTTCGGAAAGTAATAAAAAGCAATTAAATTCCTTTTAATTATCTGTATGCACTTAAAAACACACACAGTATGTTCTCTAAAACTAAAAAATCTTAAAATCATAAAAATGCATCTTTTTACAAAGTTAAATAAACAGTAATAGCAGCATAATTATATTTTGATATTCATAATTTAATAAATATGCTATGGTAAATGCGATTAATTACGGTATTTATGCATGATGATATTATGCTTTAGGTGTTAGTCTCTGAACAACACATATTTAGCAGCTTTTAAAAATTATATTTGTAATTGAGGATCTGAAAAGATTCCCCCTAGCCCTATCCAATCAAGAAAAGTAGAAAACCTAATCAAGTAGTAAAGTCTGGGTTTCTGTAATATTATTAAATACCTTAGATCAGGGATGGGCAAACTACGGCCCACGGGCCAAATCCGGCCCGCCGGGAGGTTTCATCCGGCTCGCGGATAGAATTTTAATTTGCTAGTCCGACGGAAAATAAAAGAAAATACATATATACTTATATATTATATTTCCATATTAAGAATTATGAAGATGGCTTGAAAAAAACTGCATTTTGAGTTCGAATGCAGATTTCAAGATTTCAGTGCCAATCAAACAGAATTGGATATTTTTACCATGCCTTTCAACGTAAATTGTGAAGCAGTGAGGTCAGATGTGCAGCTTGAATTAATTGAGTTGCAATCTAACAATCATGTCAAGCAGTTGTTTCTAAATATGCCAGAGTTTTACAAATCATTATCGAACGTAAGTTTCCCAAATTTAATATCTCACGCGCAGAAAATGAGTGCTATGTTTGCTTCATCTTTTATATGCGAACAAGTGTTTCCAACTGTGAACCTTAGTAGTAAGAATTCTTTCAGAAGTAGACTGACAGATGAGCATTTAGCCTCGTTCCTTAGAATGAGTACATCTCACTTCGAACCTCTATATAAGAAACTTTTAAAAATGAAATCTCAATTTCATTCATCTCATTAACATATTTAAATTTTAATACTTGTTTATTGTTTTTAAAATTTTTAAAAATTTTGGCCCGCCTAACTTTTTTTTTTTTTTTTTCGATTTTTGGCCCGCAACCGAAAAAGTTTGCCCATCCCTGCCTTAGATTGTTTCATTCAGCTTAAAATTTAATGACTTAGAATACTTTATAATATGAAATTAACGTATTGAGTATAAATAAGCAATATTATTTGTAAATGTGTTTAAAAATATTTTTTTCCCTTTGTTCTGAAATTATTCAGCTGAATATATAGCAATATTCTCCACAACTATTTAGCCGAATACTTGTTCAGTATTCGGCCAAATACCAGTTCAGTATTTGGCTGACTACCTGTTCAATATTCGGCAAAAGAGCCAAATACCAAATAGTGGCCTAATATTCGTTACATCCCTACTTTGCATGAATTCAGAACAGAAAAAAATCAGTCTTTTTATTATGTTTTCTTCTATTGCTTAAGTGTCATAATCAATGCTACATTAACATGTTACTTACTTTTCTTTCTTTTTTTCCCTTTCAGATATAAATGCAATTCCAAATGCAGTCAGCTCGGAAGTATGTAGTTTTACATTAAAAAAAAAAATTAATGAACTGTATGCTAATTATTACTTTTTTTAGGTGCTTGGGTGACAAAAAAATGATACCTGTACATACCTGTTTTCATTAACCTAAACGGGGTGTAAAAAAATCAGATTTTTTTAATTTAAATCGGGGTTTTTTTAATAGTCAGATTTTTAAAAAAAACAATTAGATTAATGATTAAATAAGTTTACAAGTTGTCCATACTCTTTATATAAAGTAGTTAAATACAGTTGAACCTCGTTATAACAAACGTCAAGGAGCCAAAAGTTTAGTTCACTATAGCCAGTGATTCGCTATATCCAAATAGTTAAGATATTCAATACTAAATCAATCAATTTAGTTAAATCATTGACACCCTAAACCTAAATGTTAGCAATTTCCAAGTAGCTATTTTGTTTAACTGTAATCATAGACTTTATGCCTATAATTTTACTTTCATGTTAATTATTTTAGACCATTGTTTCAAAATTAGTTATACTCACATCACTACATGTTTTTTAAAGCAGATCCTTGCCCCTTCAAAATTAAATTATTAGATATGAATTTGGAAAAAAAAACAGCATCCAGAGACCTAAGGTACGTCCCCAACTTGCTCTATGCTGCTGATGCCCATGAGCCCACCTTAGAAATATCCAAATATTGACCTGGTTACTCTTTGAAACTTTGTGCTAATTACATGCTTTGTACATTTTAAAGAGTCTTAGTATTTCTCTTAAGAATCATATTTGAATACTCTCTTAACTATACCGAAATTTTTACAGTATTATTGAGTTGATTTAAATATTTGTTTTGTAGAATTACTTTCAATTTAAAAACCTGCTTCCCTATGTAAAAATGTATGCTTAAGATGTTATTATGATGAAATAGTTTCCAGCATGCACATACTGAACAGAGAATCCCCCCCCCTCCCCGAGAGAAATATATTTACTCTAGATAAAATGGATTTTCTGATAGACGACTTATTTCATGCAGTTCTGAATTGTATTCAAGCTTTGTTCCTCCCCTGAAAATAAATTCTGCATGTACTCTTTATTAGTCCAACATTGTTGAGGTCACATTGTTATAGCCAGATAAAAAAAAATTAACTATCCACGCATGTAATCCAAAACTATCTGCAAACTCATGTAACCTTATGATAACAGAATATATTATGTGTATATAAACATGCGTATATGTACATACGTATGTGCAATCCGTAGAGTTATTCTTTTTGTTATGATGTTTATGTTGTAGCTATGCAAAGTATAATTTCGCTTCAGCATTTCTTGTCAGCATTGGGAAATGGTTGCTCTTCAAAGGATTAACCTTTCATGTTTAACTTGGGTAACTACGTTTCATCTCCCCCCAGTCCTGAAAGCTCAAACGGAATCCGTCTTCCCAGAACTATACTCTCCCCATGCTTCCTGCTCTCGGCTGTGCCTCTTCCCATGCTGCAGTGGGATGACATGTGGTGAGCGAGTGGGTGACAGAGTTTTTCGGCCCTGGAAAATCCTCTGCAGACAAAATGCAGTAAAACATGTATACATAACGTGCATTTGTACAAGGGTATGCGTAATGCTTATGTGCTATAGTTTATTTTTCTAAAATATTTCTTCTAAGTTAAATACCCATCTTAAGATACATATATATACAGATATATCCACAAAATCTTGGAACTTTCCGTGAATGTTACAAAAAATTCTGCTCTTCTGCTATAGGTTCTAAAGATGAATGCGAGATGTAAAATAGTCCTCTCACGTGTTGCAAAATAGCTAAAAAACTTTTGCTCATTTTGCAAAATCCCTATAATGCAATATTATAAATTTTTGTATTGTTCCACAAGAATGTGTAAATATCAGTCTTGCATCATAAAAAAAAAAAAAGTCTCACAACCATCCCTAATTGGTCTTTTATTTAATTATTAAAACGCAAGTTTTCTGAAATAACATTTTCTGTTTATTATTCATGAAATCTGTGGTCTTTTATTTAAACACATTAATTACTTTTAGATTATTATATTAGTATTTTAAACTTAACTTTTTTTATAGTTCATTTTCATTTATTTGGTTGTGACTTTTTATTAATTGTGTTTATTATTCTTCTAGCATTTGAATATGAATGGCCCAAGTAACAATAATGAACCATTTCCTACATCAACAGTACAGCCTCGGCCTGCAAATAGAGAAGAGCCTGAAAAAATCAAAATCTGGCGTGAGGAGCAGCAAAAAATGTTAGAAATTAAAGGTATATAGTTTTCATTTTGAACATGTTACGAGTTCAATATTTTGTTAATTTTGTGCAACATCTTGAATGTTTTCTTTTTTTGTATATTTTTTTCCCTTGTAATATAAGAGATTTGATGTAAAAATTTTTATACTTGCGGGAATGCAAAATTTATCAAATGTTGTAAAAATAAATTGTGTACCAACTTAAGCTGATCTTAATGAAGGTCTATGGTTTTCCAAAATTTGTTTTTAAGTGATCGTGTGTAATTTATATAAAAAATGTTTTCCACCTGTGCAGTTTTGATGGTAATGTTTGCATATTTAGATTTACGTAGGCAAAGTAACTTTTTAAAACATTCAGACTTCAATGGAAGTGTCTGCCTGTCTTCCTCCAAAAAAGACCTTTTAAAAAATATTTTAAAAATTACTTCTATAAAACAGCATGTGGAAGTATGTATACTTAAAAAAAATTAATTTTTAAGCACAAAAGTATAAAAATTGTTGTAGAATGACTTTCGGAAAACATCGAAACTCAAGCTTAATAGTTTGTGTGTGTGTGTGTGAAAAAATTTATTTTTATGTTTGAAATTTCCTTGAGAGAATGAACAAATTTTGTAACTTTTATTATTTTAGTTTAAGAATTAGAAGCTAATTAATGTTTGCATTCAATAAATGAAAGTATTTAACAATTCATAACTTCAAAATTCTAAAGTAAAAAATAATTTTATTACTTTCAGAGCAGAGATTCATTACTTAAATTGATTTCTTTAGAGTACATTAAAATTGCATAACATAACAATAATAATTTTTGAACTACAATACTTTGGGACAAAAAAAAAATCTTTAAAATCTCATTTTAAGAGAAAGCGGGAGTTGTTTGAATACATGGCTTTACTTGAAATGACTAATATGAAAATCTCTGTAACTCAAGCTCTAAGCAAGGTAACAAAATTCAAACTGATTTAGATAGATTTAAAAAAAAAAAAAATCAATTTTTAAACCAGAAATCTAATTTTTGTCTAAAAATTGCTTTTTAAAGGTAAGAAGCTTTAAAAGAAATAGTTAGCAGATTTACTGGATTAGCAAGTATTAATTTTGTAGATTTTGAGATTGTTTTAATCATAATTTTATTAGATTAGAAATTATTTTAAACTTTACTTCCAAATTTATTGTTGAAAAAGTGTTATGCAGGTATTTAAAAAAATATTATGTAGTTACTTTAGAATATAATTGCATAATTAGTCTAATAAATTTGAACAAAATTTGCATTTTTCACACTTTTTTACAATTTTTGCAGCTGTATTTATAGCTGCAAACTAATTTAGGTACTTGTGTATTATACCGTTGACATGCCAAGCAAAGAGAATACTCGCCAAGGGTTTGTACTCTGCAGTTCTGTTCCTATTGCGCATGCGATAAAGCGCATCAAAATACCGTATGTTCTGCTATGAATATTATGAATCGTGTTTCTTTTAAAATTTATCAATTTTTTTGTGTGCGGCTGATTTATAAAATTGATTTGACTTAACGAAATTTAAGCGTTTAACAAAACATTGTAATGGGAATAATATGAAAAGTGTGTTATTAACTGCGGAGTTTGCATTAAGCGGAACTGTTATGTGTAGGCTGCCAAGGTGCCATTGATGAACTGCATCTGTGTTGTACTTACTTAAAAATGTTTGTGTATTTTAGAAAAAAATGGTTTGCATCTCTAGACGGAATTTAAGTATTAAATAGGTTTAAGATTATAAAACCAAAATTGGTTTTTGTTTGTATGGTAACTCGGGTGGTATGTAAATATTTGACCAGAAGTATTTGAAGGTAACCCAACCTTAGCGACGCCAACTCAGTGCAGAAAATTTTTGGCAAAAATGTGGACGATATAATACAAAATTTTTCCCTGGGGGAAAAGTAAATTCTTGAAAGGGGTCACTTTAAAAAAAAAATGTTGGGCACAAGCCATTCATAGTCAGTATCCACTACTAGGCTGGTTATACTGGTCACTTCATTAAAGATTCACCTAATAGGTATAAGAGCATTGCCTCCTATCAACAGGGATAGATGAAATGACACCAAAGCCCATGTTGGGAATCAAACCTGGACTTGTGGTGTGGTAGAATGGTTCTCTAACCACTACACATCCAGGGTGGTAAAACTGAGAAGTGTTGGCCACTTTATTATAAGGCATCCTGTAGGTGGATCTACATTGCCTAAATGTGGTCAAATAGAATACCTTTTAATGAAACTACATTGAAGCAGCAAAATGCTTCACTAAACTATATTCTTTGTACTGTCCAAGCCAGAGACATAGTCCATTTTTCTGGATTGAAAATTTAATCATGCATTGTACTTACAAACAAAATTACTCCTTTTTGTATATTTTTCAACTGTTATGTTTGTGAAATGGTTCTATTTTTAATTTTAAATAGTGCTTTCTACTCGTGGTTTCTGGTTTAAATTCTACTTGTGTTTCTTGTTAAAATTTTTAATGAGATTTTTGTAATAATAGATGAAGAAGAAGAAAAAAAGAAACAAGAATTAAGAGAGAGTGCCAAGAAAGAACTTGAAGATTGGTATGCTCGTTATAAAGAACAGATTGAAAAAGCTAAATTAAATAATAGGTATAATCTATTACTATATTTTGCTCTTAAGCTTTTCATTTATTTATCAATGTTATAATACACCCAACATTTTGCATTCCACATTCTTTATTGCACTTGCTTTTAGCTGGTTAAGTGAGTTAGAACTCTTAAATTCGGAGCTAGAGTAAGATCAGCTTATGAAGGATATCATTTGATGTGCAAATGTTTTAAATGCAGTTTTAGATTATTTTTTATAATTTTTTCATACTATGAAAGTTCCATATTTGGTTTAGTGTTTGTGTTGAGAAAGTTGATTGTAGGACTCGACTCTAGTTACTGTTTTTGTGTGTGAGAAAATTAAGTTAACTTTATCGCATTCTGAAAATGTAACCCATGAGTTTGTTTCCAAAATTATTTTATATATGGTACATTCAGGATAAATTAAATAATTTTTATTATATTCATGTAACCACAGTGTAAAGTTATTTGTACGTGTAAATCTTTTGGTGGCTGTAATTGATTAAAACAGTGAAAGACTAAATGTGTTTTTTATTTAATTGATATTTATGATGCATTTTGTTCTGGTTGATTTTTTTATTTATAATTTAAGATAATGTAAATATCATTAATATAGAAGTAATGTCAAATGCTTTTTAAAATTTAATGACCATATTTTTTGTTTTCCCCTCAGTCTCTTTTTCCTTTCCTTGTCTTATTCATAATTGAACAGATGAATTTTTAAAAAGCAATTTTTACAAGAAAATATTTCAATAAAAAAATTAGTAGGGTCTGAAAACTCATTACTGATCTTTATTTCTCGGTTTCAGATTGATTAAGAGTATTTTCTGCAACTAAGATTGTAGCTAAGTAAAACTGAATTCGCAATTGTCCTGCAATTTATGTTCAAATTATCTATAAAACAAGTACCACTGAAAAACAGAATAATGGCATTCAATAAAAGTTATACTGCTTTTTATCGACAGATACTGTTACTTTTATTTAAAGTAGTTTCTTTTATGGTGCTTAATTTCCTTTTTTCATTAAAAGGGAAAAAAATTGCATGGTTTACCTAATCGTATCGTTTTTATATTGTAACTCTATTTCACTGTTCACACACAAACCAGTTTATTTAGCAGTTCAGACCAGTATTACAAAGTTTTGGCTGTGTGTGTTTTACGAGATAGTATTTTAAATGCTATCTTATCATTAAATTTATTCTACGGTAGAAATTAATTATACTTATCATGAAAAACATTTATATTTTGTGCATATGCTTTATGTAATTCGCTGAAGTATTACTCTTATCATAATGCCCTATTAGATGTTTTATGTTTTAAAGAATTAATTTAATGGTCCTTAATTTTTTAATTATATGGGACAATATGTTTTTGTGTTTTACATTAAATTTATTATATATTTAATTGCACGTATAATTTTCACTCTGACACCAATTCAGTTTCTATGCATCAAGCTCTTAGTGTTCAAATTAAAAACAAAACTGTCTTAATTTTTTAAAAGAAAATTGTACAGGCAAGTAATTAAACTACTAAGGCATGCAATTTTTATATTAATATTATAGACACTACCAATATTAATATGTATAGAAAGCAGATAAGCATTTATTTTCACTTTTAATAGATATAGAGCTAGATTTATTAAATTTAGTTTCTATAACAATCTTTAAGAAATAAAATCTGGTTCTTATTTCATTAAGAATACATTTTTTTTCTAATACTACATCAAATTAACTTAAGATTTGAAAAGTTTTAATTCTGAATAATTTTGTGAATCTTGAAATTGTGCAAATAAAATGTTACTCAAATCCTGGATTATTTAGCAGTGTTATAGAACTTCGCATGCAAAATTAAATAGTAAACCAAATGTACATTTTGCCTACTGCTGAAAAATTTATCTGCAGTTTTGTAAATACTTACGCTAATTGTTTAACTTATCAAAAAATAAACAATATTTGTAATTTGCAATACAAATAAACATTCACTAATACAACTGCAGATTTTTCAATTAATTTAAAAATTGAAACTCAAACTTAGCTTTTGCTTGGAGTACAATTCTTAAATAGACTGCAAAAATAAAAATTTTTAATCCAGTGAGCTGTGTTTTGCAAATTATTTTATTTTGAAGAGTATCTATATAACTTTTTTATAAATGAATTCAACCAGATTTTATTTTGTAGATAAAAATTTTGCACATATGCTTGAGTTTGACTTTTTGCTTAATAAATAATCCTTCATGTCTTTTTGCTTTCTACTTCCTTCTGCTTTTAAAATTCTCTTTCATACAGCCTTTTGCTAGTACTTCTATTTTGGTTACTCTGGTTCTTGCTCTTTAGTCTTAATGCTACTGCTTTTTTGTGTCATGTAATATTGCTTTGTTTGTAATTTTGTTGCTTTATGCATTCTTTCTGTATTTATGTAAAATGTTTACTTGATGCTGTGGAATTTTTGCTTAAATCTTGCATTTTCCTTATGCTTCTTATTATGCAAACTTTCAGGGAGGAATCAAAGTAAGTAAATCATTTATTGAAAAATATTGTTAGCCTTATTTGCTTTATATTTGTTTCTGCCTTCCTATATATTTCTGAATGGATTTGTTTATTTTTTATTTAGTTTCTATCTGTTGTATAAATGTTTCCAATGTTGCACAATTTTTCATATAAATTTTAACCTTTCCTCGCCTTGCAACTGTTTCATGTACGTCTTAATTTGAAAGGGAGAAGAGTTATAAAAATGTATTTAAAGTGTTTATTCTAAATTCATCCAGTAAAGAATAAATAAGCTTAAAAGATGCTGAACATTTGCATGAAATTTATCCTTTTTATTAGATTTTTTCATTTTACTGATTTATCTCAACTTATTTGCTGTATTTTAGAAAGAAAGATTCTAATAATCATTCTCAATCTTTCATAAAATTTTAATTTGTTTTGATGACTTCTACTTTTATTATTGCGATAACCACTTGTACTTTAATTATTGCGATAACCACTTGTACTTTAATTATTGCGATAACCACTTGTACTTTAATTATTGCGATAACCACTTGTACTTTAATTATTGCGATAACCACTTGTATTTTAATTATTGCGATAACCACTTGTACTTTAACTAGTGCAATTACCCCCAAATAAAAATGACTCACCTAGCCAACTAAATTTTGATTAATTATTAGTGTCTTAAAAGATTTGAAGTTTTGAACAGTGTATATGGATTTTCTTTTCTTAATTCAAACATTGATTATTAATATGTGATATAATATTAAGAGTGGTTTTTGAAACAAAATGGTCATGTCATGTTTTTTCCAAACACAGTCCAATGCAATTGTTTTTTAAATCAGTGTTGATTAAATAAAAATACCTTGAAGTCTAATCACTCTTTTACACCCAAATAAAATTTGAAAATCCTTGTTTGCAAAGTTATAACTCTCTAAAAAGTTGTAACTTTAATGGTTCTTGGAATGATTGATTTATATATTAATTTTCTGCAACCTGTATTGTTTACATTGCAGCCTCCTAAATTTTAATCATTTTAAACTATTAAAAGGTTATACGAAGGATTCCCATAGTTAACTTAATTAAAACAATACCATTTTCCTCCGGAGATATATTTCGGCCGCCGGTTCATGGCCATCCTCAGTCCCTTTCTTCCCTCGCGGGAATGATGTGGCTTCCTGCCTCCTCCTCTCTTTCGGCACATGACGTCACTCCAGGTTTTGTCGATGGTTGCATGGATCGTATCGTTGATGCTGCCCTCTGTTGATAATATTTCCAAAGATTCGCGTAAGTAGGCGTAGGTATGGTTATTGAAATTGGCTATTTTTTGAATTCCTTGAAAATCTATTGTGATAGGGGTATTTAATGCTAGGTGGGATAAGGCTGTAGATTGTCTATTAAATTTAATGTGTTCAGTTTGGCGATCTTTAATTTTTCTTTTAGTTACTCCAATGTAGCAACCGGTTATTTTGTTTTAGTTATTTTTTTGTTAACATAAATAACGAAAACAAAATAACCGGTTGCTACATTGGAGTAACTAAAAGAAAAATTAAAGATCGCCAAACTGAACACATTAATGACATTAAATTTAATAGACAATCTACAGCCTTATCCCGCCTAGCGTTAAATACCCCTATCGCAATAGATTTTCAAGGAATTCAAAAAATAGCCAATTTCAATAACCATACCTACGCTTACTTACGCGAATCTTTGGAAATAATATCAACAGAGGGCAGCATCAAGGATACGATCCACGAACCATCGACAAAACCTGGAGTGACGTCATGCGCCAAAAGAGTGAGAAAGAGAGGAGGAAGCAGGAAGCCACATCATTCCCGCGAGGGAAGAAAGGGACTGAGGATGGCCATGAACCGACGGCTGAAATATATCTCCGGAGGAAAATGGTATTGTTTTTAATTAAGATAACCATTTTAAACTATTTTTTCAGCTTTTTAGCATCAAGAAGAGTTTCTGCATATTGCATTAGATTTTTTTAAAAATTTAATCAGCAGAAAACTATTTTAATGGAAATATTAACCATTCAGGTATTCAAAATACATTTGGAGATATCCGGCTTGAAGAGAAGGAAGGGGCGGGGGATTTTTTAACAAGTTTCGCTGTATTTTTCAATCATGTATGAATGTTGAAGTTTTAAAAGGTTTTATTAAATGTTACTTTTTCAGAATTTATCAAAGAAAATAAAAATGCGTTCAATTAGCTTTAGAATATAATGAACTAGTATTTAATAGAAAATTTCTTCAAAGTTACTTGTCAGAAGAAGATTGACTTAATTTTAAGTGTTTGTAAACATTTTCACCTGAATTATGCTAGTTAAATTCACTATTTCATATTTTAATTTTTTTAATGAATTAAAATCAATACTGAGTGTGTCCAAACAATGCATCATTTCAAAAATTTTAATCAAAATATTTGATTTATGAAATTGTATATTGTAAAATTATCTTATGTATTGATAACTTCAAATATAACTGGCATATCAAATGTGTATGTGATAAAAAAAATTTACATTTCTTAAAAGTTGCTTATTAATGAATACACATATGCTATCGAAGTCTTGAGTGGCTGATAGTTTATCTGATCTGGTATAATGTTTGTTTGTTTTAAGTAAATCATATTTAACTTTTTTTCCTAAACATGAGAACATTGCAGAACTTTACTCAAATATTTGTAAGTATAGTAGTGTAAAGTAAGTATTCATTATTTTTTTTCAAGCAGTGAAATTCTCATTTTATTATAGCCCTTTATACTTACAGAACTTTTCTTTTTAAGTAAAACATGTTTAATGTTTGTTAAACATGAAAGTTTATTATACACAAACTAACAAAGTGCATTTTAATATTCTGTGAAATATGTGGAACGTTTTGAAAATAGTATGTTTAATTCTTATTTATTATGTATGTGTATTTCATATATTTTATGTTCAATTAAATGCTTTTTATATTCCTGTTACTTAAATTTATTTGTATTCATAAATGTATTCGTATTATACTGGTGATGAAATAACAAATATTCAAAAAGAATTTAAGCCTGTATGCTTTAGAGTATAAACCCTTAAAAATAAGAACTTATCTTTCTATATTATGCATAGATTTGTAGAGCAAACAACTTAGTACAAAATATATTGTATTAAATGTGAAGATCACTCTGCTATAAAAATCTCTCAACAAAACTTTTTTTCCCTGTAAAAACACATTTTTTGTTAAAGCATTATCATTTGATAAGTAAATGTTTAAAAAAAGATAACTTATTTTTTCTATTCATAGAGGGCATACTGCATCAGCACTAAAGAAGAGGGGTGGGGGGAGAGAGAAAGGAAAATGCTTTAAGCGGTTATCACACTAGCTTAAAATCTGAGCAATTTTCTTGCTAAATAACTTTTAGACTGATTTTCTCTATTGTTACTTTGACAACGGCAGTCTTCAACTATTGAATGATTGAGAAAATTGGTCTAAAAGTTGTTTGGCAAGAAAGTTGCTTAAAAGAAAGAAAAAGAGCACAACTCCCTGTTGAAAAATACCAAAAAGTACACTGCTGATAAGACTAAAATGCTGAAAGTATTTTAGAGTTTGTGATCATAGAAAACAAGTCATTTTTCTGTTTTCTGTAAGAAGTTAGTTTTTTTTTTTTTTCTGTACTTGATAATAATACCTTGTTTTGTTCTTTAGAAATGCCGAGAAAGAATGGGTTGCAGACAGGGACGCCGAATCACCTGGCCAAGAGTGGGAGCGCATTGCTCGTCTATGTGACTTTAATCCAAAATCATCTCGCAGCACCAAAGACACATCGCGGATGCGTTCTATTATTCTGCAGCTTAAACAATCTCCTATACCACCTCGAAAAGCTTAATTTGTTGAACTTAAATTTATTTTTATTGTCATTTGCCCCCCTCCCCCTTATCATAGTAATAGTCATTGAGTGTGGCTCTTTCAATTTAGATTTAAAAGTATATGGTAACTGTAAGAAACATTCCAAGAATGATGTGTTAAAATAAAAGGTTTGAAATTTCAGAATTGTTCTAACTTCCTTTTTCATAAACTTATGATATAAGTCAAACCCAATTCCACCTATGCCACGAGATGTTATTCGATGTGATGTATTTATGTCATAAAAATGTAAAAAATATTTTGTATTATTATAAAGAATCATGCAATATGAATGTGTTTAAAGGATTTCATTAACATTGTTCCAAGTGAATTTCTGTATTTTTTCTAATGTTTAGAGAACTTTATAGAGCTTGTAGCTTATGTGTATGATGAATAAAGTATTCTCATGTGGATTTTATTTGCTTTATTAGTGCTTATCTGCATGTCCTTTAAAAAGTTAAGCCCCCCTCCCAAAAAAAACAGTTGAGGTAGCTGCTTTTTTTTATGGAAATTACTTTGGAATTCATTTACATAGGATTACTTATCATTTCTTATTTTATTATTTTTTTACGACGACCTGTACAATCTGTCTGCTCAACATCTTGTAAATCAACTACCTTGGCTTTTTTGCATGCAAACAATATTTTGATTAAAACTGACATTGTTATTTTTATGAATGGCATGTCTGTATTACTTGGATTCAAAAATCTAAATTACCAAACATTGCAACCATGATGCTCTTTTTATTAGTTAATATCTTCTAAAATAATTCAAATATCTGAATTTAAATCAGCTGACTGACATCCCTAAATTGTTCCAAATTTTTTTTATACTTATGTGTTTGTATGTGGTCCGTTTCCTGAGTAAATTGCACAAAAAACATTTTTTAGGGTAATCCTATAATTTAAAACTATTGGCTTTTTTTTTTTTTTTTTTTTTTTTTTTTTTTTTAACATGGGACTGATATGTGGGAACACAGGATTATGTTCAAAAAAAGTGTTTGGGGAATAATAATAGTGGATTTTATTTTGTTTACTATGTGTTCATGTATCATTCTTTTATAAAAATCTTTTTCAGTGATTATATTTACACTGTTACCCAATTCCCTGCTCATTAATCTTGGCCAACTCCCTAGAATCACTTTTGGAATTACTGAGTGATCCAAACTTATTTCACTTGTTTGCCATAGAATTTTTCTATTGTTTCTCCCTGATATGAGCAGTATATATGAGCTGATATGAAAAATAATTATATAGACAATCCAACACAAGTTTAATACAACACAAACCCATTTTATATTAGCAGAAATAATGTTAAAATTAAACTTTTTCAATCTTATGCACTTTCAAAATGAAAAAGATGGAAAGAACATCTCGGATTAATCTTTAAAAAATTTCAAAGAATAGTTTTTAAAGCTCTATTGTCTTATCTTTTTTGATATATTAAAGAAGCTGCTTGACTTTAACTCATTTTAAATACTTTAAGTTTAAAAAATTCTGCATTACTAAGACAATGTGTGCCAGAAACTCTCAATTGATAATGTTGACGAATGGATTTATATTGTGAACATATTGTTTTTTATCGAATCTTTGAAATATGTGTTCTGTTTTATAAAATAAAAAAGTTCCTTTAGATTAGCTTCACACTGTGTGCTCTCCTCTTATTTTTCATGTTGGAAAAGTACATCATAATCCATACATTGGTTGTATTTGTCTTTTACACTTCATTGTATTAGAAAGTTTGTTAATCTATCAGCTCCGTCTTTCTATCTTGCTTCTTTATATTGAAAAGTGATCATAATTCATGTGTGGACCTGTTTTGTTTTTCTTGCTTTAACTTTGTAAAGTGTAACCATTGGAATTGTATATCAGGTGGCAGTTACAGCCCAGCCCCCCCCCCCCCCCCCCCCAAGATGACAGTTGGGATTTGTTAACTAAAATATATTAATATGCAAACTTTCAGCTCAATAAGAGATTGAGATGTAACAAAAAATTGATTTCATGTTGTTCATTGCAGCAGCTTTTGAACAGTATCATTATTCAGGAGATGCCTGTTGTCTGCTTAAAATTCTAATTAAAAATTGATAGAAGTCTCTCAAAATATACCTTTTTACACGTCAAAAGACTATAGCATTGTTAATTTTTCTCTTGACTTTAGCCAATTTTCACTTCAGGTATGAGGCCTGATTTTGTGGCAGTGTGCCAGTTTTAAATAAGATTTATATAATATCCATATATTAGTTTTTCGAAACATTGCTTTGCATCTTTGCTAGGTACATTTGGCTGAGTTTCTGCATAAAATTAAAACTCCCACTAAGATGTTTTGTTCTGCATTCCTGGAGCAGCAATTTCGTGAACAACTTGACTTTGTTTTAATATCTATGGTAAACGCCCCAAAAAAAAAAAAAGTAATTACAGTAACTTATATTACAGTAAAGGATATTAGTTGTGTCTAGAGGGGAATTAAATCCATAAATAATATATTTCATATAAGGATGTTGTGACATGTTTTAAGACTGTGACAATTACATAAGGAATAAGTTACTTAAGTTCCAGTACATCTGTGGAACTATAAAAAGTGACAAAATATGAGAAAAGATACAAGAATAAAAATTTTCAAAACAATGGCGACACCAACTCTCTTATACAGGAGCGAAACTTGGACATTCTCAAAGAGAGATGAAACAGCTATGCAGTCTTCAGAAATGAAATTTCTAAGGATTGTGAAAGAATGTTTTGTAATGGACGAAATAAAGAATGAAGATATCGGAAAGGAGCTGAAAATTATGCCAATATGAACTAAAATAAGGAACTGCAAGAATAGTTGGAAAGACCACTTGAAATGAATGGCCAGAAACCACATAAAAATAGCTGTGGAGTACAAGCCAAAAGGAAAAATTAATAGAGGAAGGCCATGAAAGCGATGGATTGAGGCCGGAATAGATTTATAGCCTTCAACCATGCTGTGATGATGATGATGAAATAATATACTAGTTTTTATAAATGTATTATTACATTTAAAATATGAGCTCTGTTTAGGTTAAATCAAACTTATCTAGATGATTGTAGTTTATTTACTTTTTATACACATTGAACTGTTCTGCAAAAATGCAAAATGCTACTTACTCAATTGTTTCTGCAAGTTTCTTAGCTTGTAGCATTGACTCAAAGTATTTTATTCACACACACTGAAAACAAAATTTTCTGAACACTTTAAATTATTTATGCAAAAAAATATTGACTAAGGAAATTACCCATCTACTTTTGAAATGTGTTTTCAGCACATGCACTTTTAAGTGTTATTTACCATATTGGGCTGAATATAACACGACCCCGAAATTTTTCATCAAGATAATTGAAAAAAATCCTATGTTTAGACCTCAAATTTAGCAAGAGTTAGGTTTTTTTAAGTGCAATGATCAGTCAAATACCGCATTATATTCGGGTCAATATGGTAGTTATAAGTATTTGAATGATTGGTGCATATATATACGCACGCACACATATACCCTACTTAGCCCCAGTCACAATCATTTTGTATTACCCAATTACAGTATAAAATTGTGAAACTAAAGTCAAAATTTGGAAAAATTAAGTTTCTTAGTGGACAGTGTGGAACTTCGTATGTTTTAAATTTAAATATAAACATCTCAAGTGACAGTTTAATGACAGTGTTTTCTCTAATTGAAATAAACTTCACCTGTAAAAATAAATAAAATAAGCATTTTGTATTGCTTTAAAAAAAGTACAGAAAATGCTGTACATGATACAATTTTGATACCTTATAAAATATAAATCAGAACACTTAAAATTGTGTTAAAAATTAAAAATAATCAAAATCTTTGTAAAACGATAAATTTTGGATTCTACCTTGTGTGTTACTTTACAAAGTTTTTAATTATTTTTAAATCATTTATTTGCTAAGAATTTTGGAGAATTTTTCTTCTAAATTTATTTGACAAAAGGAAGTCTTATTGGGAGAAAGAAAAAAATTAAAACATTTGCACTTAAGATAAAAATGGAATTAGAAAAAATTAAATAACTTTTCACTAAAGAACATTTATATTTTGTTCTTGTAATGTTGTATATTAGGTTTAATAACTTTCTTAAAATTGATTTACATGGCTTTTCTTATTGAATTAATAATTAATTTAAAATTTGTTACCAAATAAAATAATCCCTTCCAAATCAAGATAAATTTGGTCCTTTTTTTATTTATTTTTAATTTAGAAAAATAGTTCAACTTTAGGAGGAATGCTCCTTTTACAGTAATTGTTGACTTCCACACTTATTTATGACAGTGGGAAAATCAGTAACCATTACTTAAAAAAAAAAAAAAAGCTTGTAGTTTGAAAGGCAGTAGTTAAAAAAGCTTTAATTTCCAATATTGTGATCTAGATCTACATCATTACTGAAAGTACTCCAGTCCCTCCTTTAATTACTTTATTTATATTAGAACTCCTCATCTTGAGACTTCATTAAAACAACGAAACCCTGATACTTGTTCTGTCTTCAGCAGCGAATTAATTGCAATAAATGTTGGACTTGACGCTATCTTATCTATTCATTATGAATTTGGTGAACTTTGGATCTTATCGGACAGCCGCAGTGCACTTCAACATCTTAGTGACTGGTCCTCTGCAGGTAATGAAACCAGTATATCTATCCTGCTCAAACTAAAGAAACTTTCTCAGAACCATGCCATCACATGTAAACATTAGTGGTAATGAGGTTGCAGATAGATTGGCCAAAGAAGGCAGTGAGGACGAAACGACCACTGGTGTTTTGCTTACTCACCAAGAACTGTTTTCAAATGAAAAATCTAAATTAAACTCAATTTGGCATTTTCCACCTGTGCACCAATGGTACACCGGAACATCCTCTGGCTCTCTTCTGGAATTTAAATGTGATCGTGGCTCCCAGATTGCACTTGCTAGGCTTAAAAGTGGCCACCTTAAGTGTCTTTCGTATGAACATGGCAAGAAAATCCACCCCACTTGCAAGAAATGCTGTGATCATCCAGCCTCTATAGAGCACATACTGAGTTGCGTCAGACTTTCTAAGGAGGACTTAACATCTGCTCCCCTTTTAGTTATTGATTTTCTGTCGGTCTACAATCTATTGGAGTGGATCTGACTTATGTCAGATCTTCTAAAGAGGATAAATAACAACAGTTGACTGAATATTTGTTGTATGCTTTCTGAAAAAATCATGTATTGAGTATAAAGATTTTTTAAACTTTTTTTTTTCTTTTTTAAATATTTGATTGGTTACTATATTTTTGGTAGTTTCATGGCAGTTTGAACCTCCCCCAACCACAAAGAAAAGAAGAAAAAAACTGTTTGCATTCTGATGACTAAGTCTGCCTTCTTATTTCAAATATTTACAAAATTTATGGAAATGTACAATTGCCATCTTTTTAAAAGACAAGCAACTGTATTAAAAAAAAAAAAAAAAAAAAAAAAACGCAACTCTAGGATGGCCTATGTAGCTCTTCAGAATTTAATCAGTTATTTTATAAGACTGGATCATTAGTGTGATTGGTTTGGCATTTTAGATATTTTTGGGGTGAGATTTAATCCTGCCAGAGGGCACAATCTTCCATTCTTACAATAGAAAATCTAATTTTTGTAGCTTTGTTTTAGTCCATCTTAATCCTTATGCAATTACATTCATCAATGGAGAGGAAGAGGACCTTGTTAAAAGTTTTCCACTGTGTAACTCAATACTTCTGAACAGTCAGCATACTTCTAGTTAGTAAATGTTATCTGGACCCGCAGGAGCCTTGTCTCAGCTCCGTTTATATATGAACTCAAAGTGAAGCAGCACCACCTTGGCCATTGGTTCAGAGGGTGATTTTTTTTTTTTCTGCTGGAATGCTGTGGAACAGTATACACTAATAGGAGTTGGTGCATGTTAAGTCTGTTCATGGCTCCAATGTCCTCCATATTCAAACGTTACCTCTGAGGTTAATGATCCAGGAACTAGTTCTCTCATCTGGAATTAGTATAAAGTTAGCTACACCCCAAGCTAAATCGGACTTTCTACCTCTGGGGCTCATTAAAATGGAAGCTTTGCCCATTGCTGTCTTATTTAAAGGATCTGGCCCTGTGCTGCAGTTGAGAGGGCATTATTTGCAAAACAACAACAAATGTTGTCTGTAAAATAATCTAAGACTGAAAATAATTATGAAAATTACGAAATCTTGCCAGTTACTGGGACTTTTTTTTAAATGGCCACATGATGCTTGTTTTTCTTCATGTACTCTGCACTGTGCATAAATCCTTTTTAAGTTTGATGTATTGTCAGCAATCTCGGTATCTAACCACATGTTGACCTGAACTATAAAAAGAAAAAACTAGTTATTCGAATATTTTTTCCCCAATATTCTGTCAGTCTATTTTCATGTGTTTTGTTAAATAATAATTTAGAACATGCAATTAAAAAGTGGTGGCAAGAGTGATTTTTTTTTTTTTTCTCCTGTCTTCATTTACAGAAATTCCTTGTGCTATGAATATGAACTTTTTAATTTGACATTTCCCTGAAAGAAATTTAGAATTAATAATCAATCCTAAAAAAGGGAAATGATGTATGAAAATGTATGACTTGTAATGGAAAATGAATTGAGTGAAATTGAAAAAAATGTTTGAGCAAAAATTTGAATTAGGAGCCCTTTTTATTTTATTTTCAACCAAATATATGTATAAAAGTTTTTAATTCATCAAAATTACTATCAAAGTAAGCAAAAGTTTAATGTATATATAGAAATGTGATGTCTATAATCCCACAGTGCAAGAAGTTTCAGATTAATAGTTTTATGGCTATAATTTTTATGTTAAATTGATGATAGTATTAAGGATTACAAAATAGTGCTTTCCATTGAAAGTCGTGTAAGTAGCATTTATAATTTCTAAAGAGCTTTTGAAGAAATTCCAGTAGATTATGGAATGTGCCAGTTTACAGATATTCATCCATTTCAAGCACAATGCAGTAAGTATATAAATATTTTTAACAACTTATACTCATCATTTAAAAGATACTAACAACATTTAAAGTTTTTTTACAGACTCTCACAAAATTAACATTAGCTGTGATAAACTTTTTTCAAGTTATCCCCTCCATCTCGTAAAGTTTTATGATATGTTGCCAAAGACATGTCATGGAAAATGTTGTATAATCAATATATTTTTCATGATTTATCTTTCGTGTTATGAATTAGTTTTATTTGTTTCAACTTGTAGGTACACTACATAAATAATGATTTGGAAAGGAGACAGTTTATTATTTTTTGTCTCATCAGTGTAATGACTATGATAAAAATGCTCTGCTGGGCATTCAAAACTAATGGAGACCTTTATTAGCTAAAATAATTTACTGGAGATAGTTTTAATAGTTTCTATAGTCAAAAAAACGGAAACAGCACAAAGGGCATTATCTCTGGACAACGTGTGTCATGAACTGGTAAAAGCAGTGTTGCCCAGCGTACAGTATGCAGAATACAGACTGACCTGTTGAGGTTTGAATCTAACATGGGATTTTTTTTATTTTTTTAAATGATGAATTTAAAAGAAAAGAAATATAAATTCTTGAGAAACGAGAACAGTATGTCAACTCGATGTTTGGGTGTAAAGAAGATAGATAAGATAATGAACTACTGTGACATATTTTAATGGCTAATCTTATGGACCAATCTAATGTATGTGTGTGTTTTTTGTTTCTATTATTTATTTATTCGTTTATTTTTTACTGAACTCGAACCAAGATATAGAGAGCAAGGAGCAGGGATGAGGTTCTTCAGACTATTAAATTTTTCAAAACGAATAAGTTTTTTGAGCTTTTCAAAATTTTCTGATTTTATTTTATTTTCTTTCTTTATTGGCAGAATTGTATATAAGTAGGATAGACTTATTATCAGTTGCAGTTACAATATGTATTAAACTTTAAATTCATGAGTATTATTGCTCAAATGTTGTTCACACATTCTTTCAGACTTTTTCCTTTTTTGTCAGTCTCATCCCTGACGGGGAATTTAATTACACCCTTTAATGCTCTTCCCTCAATATTTGCTTAAATTTCTTTTATTTCTTCTTCAGATATTAATAAAATGTATCTTCTTCACCCTTAAAATTCTCCCCCTTTCCTAAAAAAATTCCCCATCCTAATAAGACATGTATTATGTAAAAATTTCAAGTGGTCCCTTACGTAAATGGAAAACCCTGTTAAAAAACGAAGTGAAAACATTAAACATAAATGTTACTAAATTTTATGCATTTCAACCGAGCATAAAAAATGCCCCCAAATACTACTGAAGACACTATAACGATTCTGCAATCATTGACGGGTTAAGGGGACAACCACCTTCACCTTCCCTCTGAGAAAAGAGGTCATAAAAAAAATACATTGATTGCATCAATCCGTCTGACTGAAATTACAACCTTGGCAGAGCAAATCTAAACCTTGGAAACAGGTTAAGACTGTAGCTCATAAATATTTAAAAAATAAAATTATAATTACTTTTACTTTAAATCTAGTGTATATGTAAAAGCATGCAGTATTAGAACTTGCTGATTTAAAATGGTGATTTAGCAAAAACTCAAAATGAAAACATTTAGATTTTTTTTCTTGTAATGAATATGCAATTTTATTAGTGTAACTCGCGGTAGGATTTCTCTAAGCACTTAACTTTTACTCATAGTATAGATGTTAATCTCAGTTTCTACTAATAAAAGCCGTTAATATGTGTGTATTTCCGCATGTATTTCATTCCGCGGAAGAACGATAAAATGCATAGCTATCATATTTGGAATACGGGTAATTGTGTACATTCCTCAGAACTATTTTTTTAACGTTCTTTTTTTTATAGTTTTAATATTTTGTCGAAAAAATCCCGTAGAGAGTAGTGTACTAGAATTATTTGGAGTGTCCCTGTAAAAGAACTACTTATGCTATATGCCTGAAAGGTAGCCTATAATACTCAGGAATAGTGTAGCCTTCTGTCTGAAAAAAATTTTTAGAATTGGTTCAGTGATTACAGAGTTACCCATAGATCGTAATGTAATTCGTATGAGTACGGCGAAGGTTACTCTGAAATTTTTGATGCAGTGGCAGACGATAGGAGAGATAAAAAACAATGTTAAAAATTTGAACTCTTATGGTCGCAGCCAATAATTTGTCGCATCAATTGCAATTTATTTGAAATAGAATAAATTTTGAAAGAAAGGAAAATGGAGCAGTATTGCGCTCAGATTTTCTGTGATTTTAAAGAGGGATTAAATAAATAAGAATCAACAAAGTTAAATCAACAACGTCTACAATTAGAATTCGGAAACGAAGCTCAATCTCATGCTACTGTATTCAATTGTCTCACAGAATTTCGTAGAGGTTGAAGTTCTCTTCTGGATGAAGAACACACAGGAAGAACTTGTGAGCTGTAGTCCCAGAAAAAGCGTTCGCTATACAAAAAATGTTAATCGCTGATAATTGCTACACTTACCAAATTCTGCATAAAGAACAAATAATTTAAAATTGGATCCACTGTCATACAAAAAGTCATTCATGAAGGACTGCATATGAAAAAAATTAGTCTGTCGTTGGGTTCCCCATAATTTAACAGAATGCCAGGAGTTTGTGAATCTGCAAAGAAACCCTAAAACTACGTAACGATGGTGGGTTGGGTATCATTGTGGGTTTATTTCTAAAACCGTAAATAGTGATGAAAAGTACATACCGTTTTTTGACGTTCCAGCAAGTCAAGTAAGTAAAGTAGGGTCTTTGAAGATGTCAACAATGATACCAATGAAAGTAGGAAAGTATGCCATTTTTTTTAGAAGGGAGGGGCAGAAGACAGTTACAGCTAACTTGTACACAACTAAGTGTCTTATAGAAATTCTTCAAGAAATTAATAAAGGGGGCTCATGTTTTATCATGATGTATCTTCTTATACATCAAGATTGACAGTGGAATTTCTTGAACAAAAACATATATCAAAGCGATAGAATATCACCCTATTCGCCTGATCTTGCTATCTGTGACTTTTGGCTATCTTTTAATCAAGGGCGGCTTCAGTGAGAAATTTTGTTTTACCGCTTTGCATTCGAACAGTTCGCGATTTCATGCGTTCAATTTGCATTTTGAACAATTTAGAGAACAAATGGCCCCCTCCGAGAATTCAGTCTATAGTCGCCCTTGCTTAAGAAAAATTTACATGGCCGTTATCACTCATGAAGATGATATTGATGAGGTTGTAAAAGCATATTTTGCATCGATTCCCAGAAATGAATGGCTTGAGGCTTTTAAACTTTGTGAAATTCTCTTACAAAAGAGGAGGTTATTTTGAACACTTCCAAAATTTGCTAAGTTTGACTTGTACCCTTTAGCTGTAAATGAAAAGTTCCTATGTGACCCTCGTATTTTTCTCATTTCGGCGCCCCTCCGAAAATCGGACGTGTGCGACTGCACACACGCCTTAGGCCGGCCCTGTTGTTATAGAATACTAGCTGAATGCCCCGTTCTTCGCACAGGAATGAATGGATTCTTTTTTTTTATATTACGGTTTGTTGTAATTACTATTTATAATGAATAGATATAGCAAAATTAATATCTCATAAATATTATCTGCGTTCAATAATTATGCATAAAGAATTTCATGGCGATCGTTTGAAGAACGGTGAAGAAGATGATTCGACGCAGCGCCATTAACTGTCGAAGTTTTTGCAAAATGGATAGCATCAAAATATTTTCATGTTCAAATATCTATGTGTACGAATTTTCATAGCAAACAGTTTAACGGTCAAGGTACGCTGCAGCGCCATCTAGTGGCGCGTTAAAGTAATAATACGCTGCAGCGCCATCAAAGGGCAAGTTAAGCAAAATGGATAACGCGAAAATATTCTCCGTGTTCAAATGTGTATGTATACCAATTTTCAGAGAAGTTAGTTGAACGATCAAGAAGTTGATTGCTGAAGTGCTATCTAGTGGTGAGTTAAAATAATAAAATCTAGGGCTGCAGTCAGGGGCAAATTTGCCGAGTTGGGGGCTCTGGGCAAAAGCTTCATTAGGGGACCCTCATATGCTGCAGTGCCATCAAGAGACGAATTAAAGTAAGAAGTTGATACGTTGCATCGCCGAGGTAGCTATTTATAAGCAAAATGGATAGCACGAAAATATTTTCCGTGTTCAAGTATCTATATCAATTTTCATAGAGATCAATTGTCCGGTCATGAAGTTGGTGCGCTGCATTGCCATCTAGGCAAGTTAAGTAATCTATGGCAAGCGCAATAGCAATCTATGGTCCTAAGTAATCATGGCAACTTAAAGTAATAATGCGTTGCAATGTCATCTAGTAGTGAGTAAGAGCTAAATGAATTGTTAGAATATATTCTCCGTGCTCAAATGTGTAAGCATATAATTTTTTATGGCGATTAGTTGAACGGTATAGAAGTTGATGCGCTGCAGTGCCATCTCGCGGCAAGTTATATCAAAACGGATAGCATAAAAATATTCTCCATGTTCATATATCCACATGTACCAATTTTCATCAAAATCAGTTGAACGGTATTTTCATAGCAAGCGGTCGAGCGGAATAGAATTCGACACTCTGCAGTACCATCTAGCAGCAAATTATAGCAAAATGTATGGTGTAAAAATATTCTCCGTGTGCAAGTAAGTTATACGGTATTTTCACAGCAAGCGGTTGAAAAGATTTCGACGTTCTGCTGCGCCACCTAGAGGCGAGTTAGGGGAAAATGGACAGTGTAAAAACATTCTCCGTGTTCAAATATCCATGTGTACCAATTTTCATCAAAATTAGTTGAACGGTATTTTCATAGCAAGCGGTTGAATAGAATTCGCCGTTCTGCAGCGCCACCTATCGGCGAACTAGAGGAAAATGGATAGCGTAAAAACCTTCTCCGTGACAAAATACTCAGGTGTACCAAATTTCGTGGTGATCGCTCCAACGGTTTTGGAGTTTTTCTACGCCATACACACCCACAAACATTCATTTATATATATACTAGCTGGAGGCCCCGTTCATCGCACAGGAATGAATAGATGTTTTATGCTACGGTTTGTTGTAATTACTATTTATCATAATAAATAGATATAGAAAAATGGATATCTCATAAATATTATCTGTGTTCAATAATCATGCTTATAGAATTTCATGGCGATCGTTTGAGCGGTGAAGAAGATGATTCGGCGCAGCGCCATCTACTTTCAAGTTATTGTAAAATGGATAGCATCAAAATATTCTCCTTTTCAAATGTCTATGTGTACCAATTTTCATAGCAAACGATTTAACGGTCAAGATACGCTATAGCGCCGAATTAAAATAATAATACGATAGAGCGCCATCAATAGGCGAGTTATAGCAAAATGGATAACGCGAAAATATTCTCAGTGTTCAAATATGTATGTATACCAACTTTCACTGCGGTCAGTTGACCGATCCAGAAGTTTATTGCTGCAGTACCATCTAGTAGCGAGTTAAAATAATAGTGTGCTGCAGTGCCATCTAGTGGTAAGCTACAACCAAATGAATACGAAAAAATATTCTCTGCTCATATGTGTAAGTATACCAATTTTTAAGGTCGAACGCTTTTGAAGTTCTTGCACTGCATCGCCATGTAGCGGCAAGTCATAGCAAAATGGATAGCGTAAAAGTATTCTCCATGCTCAAATATCCGTGTGTACCAATTTTATTCGAAATCAGTTAAACGGTATTTTCATAGAAAGCGGTTGAACGGTACAGCAAAATGGATGCGGCGAAAATATTCTTACCGTTCAAACATCTATATTTACGACTTTCCATGGCGATCAGTTGAATGGTCCTGAAGTTATTGGTTTGTAGTAACATCTAATGGCCGCAAAATGGAGAACGCCAAAATATTCTCCGTGTTCAACTATCTCTCTATACCAGTTTTCAAGGCGATCAGTTGAACAGTCTTTATATGCTGCGAGTTACAGCAAAATGGATAACACGAAAATATTCTCCATGCTCATGTATCTGTATATCAATTTTCATAGAGATCAATTGTGTGGTCAAGAAGTTGGTGCGTTGCATTGCCATATAATGGCGAATTGAAGTAATAATGCGCTGCAGTGCCATCTGGTAGTGAGTAACAACTAAATGAATAGTCAGAGTATATTCTCCGTGCTCAAATGTGTAAGCATAAAAATTTTTATGGCGATTGGTCCAACGGTATAGAAGTTGATGCACTGCAACGGCATCTAGCGGCAAGTCATAGCAAAATGAATAGTGTAAAAATATTCTCCATGTTCAAATATCCATGTGTACCAATTTTCATCAAAATCGCTTGAACGGTATTTTCATAGCACGCGGTTAAACGGAATATAATTCGACGTTCTGCAGCGCCATCTAGCGTCAAGTTACAGCAAAACGGATAATGTAAAAGTATTGTACGTCCTCAAATATCCATATGTACTAATTTTCATCAAAGATAGTTGAACGGTATTTTCATAGCAAGCGGTCCAACGGAATAGAATTCGACGCACTGCAACGCCACCTTGCGGCAAGTTATAGCAAAATGGCTTGTGTAAAAATATTCTCCGTGTTCAAATATCCATACGTACCAATTTTCGTCAAGATAGGTCAAACGGTATTTTCATAGCAAGCCATTAAATAGAATTCGACATTCTGCAGCGCCACCTAAGCGGCGAGCTAGAGGAAAATGGATAGCATAAAAACTTTCTCCTTGACAAAAGACTTAAGTATACATAATTTCATGGTGATCGGGCAAACGGTTTTGGAGTTTTTCAACGTCATACACACATACATACACACCCACAAACATTCATTTTTATTTAAATAGACTAGCTAGCTGAATGTCCCGTTCTTCGCACAGGAATGAATGGATTCTTTTTTTATACTACGGTTTGTTGTAATTACTATTTATCATAATACATACAGCAAAATTGATGTCTCATAAATATTATCTGCGTTCAATAATTATGCATAAAAAATTTCATGGCGTTCGTTTGAGCGGTGAAGAAAATGATTCGGCGCAGCGCCATCAACTGTCGAAGTTTTTGCAAAATGGAAAGCATCAAAATATTTTCATGTTCAAATATCTATGTGTACGAATTTCCATAGCAAACAGTTGAATGGTCAAGAAACGCTGCAGCGCCATCTAGTGGCAAATTAAAGTAATAATACGCTACAGCGCCATCAAAGGGCGAGTTAAGCAAAATGGATAACGCGAAAATATTCTCCGTGTTCAAATGCGTATGTATTCCAATTTTCAGAGCGGCTAGTTGAACGATCAAGAAGTTGATTGCTGAAGCGCTATCTAGTGGTGAGTTAAAATAATAAACTCTAGGGCTGCAGACAGGGGCAGATTTGCCGAGTTGGGAGGCCCTGGGCAAAAGCTTTTTTAGGAGACCCTCTTTCGAAAACTTTTTCAAAATTTACAAATTTTTAAACTTAAAGAACAATTTGGGGACCCGGGCGCTTACCCCGAATGCCATCCCGGAAATCAGGCCCTGGCTGCCGTGCCATCAAGTTGTGAGTACAGTCAAATGAATACTAAAAAGATATTCTCCTGCTCAAATGTGTATGTATACCAATCTTTAAGGTGATCAGTCGAGCGGTTTTGAAGTTGGTGCGCTGCATCGGCATCTAGAGGCAAGTCATAGCAAAATAGATAGTGTAAAGGTATTCTCCAAGCTCAAATATCCGTGTGTACCAATTTTCATAAATCAGCCGAACGGTATTTTCATAGCAAACGGTTGAACTGTACAGAAGGAGAGTTATAGCTAAACGGATGTGGCGAAAATCTTCTTTTCGTTCAAACATCTATGTTTACGAATTTCCATGGTGATTACTTAAACGGTCCTGAAGTTATTGGTTTGAAGTGAAATCTAGTGACAAGTTATAGCAAAACGGATAACGCCAAAATATTTCCCGTGTACGAATATCTATCTATACCAGTTTTCACAGCGGTCAGTTGAACAGTCTTTATATGCTGCAACGCCATCAAGCGACGAAATAAAGTAAGAAGTTGATACGTTGCAGCGCTATCTATTGGCAAGTTAAAGTAATGATGTGCTACAGCACAATGAAGTAGCTATTTATAGCAAAATGGATAACTCGAAAGTATTCTCCGTGTTCAAGTATGTATCTATATCAATTTTCATAGAGATCAATTGTCCGGTCATGAAGTTGGTGCGCTGCATTGCCATCTAATGGCGACTTAAAGTAATAATGCGCTGCAGTGCCATCTAGTAGTGAGTAACAACTAAATGAATAGTTTGAATATATTCTCCGTGCTCAAATGTGTAAGCATAAAAATTTTTATGGCGATTGGTCGAACAGTATAGAAGTTGATGCACTGCAGCGCCATCTAGCGGAGAGCTAGAGTAAAATGGATAGAATAAAAACCTTCTTCGTGTTCAAATATCGATAAATGGCAATTTTCATGAAAATTGGTTGAATGGTATTTTCATAGCAAACGCTCCAACGGAATAGAATTCGACGCTCTGCAGCGCCACCTAGCGGCAAGTCATAGCAAAACGGGTTGCGTATAAATATTCTCCGTGTTCAAATATCCATGCGTACCAATTTTCGTCTTGATAGGTCTAACGGTATTTTCATAGCAAGCGGTCGAATAGAATTCGGCGTTCTGCAGTGCCACCTAGCGGCGAGCTGGAGTAAAATGGATAGCATAAAAACCTCCTCCGTGACAAAAGGCATAAGTGTACCAAATTTCATGGTGATCAATCAAACGGCTTTTGGAGTTTTTCAACGTCATACACACCCACAAACATTCATTTTTATATATATAGATAGATACTAGCTGGAGGCCCCGTTCTTCGCACGGGAATGGATAGATTTTTTTTATATTAGGGTTTGTTGTAATTACTATTTATCATAATAAATAGATATAGCAAAATGGATATCGGATCATAAATATTATGTGTTCAATAATCATGCATTTAGAATTTGATTTCGATCGTTTGAATGGTGAAGAAGATGATTCGGCGCAGCGCCATCTATTGTCAAAGTTATTGCAAAATGGATAGCATCAAAATATTCTCATGTTCAAATATCTATGTGTACGAATTTTCACAGCAAACAATTTAACGGTCAAGATACGCTGCAGCGCCATCTAGTGCTGAATTAAAATAATAATACGCTACAGCGCCATCAATGGGCGAGTGATAGCAAAATGGATAACGCGAAAACATTTTCAGTGTTCAATAATCATGCGTGTCTACTAATTTACAGAGAGGTCAGTCGACTTTTCAAGAATTAGATTGTTGAAGTGCCATCTAGCGGCGAGTTAAAGTAATAATGTGCTGCAGTGCCATCTAGTGTTGAGCTACAGCCAAATGAATACGAAAAAAATATTCTCTCTACTCATATGTGTAAGCATACCAATTTTTAAGGTCGAATGTTTTTGAAGTTGTTGCACTGCATCGCCATATAGCGGCAAGTCATAACAAAATGGATAGCGTAACAGTATTCTCCGTGCTCAAATATCCGTGTGTACCAATTTTCATCGAAATCAGTTAAACGGTATTTTCATAGCAAGCTGTTGAACGGTACAGAAGGCGAGTTGTAGCAAAACGGATGCGGCAAAAATATTCTTCCTGTTCAAACATCTATGTATACGACTTTCCATGGCGATCAGTTGAATGGTCCTGAAGTTATTGGTTTGAAGTAACATTTGATGGCAGCAAAATGGAGAATTCCAAAACATTCTCCGTGTTCAAGTATCTATCTATACCAGTTTTCATGGCGATCAATTGAACAGTCTTTATATGCTGCGGGCAGGGGCGTAGCCAGAAATATTTCATCGGGGGGGGGGGTTACGACTACTACAATTCATATATATGTATACCTGTGTGTGACAATGTAGTGAAGAATATACATTTTGTATGGGAAAAAATTCCTCATGGGGGAGGTTATGACCCCCCCTAACCCCCCTTTGTCTACGCCCCTGGCTGCGGGTTATAGCAAAATGGATAAGACGAAAATATTCTCCATGTTCAAGTATCTGTAGATCAATTTTCATAGAGATCAATTGTGCGGTCAAGAAGTTGGTGCGCTGCATTGCCATATAATGGCGAATTAAAGTAAAAATGTGCTGCAGTGCCATCTAGTAGTGAGTAACAACTAAATAAATAGTTAGAGTATATTCTCCATGCTCAATTGTGTAAGTATAAATTTTTATAGCGATCGGTCGAACGGTATAGAAGTTGATGCGCTGCAGCGCCACCTGGCGCTAAGTCATAGCAAAATGGATAGTGTAAAAATATTCTCCAGGTGTACCAATTTTCATCAACATCGCTTGAACGGTATTTTCATAGCACGCAGTTAAACAGAATATAATTCGACGTTCTGCAGTGCCATCTAGCGGCACATTAGAGCTAAACGGATAATGTAAAAGTATTCTGCGTCCTCAAATTTCCAAGTGTTCTAATTTTCATCAAAAACGGTTGAACTGTATTTTCATAGCAAGCGGTCCAAAGGCATTGTTTAAAGGCATTGTTTAATAAAGATTTAGTGCATTGTTTATTAGTGTATTAGTGACGAAGTCTTTAAAAGCATTGTTATACCGTATATTTTTACATTTTAAGAATTATGTCCCTTTGTTGAAAATCGCTTTTAAATAAAGATTTTCTCCTTTGTTTCTAAGTATATTATTCACACTTAAAAAGCATTGTTCCATACTTTCGCTAATTCCACCTAGCGTTAAGTTATGGCAAAATGTATTGTGTAAAAATATTCTCCGTGTTCAAATATCCATGCTTGCCAATTTTCGTCAAGATAGGTCAAACGGTATTTTCATAACAGGCAGTTAAATAGATTCGACGTTCTGCAGCTCCACCTAGCGGTGAGCTAGAGTGAAATGGATAGCATAAAAACCTTCTCCGTGACAAAAGACATAGGTGTATCAAATTTCATGTTGATCTGTCAAACTGTTTTGTAGTTTTTCAACGTCATACTATCCACAAACATTCATTTTTATGTACATAGATTCGTGCATTGTTTCTAACAATTAGGTCATTTTGTTGAAAGGCATTTTTAATATAGTTCATTGTTTCAAAATATATTATTGACACATATTCTCAAAAAGCATTGTCATACCGTATATTTTTGCATTGATTCCAAGAATTACCGAGCTTTGTTGAAAGGTATTTTTAATAAAGGTTTATTCTGTTGTTTCTAAGTGTACTTTTGACAAATTCTTAAAAAGCATAGTTCTAACCAATACTTTAGCATATATTCAAACAATTACGTCCCTTTGTTTTTAGGCAATGCAATTAAAGGTTTAATGCATTGTTTCTAAGGATATTATTGACACAATCTTACAAGTCTTTGTTATGTCGTAAATTTTTGTATTCTAACAATTACATCTCTTTGTTGAAAGTCTTTCTTGATGCAGATTTACTCCATTGTTTCTAAGATTATTATTGACAAAATCTTAAGAAGCATAGTTATAGTGTATATTTTTGCATTCTCAGAATTACGTCCCTTTGTTGGAAGTCGTTTTTTAATAAAGATTTACTCCCTTTTTCCAAGTATATTACTGACACTAAAAAAGCATTATTCTAAACCACACTTTCGCTAATGCTATTTTAAACAATTACTTTCCTTTGTTGAAAGTCATTCGTTAAAGGTTTAGTTCATTGTTTCAAAGTCTATTATTGACACACATTATTACAATGCATTGAAAAATTACCCTGATTTGTTTAAAGTCAATATTTAACAAAGCTTAGTCCATTGTTTCTAAGTATATTATTGACGCATATTCTAAGGAAGCATTGCTATACCGTATTTTGCGTTGATTCCAACAATAACCTCCCTGTGTGTTAAAGTAATTTTTGACATTACACACAGGGACAAGATTTACACCCAAGATTCTAAGAAGATTATTGACAAATTCTTAAAATGCATCGTTCTAACGAACACTTTTGCACATATTTCAAACAATTATTCTCTTTAAGTACTCTACTTTAAGTACATATTATTGACGCTTATTCAAGGAAAGCATTGTTATGCCGTATCTTTTTTGCGTCGATTCCAACAATTACCTCTCTTTGTTGAAAGTAATTTTTAATAAAGATTTAATCACAAGTTTCTAAGAAGATTATTGACAAATTCTTAAAAATTGTTCTAAAGCTTTGTTCTAAACACTTTTGCATATATCTCAAACAATTACTCTCTTTTGTTTAAAGGCATTATTCAATCGCATTAGACCATTGTTTCTAAGTGTATTAGTGACAAAATCTTTAAAAGAATTGTAATGTCGTATATTTTTACATTCTAAGAATTACGTCCCTTTGTTGGAAGTCGCTTTTTAATAAAGATTTACTCCCTTGTTTCTAAGTATATTATCGACACTTAAAAAGCATTGTTCTATTCCATACTTTCGCTAATATTATTTTAACAATTACTTTCCTTTGTTGAAAGGCATTCGTTAAAGGTTTAGTTCATTGTTTCAAAGACTATTATTGACACACATTATTAAAATGCATTGAAAAATTACGTCGATTTGTTTAAAGTCAATTGACACTTATTCTAAGAAAGCAGTGTTTAGCCGTATCTTTTTGCGTTGATTCCAATAATTACCTCCCTTTGTTGAAAGTAATTTTTAATAAAGATTTAATCCCAAGTTTCTAAGAAGATTATTGACAAATTCTTAAAAACTGCTCTAAAGCTTTGTTCTAAACACTTTTGCATATATTTCAAACAATTACTCTGCTTTGTTTAAAGACATAGTTTAATAAAGATTTAGTGCATTGTTTCTAAGTGTATTAGTGACAAAATCTTTAAAAGCATTGTTATACCGTATATTTTTACATTCTAAGAATTGCGTACCTTTGTTGGAAGTCGCTTTTTAATAAAGATTTGCTCCCTTGTTACTAAGTATATTATTGACACTTAAAAAGCATTGTTCTAATCCATACTTTCGCTAATATTAATTTAAACAATTACTTTCCTTTGTTGAAATGCATTAGTTAAAGGTGAAGAGGGAGCGTGCGGCAAGAGGAGGCTCCCATAAGTCCCTGTTCACGACAACCCAGGGACTTATGGGTAGTAGAAAGAGGCGCAATCCGGCTCGGCCAAAAGGTACCCATTCGACGGACCTTCAATTGCCGCGTGTTGTGTGCGCGGAGGTGATCGTGCCGCCACAAAGGCTTAGTCCATTGTTTCAAAGAATATTATTCACACACATTATTAAAACACATTCTTATGCCGTATATTTTCATCTAAAAAATTACGTCGATTTGTTTTAAATCAATCTTTAACAAAGGTTTAGTTCACTGTTTCTAGGTACATTATTGACACATATTCTAAGAAAGCATTGTTATACCGTATAAGGAAGTAATGTGATCCCGAAAAATTTCGGGGGCCAAATTTCGACGAAAAAACCGATTTTGACTAGCTCTAAATTTACTTTTAAGAATTTTTTCTATACATCTCATCGTAAGCTAGCATGCACGATCATATAAACGCGTCTGCAACTCATTTTGACCAGCGGCAAGTCTATTTTGGCCAGTTTTTCCATGCCGTCTGTACATACGTATACGTACGTATGTACGTAACTAGCATATCTCAAAAACTATTAGGCGCAGAATGTTGAAACTTCATATTTTGGATTGTTGTAACATCCAGTTGTGCACCAACCCTTTCGGTTCCATTCGACTGGATACTGGATAGTTTATGTACAGGACTGCCCAAAATATTCGAAACGCATACGCTCTATGGGCCGAAATTTATTAAACTCGCATATCTCAAAAACTATTGGTCGTAGAATGTTGAAACTTTTTATTTAGGATTGTTGTAACATCTAGTTGTGCACCTCCCCTTTCCATTCCATTCGACTGCATAGTTTATCTACAGGGCCGCCCAAAAGATTCTAAATACATTCGCTCTATGGGCCGAAATTCATTAAAGCGTATTTTAGAGGTATTGGGCTATTTCAAACGACTCAGAAGTGATATATGCTGTTAAGAGTTACAAAATTAATTTCTTCATTAAAAGAAGTGTCTTTATCATTTATAGTTCTGCTACAGGAACACTCAAAAGATTTCCAATACATTTACCGTAAATGGCAATTTTAGGGGCATTCATCCATTTCAAGCACACCGTCCTACCGTATAAGTTAGGTAATGGTCCGACCACGGTCACGTACCTCCCCCAAGAACTACCCCAAGAGTCGCCCAGCTTGTCGACTTTTGGTGTACGCGTGAATGTATTTAACTCTCAAATCTCAAACTATTAGTCGTAGAAAGTTCAAATTTCATATAGAAGATTGTTGTAACATCTAGTTGTGCATCTCGATTTTTGGTTCCAATGTACTGGAGAGTTTATTTACAGGACCACTGAAAAGAAATTCAATACTTTAATGTCTACGGACATCTTCAATATAATACAACTGTAGACAGTCATTGTTTGGTCCATTCCATAAATCTCGCCGTCTGTCGTCGACCTTGGCGAGTTTTTCCAAAATATCGCCAATGGCGATAATCAGTCATTTGATCCATACCCAAAATATCGTCATTTGTCATCGTTCTTGGCGAGTTTTGGCGAAGTAGAATTTTGAACTTTTGTATTTAGAGCTATTGTAATATCTAACTGTTTTCAATATCTTTTTGACTGCAATCGACTGGGTAATTTATTGACCAGCCAGATATTTAAAGCCAGATGACTTTAAATAGGGGAAGGGGGGGGCAAGACGGGGTCCTTAATGTTTGGAGCTTAATAAAACCCACATCTTTAAAAATTTTGAATACTTATTTATTTATAATTACTCTTACACAATCAATCTTTGGAAAAAAGGAACTTAAGAAATTTTCCACTGATAGAAAATGAAAAAAAATGGCCAATTTTGTCAAAAATGCCCAACGCCCCATCTTGCCCCCGCCCTTTTTGGTGGTAAAGCTGTAAAGCTTCTGTAGCACTCGCTGTGGTACAGCTGAAAATCGTTCGGCTGTGCAGGAATTACTATTTCTTTTCCAACTAAATTATTCTGTTTTCGAATAATTAGAATTTCGCTGCACTTCCCCAAATTTTCTTTATTGAAAGACTTCAATTTAAGTAGCCTTTTTGCAAAAAACGCAAAACGGATTTACAATCGACATTTTATTAAGTAATTTAAAGCAGTTCGACAGTCTTTTTAAGATCCATCCTTCCGAAATGTTTGGACGATCTGTTTCCACTGACTATTTCAAAATATCTCCAATTCCAAAATATTAATTTTTATATTCCCAAAACGATCAAATTATGCTATTCTGAAAACATGAAAAATTTTCGCATTCGAAAGATTTCATTTTGTATACATAGCCATTCTTATATACAGGCAGACGATTTCTTAGCTTGGCTCGAAGTCCGCTTATAAATCCTCGATTTATTTTTGAGAAGAAAAATTAAACTCTGTAATCTAGAAAAGCAATTTAAAAGGAAGGAATCAAAATTTTTCCTTCAAAGCCGGATATAACGTCAATATAACGTCCTTTTCTGCTTGCAGAGCCGAATTTTGTCACACAAATGATAAACTTTTTTGACTCGGAGAAATAAAATGCAGCTGAAAATGCCAAAAAATCGCTTAAAAATGAGGAAACCGGTGGTTTTCATGTTTTTAAAGTAGCACAGATTGTTTTTTTTATATTTCTATACATAATTATGAAAAATAGTAGGCTTATTGAGGATATCAGCGTGTTGTGTCCGATAAAATAAAGTGTGTTATTTCCTCCCGGTTGAAAATTTGTCAAATAATAGTTGACATAATTCTTGCCATAATAAAAAAAATCAGCTGGCCGTATGCCGAGGGAAAACCCGTCAGCTGGTGCATTGAAATAGGCTAGCGGCGGCCACACTACCTTTCCGCGCCACACTTTCACTGCGCCAGCTGACGGGTTTTCCACCGGCATACAGCCAGCTGACTTGTTTTTTTATTTAAAGTAGAATGTAAACTAACATCTGTCAAATTTTCAACCGGGAGGAAATCATTGAAAAAAAAATTTTTTTTTACATGTTCGTATGAGCAGCTGACGTATAATCCACCGCCGCTTGGCCAGCTGACGGTTTTTTTTCAAACAAGTACTATGCCAACTATTATTTCAGAAATTTTCAACCGGGAGGAAATGACTGAATTTTTTTTTTTTACGTGTCTGGAAGGCGGCCGCCGCCCAACCCACCCATGGTGCAGCAGCTGACGATCACCATGCTTCAACACACAACCGTCTCAATCATCTGAGAAATTATGGGATGATTTTGGTCGCAAAAATCTGTCGCTGGCTCCCGGACTATTATCATCTATCCCAGCACAGCTACAGCGTGCCCAATTCCCACAGAGAGAATTTTCCATGGCAGTAAAAGCAAGGCATATTATCTTCTTCGTAGTCACATTCTGGTGAGGAATTAGGATTATTGTTGGTTTTATTCTTATTCTTTTTCTTAGCCAGTTCGGTTTTCTTATTCTTTTTTTGTTCTTTTACCTCCCTTTTTCTCTTTTTGTTAACTTCTGCCAATTTCTTTGTTTCATTGTTTCTTCTAACTCATTTTTATACGGGGAAGAAGTAATGATAACCACTTTTCCTCGTTTCCTTGTCACACGTGAAATTTTGCGAGCTGCAGTATAAGGCATCACTTGCTGAGGACTAACTACAGAAAATACTGAGGGTGGAGTAGTTGGCCTTTTATCTATTTCGATATTGGACATCCAAGTGGAGAATCCTGACTCAGGCTCTGCTTCAATCTCAGATGGTATCGTGACAACAGGCATGTGGCATATCAGCGGTTCGTCAATAGTTATTTTGTCAGAATCTTCAACTGTCGAAACTGAAGTTATCTTGTATTGTCGTATGAAGGTATTGTCTCAGCCGTTATCGTCACAGGGTCAACTGAAGCTTCAGCGAAATGGTCATGCGAATGGTCTATTTGGAGCTGTTGGCCCGTTGTCCGACGTAGTGGGTTGTGGTAATGCTTCAGTGATGGATAATCTCTCTGTTTGTGGAATATTTGTCGTCAATGAGGAGCAAAATCACTATCGGAAAAAACTGTTGGATCGTATAGCCAAATCCCAGATTTTTTGAAGCCATTTACAGCCGTATCGACAATTCTGGATGCCTGCTTAAAAATCCCTGAACCCAATCTTTGCCAGCTTCTTTTTTTTTTCTCTCAAAGAGATGTTGTTTCCCATTTTTTACTGCAAGAGTGTATGCCACTATCGCCATACTGAACTATATCGCCAAAGCCCTTAAATATTTTGTTGTAAGTCCATAAAGACGACCCTCCTTATCCATTATGTAATTGCAAAGTTCTTTCTCTTCGTCATCAGAAAATGTTCGCTTTTTTGGGCCTAAAGGAACTTTCACCCAAGGTAAGTTGTAGGAGCACCTGGATCGTCTAGGGCTACACGCGCTTCTTTAACTTTTCTTTCAAGGGTCGTTTGTGGCACAGTATATGTTTTCGACGCTAATTTATACGCCATTCTTCCTTTAATTACAACATCTACTGCATTTTTCATACACTTTTCACTCCAATTCCACCTCTCTGTCTTTCTTTTAAGATACCTTTTATCCATATAACAAATAGTTCTTTTACAGGTACATTTAAAAGGTATCTACCACATTACGCTGTATGGGAATCTCTGTAACTACTGAACAGATTCTAAAACTTTTTTCGCTGACAAAAAGCTACACTATTCCTGAGTATTATAAGCTACCTTTCATGCATATATCACAAAAATTTCCTTTACAGGGAGACGCATAAGAATTAAAGTAGGCTCTATGGGTATCCTGTAACTACTGAGCCGATTCTAGAACTATTTTCACTGATAGAAAGCTACGCTATTCCTAAGTATTTTAGACTATCTTTCATGAATATAGCTTAAGATCCCGCATTAGCCACAAATAATTCTAATGCATTATGCGCTTTTTGTCAGAGGTCACAGATATATTTCTAATACTGTGAGGAGTGAGATACATATAAAGTAGTATAAGTCAATTAGACATAAGAAGCATTTATTGAGAAAATGAATAACACGAGTTTACTGCTTGAAAGCTTGGTTCAGACTGAAGAGAAGAAAGTTAGATTTTAAGTTGTGGCGATCGCAGCGGCGCATAACCATTGCTTTTGTTTACAAAATATTCAACACTTTCGACATCTCTGTAACTAGTGAACCGAATCCAAAGAACTTTTCACTAACAGAAAGCTACAACTTTCCTGAGTATTACAGGTCGCCTTTCATCCATATAACAAATAGTTCTTTTTCGGGGACACTTTACAAAATTCTAATACATTACGCTTTATGAGCAGATCTGTAACCGATACTGAACCGAAATTTAAAACTTCTTTCACTGATAGAAGCTGCACTATGACTGAGTAATATAGGCCCCTTTTCTTGCATGTATCGCAAATAGCTCTTTTATAGGGTTACTCATAAGAATTGCATTACACTCTATCGGCATCTCTGTAAGAACTGTATCGATTTAAAAAAATGTTTTTCACTGATGGAAAGCTACACTATTCCTGAGTAATATAATCTAAAATTCATGCATATAGTATAAGTAGTAATTCTTTTAGAGGAACTTTTCCTCTAAAAGATAATTCTGATATTATCTTTTAGAGATAGATATCAGAATATTTAGAGAAAGATAATTCTGATATTAGAATTATCAGAATAATTCTAATACACTACCCAGCAAACACACACCTTCTGGCGGAGTACCTTGCCAGTGCCTTTCTGCCTTTACGTCCAGCACCAGCCCGGCACTGCAAAAAGTAACTGAATCGTACCAAAAGTGGTCGTCCGAGAAGGACCTTGCCAGAAACCCGGGAAGGCAACGGCACTCTACTGGCATACTGCATGTGCCGGCCGTTACTCACAATAAAGGCATTGGCCTATTAAGTTTATAATGCCGAAAATGAAACGGCCGGGTGCCGGCTATTATTAAAAATAAAGGCACTGGCCAGGTATCTTAACACTGACTACAATATAATGGCATGGTACCGGATTAGTGCCTATTTACAGTAATGCTGCCATAATTAAAATACGAGCCAGTGGCGGATTCGGGGTAGGGGGCTTATTCATCAACCCCCACCCCCACCTCGCAAAAGAAAAACATTCCTTAAGGGTAACATTTTAAAAGATAAAAAACAACATAAATTAAAGATAAAAACAGCAAAGTCCATTAGTCAATCGTTTGCAAATTATGTACGCCTATCATTAGTGAATTGTGTGCAGTTTTCATAAACTGCAATTTTCTTACAAATTTGCAGTCGCAAAAGATTTTTTTATGAGAGAGGCGGTAACACATTTCAGAACCAACATAAAATCATTTATAAACAGTTTAATTTCAATATTTCAGAATTAGAGATTTTATAAATGAGCTATAGTACTTTACGGTTAATATATATATATATATATATATTAATGACTAGGTCATTTTATCTCTCACCCCCCCCCCCTCTATTGAAAATTGTCCGAAAAATGTGCCTCCCAAAATAGCGACATAATTTTACATATTTTAAAATACTATTACTTCACAAAAGCTTTAATCTATTGTCACAATATTCCGTAAGCTGTGAATAGGCATCCCATGTATTTTTCTATAAATAGCTTACAATCAAGGCAGTACCCAGGGGGGTGGTCCGGACTCTCCCCGAAATTTTAGTTTTTGCAAACAATATAATAATGATGAAGTCTTTTTGTGGAAAATTCTACCTTTTCACCGTTTGGACCCTCCCCGAATTTTTTTTCTGAGTACGTCCCTGGTTACAATTATAAAAATTTCAACATAGGGGACCTGGCGAAATACACGAAAGATGAGATAAAATGACATACTCGATTAATATCGTTTTAATATGGCAATAATGAAATTTTAAAAAATAGGGGGTTCAGGGGTCTCCCTGACAAGGCTCGAAAAGTCGAGTTTTATATATATGCATATATAAATCAAAATCTTACAGGAAGTAATAATAAATAAAGTTGCACTATTGTTACACATAACATTAGGGTAACATTTTGTTTATTGTACATTTTATTTAGATCAAAAGCTTTTTTGTTAGCTATTCTGAAAAGAAATTCTATATCTACCTGCTGTATACAACATGACTTAAATTTTACGGAGGAAAATACTTTTATACACTAAAACATATTTTGAGAGTATATATATTAAAAACAGTGAAACTTAAATTTTATCTGCTTTTTTTCCAACTCTTTAGCATAAAATCCAAGGGCTACGAAATGTATTAGGAACCAACAAGATATCATCATTGAAACAGTGTTGTTTTATATAAATAACTGTTCCAAATGATGACCTCTGATTAGTCGTCTGAAACTGTTTAAAAATACCAATTAAACCTTCTCGAAAACTATATACAACAATGAGGAATCTGATAATTTTTTTATCCTAAAAAGTGTACTTCATGCGTAATTCATCAAATAACAAAGCGCGCGCTAAAAGAATGGATTGCTACAACTTATGAACTATGAGCCAAATCCGCTTTAATGAAATTCGCCAATTTCTCGCATCTCGCTGGAGCCACCTATAACTCTTCTGTGGCGGCTTCCCCCGCCCCTTCCCATACACACACACTGTAACTCGCGTTTCATAAACATTTGAAACGCTAGTTGCATAAAAACAACTCCCTTTGTTTTGGAGGTTCGAATACATTCGCTGAAAACGACCAACAAATAATCTCAATAAATATAAGCCAGATCTGCGAAAACAATTCGATATTGCACCCATTCTAATATCGCCAAATCTGAGACAGCAGTTTTTACGCTGGGAAAGAGGTCTGATGTATATGACTGTCTCCCTTTTTTATTTATTTATTTATTCATTTTTTTTTTCACCTGCCATAAGTTTCGTAAGAAAAGCAGAGAAGAATCTAAATAGCGTTTTTAAATAAATGAGTCTGAACAAACTTAGCACGTCCAAGGAGCCATGATTTGTTTTATTGTAAATTTTAGCATTAATTACCTGATTTATTATAAAATTAAGTAAGCTTTTTGTTTTACCACTGTTTTATCTAATGTAATAAAATAAATATCAATAAAAACAATTATGAAGGTTGCTAAAAATTTTAATTTAATCTAAAATTCTTTGAAAGAAAATAAGTACAGAGAGCTAAGTTCCCATGCAAATTAATCCATGACTGGCCTTTGTGTAATGCTCTCCCTTCTTATATTTTTGCACCTCTAGTCGGGTAGATTTTAAAAGGGGCTGAACATAGAAACAGGGGCATAGCGAGAAAAAATTTCGGGGGGGGGGTGCCCGAAAGCTAAAAACGCTAGAATTTCTCACAAAATTGCATGAAATTTACTTGACATCCAATAAACAAAAATTCAAAATTTCGGGCGGGAGGCAACCCCCCAGGACACCCACCCTGGCTACGCCCTTGCATAGGAAAAAGTCTTCAATTTTCTTTCCAGGAAAGTTTCAACAAAACTATAAAAAAATTAATAGAAAGTCTAAAGATTTTAGAATAAAATTTATAATTCTGTACATAGGCGCCTAATAGAGCGGCTGGGGGTAGGGGGTTCACTGTAGATGTAGTGAATATTTTTATACCATATTGAACTTGTTTGTATTATTTTAGTTTTAGTACTAAAATATGAGAAAGTCCAATATGAACTCCTCCACCACCCCCCCACATCCAATAATAATAATAATAATAATAGTAATAATAATAATAATATGAACGCCTATCAGAGTTTGATTAAGCCAACGGACTCGGGCCGACATCTGATATAGGTCCCATTTATTTAAGTGAAATAAAGAAATTTTATGCTAACACTACGAAATATTTACTGGCCCATTACCTCTAAAAAGTGCTGGCCCGGTACAATTTAAACAGTACCTCGCCGTTAACTATGCCATGCATGTTTTAGACACATGGGCGCAACAGGCATTTCACCATTACTGGCAATGAACTGGCGCATACTCATTTTTCAGGTATTGGTATTCTAGCGACTTTAAACTGACGGCAATGCACTGTGCTCCCGGCATACGGCACTTTGCCAGCACGGCGGGTACCCTGCCGTCAGTTTGCGGGCAGTAGTGTGTTTGCTGGGTATGCTCTATGGGTACCTCTGTAAGTACTTAACCAATTCTAAAACTTTTTCCCGTTAGAAAGTTACGCTATTACTGAGTATTATAGGCTGCCTTTCATGCCTCATACTAATAAAGTTTGTATGTTTGTGTGTCTGGATGTTTCGGTGTTTGTGACTCAATCACGTAAGAACAGCTGAACGGATTTCGATTTAATTTGCAATGAAGATAAGATAGCTTATACCCTGCATTAACATATAGGCTATCTTTCATGCAAATAGCATGAATAGATCTTTCAGAGGGACACTTAAAATAATTATAATACAATACACTTTATGAGCATCTCTGTAACTACTGAACCGATTGCAAAACTTCTTTCACTGATAGAAGGATTCACTAGTCCCGAGTTAAATAGGCCTCTTTTCATGTATACATCGCAAGTTCTTGTGCAGGGACACTCTTAGACTTACGTAACTCTCGATGTCTCTGTAAATACTGAACTGATTCTAAAACTTTTTTTAGTGATAGAAAACTACACTATTGGGTACCTTTCATGCATAACATAAACAGTTTTTTTAAAGGAATAATCAAAATAATTCTAATACATTACGCTCTATGAGCAACTCTGAAACTATTAAACTGAGTCTAAAGATTTTTTCACTAATAGAAAGTTACTTTATTTCTGAGTATTATAGGCGACCTTTCATGCATAGAGCATGAATAGTTCTTTTACAAGAACAGTCAAAGTAATTCTCATTACGCTTTATTTCCATCTCTGTAACTACTGAACCGACTCTAAAGATTTTTTCACTGATCGAAAGCTACACTAATTCCTGAATATTATAGGCTAACTTTCACGCATATACCACAAATAGGTCTTTTGTAGGGACATTCATAAGAGTTACATTGCGATCAATGGGCATCTCTAATTTCTAAACCATTTCTTTTAGTGAAAAAAAAGCTACCTTTCATCCATATATCAAATAGTTCTTTTACAGGGACATTTAAAATATATCTAATTCATAACGTGCTATGTTCATCTCTGTAGCTACTGAACCAATTCTAAAACTTTTTTAGCTGGTAAAATGTTACACTATACCTGAGTATTATAGACTACCTTTCATGCATATATCACAAAAAGTTCTTTTACAGGGAGACTCATAAGTATTACGTTACGCTCTATGGGTATCCTTTAACTAATGAACCCATTCTAGAACTTTTTACACAGATAGAAAGCTACACTATTCCTGAGTATTTCAGGCTACCTTTCATGAATATAGCTTAAATAGTTCTCTAAGACACTCAAAATAATTCTAATACATTACGCGTTATGGACATCTATGTACACGATTCTAAAGAGTTTTTCTCTAATAGAAAGCTACAATATTCCTGAGTATTACAGGTTACCTTTCAGCCATATAACAAGTATTCTTTTACGGGGAGACTTTAAATAATTCTAATACACTACTCTTTATGAGTATCTAACTATTGAACCAATTGTAAAACTTCTTTAACTGATAGAAAGCTACATTATTCCTGAGTAATATAGGTTCCTTTTCATGCATATATCGCAAATGATTCTTTTACAGGGTCACTGATAAGAATTACTTTACGGTCTATCGGAATCTCGGTAACAAGTGCATCGATTTAAAAAAAAAATTCACTGATAAAAAGCTACACTACTCCTGAGAAAGATAAGCTAAAATTCATGCTTATAGCTTAAATAGTAATTCTTTTAGAGAAACACGCAAAAGTATTCTAATACACTCTGCTGTATGGGTATATCTGTAACTAGTTAAACCGATTCTAAAGCTTTTTACGTGACGGAAAATTACATTTTTGCGGGATATTATAGGATACCTTTCATGCATAAGCATATATAGTTCTTTTACAGAGACACTCAAAACAATTCTAATAATTTACGGTCTTAGGCCATCTTGTAACTACTGAACCGATTCTAAAATTTTTTTCGCTGATAGAAAGCTACAATATTCCTACATATTTAAGGCTATCTTTAATGCTTCCTACTAATAATATAATTTCCGAAAAATTGTATGTTTGTATGTCTGGTTGTTTCGATGTTTGTGACTCAATCACATAAGAAAGGTTAAACGGATTTCTATTTAATTTGGAATGAAGATAGCTTATACCCTGGATTAACATATAGGCTACCTTTCATGCATATAGCATAAATAGTTCTTTTACAGGGACACTTAAAATGATTCTAATACATTGCACTTTATGAGCATCTTTTTAACTACGGAACCGATTGTAAAACTTCTTTCACTCATAGAAAGATTCACTATGCCTCAGTAATATAGGCCTCTTTTCATGTATACATCGCAAATAGTTCTTGTGCAGGGACACTCTTAGAATTACATAACTCTCCATGGCTCTATCTTTTCAACTACTTAACTGATTCTAAACTTTTTTCAGTGATAGAAAGCTACACTATTGAGTGCTATAGGGTACCTTTCATGCATATAGCATAAACAGTTCTTTTACAGGGATAATCAAAATATTCTAATACATTACGCTCTATGAGCAACTCTGAAACTACTGAACCGATTCTAAAGATTTTTGCACAAATAGAAAGTTACACTATTATAGGCTACCTTTCATGCATAGAGCATGCATAGTCTTTTACAGGAACAATCAAAGTAATTCTCATTACGCTTTATTTACATCTCTGTAACTACTGAACCGATTTTAAAGATTTTTTCACTGATCGAAAGCTACACTAATTCCTGAGTATTATAGGCTAACTTTCACGCATATACCACAAATAGGTCTTTTGTAGGGACAGTCATAAGAGTTACATTGAGGTCTATGGGCATCTCTAATTTCTAAACCGTTTCTAATTTTTTTCCCTAATAGAAAGCCACACTATTCATCAGTAATATAGGCTACCTTTCATCCATATATCAAATAGTTCTTTTACAGGGACATTTAAAATATATCTAATACATTGCGTGCTATGTTCATCTGTGTAACTACTGAACCAATTCTAAAATTTTTTTAGCTGATAAAAAGTTACACTGTACCTGAGTATTATTATAGGTTACCTTTCATGCATATATCGAAAATTTTTCTTTTACTGGGACACTCATAGAATTACATAACTTTCTATTGGTATCTCTTTAATTACTTGATCGACTCGAAAACTTTTTCTCTCATAGAAAGCTGTTCTATTTCTGATTATTATAGGTTACTCTTCATCCATATAACATAAATATTTCTTTAACGGGAACACAAAATAATTCTAACACAATATGCTCTATGGACATCTCTGTAACTACTGAACCGATTCTAAAACTTTTTTCGCGAGTAGAAAGTTACACTATTCCTTTGTATTATAGGCAACCTTTATGTACATATCCCAAATAGTTCTTTTATAGGTACATTCATAAGAGTTGCATTACTGTCAATGGGCATCTGTAACTTCTAAACCGTTTCTTTTTTTACACTAATAGAAAGCTATACTCTCCCTGATTGTTATAGGCTACCTTCTATGCATATAGCATAAATAGTATATTCGTTTAGAGCATAAATAGACCTTTACAGCATAAATAGTATATTCTTTTAGAGGGATTCTCATAAGAATTACATTACGCTCCATGGGTATGTTTGTAACTGCTGAACCGATTCTAAAGATTTTTTCTCTGATTGAAAGCTGCATTATTCCTGAGTAGTATAGGCTAAAATTCTTGCATATTACATAATTATTTCTTTTACAGAAACATTCAAAATAATTTGTAAATATTGTTGTAACTGCTTCCATTCGCCAAATGCGGAAAAAGAAAATCTGAAGTTAGAAATCTATTTACCGCATGTAATACACTTCATTTTTAATAAATAGAAAGTAAATAATATTTAAGTACAGTGATTTTTGTGTGTAGCGCGAGAGTGTCGCTAAACCATTCCTTCTTTTGTCTTTCAGACATGCTTTATTTCTCAAAAGCATTGCTATACCATACATTTTTGCACTTATTCGAACAAATGCAGTCCATTCCAGTTATGGTGAGTCTCTGGAAACTATCAAATATCGTCCACTATATTCGAAGATCACTAATACTTAAGTGTCCCTATGGTGAACAGAGAAAGTAAACTAAAAATTAGTATTTTGCGCCCGTCCTGAATATTTATCAAGTAAATCAAACATAATCGCGCTAGAAAATACTAGCTGCGTACCCGCTCTTCGCACAGCAAAAAGCGAATATTTGATATAGTGAGACTGTACATTTCAAAATTATTATAACTACATTTGTCAAAAAAGTAGATAGGTTAGTTCACTTCAGAGAAAAAAAGTAGTTTTTCCAACCACTTTCAAAAGTAATCTCTACATATGCGAGGGAACATTCTTCAGATTTCTTGTTATGGTACAGAGATAGAGAGTAGAAGGGCATTTACTATTGAAGTTATGCAGGTGTTCCACATCCTTAATGAAGGTACAGAAGCTAAGGGCAATGTAATTTGAATGATGATTGTGAAACAAGAATGTGCTAGAAATAAGTTTTATCGCACATAATCAAGAAAGATATAAAATTTTCCCGTCTGTGACATGTGCATTTTTTTTAAATTTGATGTATACAATGCGATTTTATTATTTATACGTCGATTAAATTATACACAATTTTGATCATTTCGTTTGTTAATTTTCTCTCGTCACCTACGTCTGACCAAAGAGTACGTTTAGCAATAGACACATGTGCTCCATATCTATCGGGATGTATCTTTGTTTAGCATTTACCAATGCCAGACAGTGAAATCTTTTGGCACCCTAGCTTTGTCCTAATCCTTCTCTAGAGGGGCGGAGGGGGGTTGAAGATGAAGGTGCCCTAAAGTCCAGCTAAAAGTTTACTACGTAAAAGTTGTGTGTCTTGTAGCTGTTTTACAGTTCATCACTATAACCATTAAAAAATGCTATTAACTGTTCTTTCTTAACTGTGTTTACTTATGTAAACTGAATAATATGCTACGTTATGTGGGATTCAGAACAAGGAGGTGGGGCAAAACAGCGCACTTGCGGAGCGGGGGGGGGGTGGTCTCCTATTTGTACACTAATGCCATTGGTCCGTAAAGTAATCCAAAAAGCTCTACTTTCTTTCCGACACACACATACACACATACACACACACACACACACAAAACCACAAATTGAAGATTAATTTATAGGGATGGAAGAGAGACGAAAAATAGGCGTCTCACATCTCGTAAAACACACACACATACACACAACCCCCCCCCCCCCACACACACACACACAAATTGAAGATTAACTTACAGTGATGGAAGCGACACATACACACACAAAAAAACAACAACAACAACACACAAATTGAAGATTAATTTATAGTGATGGAAGCGAGACGAAAAATAGACGTCTCACGTCTCGTAAAACACACACACATACACACACACACACACAAAAAAAAAAAAACCACACAAAGAAGATTAATTTACAGTGATGGAAGCGACACATACACACACACACAAAAAAAAAAAAAAAAAAAAAAAAAAAACTCACAAATTGAAGATTAATTTATAGTGATGGAAGCGAGACGAAAAATAGACGTCTCACGTCTCGCAAAACAGGCTGTAAGCTTGGTCTCCTCTCGCAAAATCCCTATATCGTAATGTTAAAAATGTGCGTCTTGTCTCGCAAAAGAGCTGTAAATCTCTGTCTCGTCTCGCAAAAAATCGTCTTCCGTCCTTCCCAATTTATTTATTTACTTTTTTAAATACGCATAATAATTTTTTCAGGAAATTGCCGTTTATAGGCATTGGCCATTACCAAGACAGAAATTACTGGTCTCTATTATGGAGGCACCTAATAGACAGACCAGCGTTGCCTCCTATGAAGTTATGAAGGGACTGACGGGGCGGGAAAAATATTTTTTTATGCATTAGAAAGAGTTCTTTCTGATGCAGTGTCGGACTTGGGGAGGGGGGGTCCATCCCGGGCCCCGACCGGTATAGGGGACCCCAGAGAGATTTAAATTCTAAAATTGCAGTTTCAGTTTTTTTTTTTTTTTTTTTTTTGAAAAATATTAATGTTCAATATTATGCCGAAATCTCAAAAGACGAGGTCAAAGGGGGAGTGTTTCCCCCTCCGAACGAAATATTAAACGTAAAACCTGCGCTAAGCTGAAAGCTGGTCAAACCTGTTTTGGTCAAGTCATGTTTACGACTTATCTGCGCATAGAAATTTTGTAGCATCAGCTGTAATATTGTGATTATAACTCATCAATGTTACTTTTAACTGCCTTCCGAGCAATAAAAATGTTGTTCTTTTTGCTTATGACAGCTGTTTCAAGCGATAATGATCAATAAAAATGTGAAAATATTATGCTTAATATGCACAGCCCGACTGAATCAACCTGAGAATATTTGGCAGACATTTTTCATTAGGCTCTTTCATACCAATATGTTTTTATGCATTCTTTTCATGCACAAAACATACAGTATGTAAATAGACCATCCTCATTACCTCAAAACTGTCATCAAACATTCAATGACAATTAGTATATGGCATAATTAAATAAGTCGAAATATCTGTAAAGTTTATCAGTGTATTGGCTACGGTGGCAGTTAAAGATAGATATATATATAAAATTAGACTCGTCTGTACTTTACTTGGAATTCAAAATTTGCGATTTCTATCTGTTTCAAACACCTGGGAATCCAGTACGACCGTTATTTAAAAAAAAAAAAAAAGTTTGTCTGTCGTTCTGTCGGTGACGCTTTTTTTGTTCGCGAACCACGTAAAAATGACTAAAGCGAATGAAACGAAGTTTGGTGACACGACAAGTGGCCACTCAACTTAAACTACCTATCAGTTTTTTTTTTTTTTTAACAAAATTGACAACTCAATATTATATAAACAGCAAAATTGGGGCCTCTTCACAAGCTGAGGCCATGTGGATTTTTGCCCCTGCTTCCCTCCCTCTCTGCGCCACTGTTCACTGTGCACCAGTGGCGTAGCCAGGATTTTATTTGGGGGTGGGCTGGGTATCAAATTTAAAGCTAAAGTTCATTTGTAAGCTAAGTAAAGGGTCCCATTTCGGGGGGGGGCAGCAGCCCCCTCTGCCCACGCCCCTGCTGTTCACCAAAGTGTTAATTAACCTGAAGTTAGATGCTACCTTCCTAATTAAAAAGGAAAAATACGTCTCTAATCAACAAACAAGTTTCATAACGACTACAACAAACAGAAACGTGCATGTAACAATATACAATATTGAGGTAAAATTTTTAGATTTGCCGTCTGGATTTCAAGAACGTAACTACCCAAACATACCATTGAATGCAGTTACCAATAGCGAGAGAGGTTCTACTCCATTGTGCTGAGCCGAGTGCCGAAATGGTACGCATGCGCAGACCGCACGCTTGCTCCATCTCTCTCGCTCTCACGCAAAGGATGTCTAAGAAAATTACTAATCCTGACGATCCTAATCAGGATATGGGATAAACTTATCAAATTATTCTATTGCCATCGGTCCTTGGTAAGTTCACAAAGTTTAAATTAAATCTGACTGTTCAAAGAGAGTCAAAATCGAGTTGAAAGGAGTCGGTTACAAACAAACAAACATACAGGTGAAACTAATAAAAGCGTGTTAAAAAGGTTCCCCTTGAATAAAAGTGTTTGTCAATATATTATGAACAATTTCCTTTCAAAACACATTTCTGTTCAATGAAATTTCCGTTTAAGGTTCAGTGGTTTTCGATATGTTTCATTATGCGAAATGTAATAAGTTTTAAATGTATACTGAGTTTTTTAATCATTATTCCTATATGATACGCGCTATCCGGAAACAGCAAAAACAAAACAAAATAAGTTATAGTTTTACGTGAACTAATTCGCTATGCACCAGTCAAAAGAGGCTATTTTTGATTTTATCAACATTTTAAACGTTTTCTTAAGGGGTCAAATGAGGATTGAGAATTCAAACTATCGATTTTTCAATTTTAATTTAATTTGAAACCTTAGTTACTTTTGAGCATTTTTGACCCCAATTTCATGCAACAAATCCAACTGGAACCGGGGATACACTTAAGAACGTTTTATGAAAGCTGTATATTTGAACGCAATAAGGTAACTTTAAACTGCGTTTTCTCAGAAACGCATTTTTATGAACTATCCGTAAGATAATAAAATTTCCATCATTCGCACCCTCATGAAATTTTGTATAGTTATAACTGGTATCAGTATCTATAAAATGAATTAATATTTAAGAAAAAATTTTAATTAAGACTTTTAAAATTGTATTTTAAATTAAAATTTGAAAAAAATCATACTTTTCCCCTTTTATTTCTGTTAAAAATTTCCGAAGTTTTTCTCTCTCACTTATAATATTAATTTATTCTATAGATACTGATACCATGTATAACTACAGAAAATTTCGTGAAGATATGAATCATAGAAATTTTCTTATCTTACGAATAGTTCATAAAAATGCCTTTTGAGAAAACGTAGTTTTAAGTTACTTCATTGCGTTCAAACATAAAGCTTTCACGAAACGTTTCTACGTGTATCTTCGGCTCTAGTTGGTTTTATTGCCTGAAATTAGGGTCAAAATTCACAGAAGTAACTTAGGTCTCAAATGAAATTAAAATTGAAAAATCGATCTTTTGAATTCTTAATCCTCCTATGACCCCTTTGTACACTGCAGCAATGTTTAAAAAAACTTATCTGTAATAGATTTTCTCCAGATTTCCGTCATGACTATTAGCTTTAAAATGTGATTTTTGTTTAAAAAAATGGCGGCAGTCACGCACTTTCTGAAATATGGTATAAGGTATGTCGCATTTCATAAAACAGTGAGATAAAATTCTATGCTTAAGAATTTCAGAAAGTTACATAACCGGCATAGATTTATCTTACAATCAGTAGTGGCTTATCAAAGTGTGACAGATACGGCAAGTGCCATCAGCGACAATTGTAAGGGGGAGGGGCGCATATTTCCATTGAGAGATTGATGCAATGACAGAAGCATTTAATCTGTTCCCTCAGATCGTTGCAAGAACGCAACGGCAGCTATTCTCTTTTCTGTACCACATACGCTCGCGCGCAAACGCCGGAGCATTTGAAGACTATGCCGGGAAGCAACGACAGGTACAGAATGAAGAATCACTGCCGTCGTGTCTTTGTAACGATGGGAAGGAACAGGTTAACGGCGGTGAGACACTAAGATAGTTATTTTGAGTCACTGTCCTCAGAACTTAAATCTATGAGAGTGTTTTTATTTGCATAATGAACCCTTACAGAAAGAACCTATATAAAAGGTCATTTTACAGAAATTTTAAGAATGACACTATACAAACGGAGTGCTCGGTTTTCGTTCTTACTATGAGAAAGAGCACAGATTTGTTGTCTGACATGGGCTCTACTTTACCTTGGTACGCCACTGCGTACAGTAAAGCATTTGAAGGGACATTGTGAAATTTTTAGACTCGCCCACCTCACAATTGTTTATTTTAATTTATGTTCAAGGCCTGTAAAGCAGGCTAAGTTTTTTAAACTTACTGCCTTACTTTGGATTATTATCATCGGCGCCGGCAGAATATTTCCCAGGGGGGGGGGGGGGCAAAGGCTACTTCAACGTATGGTTACCATGTTGGAAAGAACTAAAAAGCAAGGAAAAACACTGCATACAAAATTCCAGGGGGCGATTCCCCTCCCCCCCTTGCCCTATGCTGCCGGCGTCCATTATTATTATTATTATTAAAGGTGTGAGACGTTATGCGGATTCTGTTATATGATTTCACCCGTGCAATAGCTAGAAAATATTTTTAGGGGCGGGGAAGGGTTTAGGCAATGGCATGGTGGAAAATTTTGCGGTCCTCAAGCAGTGATCACTGCTTGAGGACCGCATCTCGCTCCCTTTAGTATCTCGAGATACTAAAAGGCCTTTTATTAAGTCTGTCCTGGGCGGCAAACCAGAATCTGAAAACAAAAGTAGAAGCCAGAAGGAAGTAAAAACTCAAAAAATGAGGCGGTAGAACGCCGAAACATAAAAAGAATGGGACACAAAGTTGAAGACAGCACCAGACTGGTCGCCAACAGCCATCGCTAAGCCACTGCTGCCTTTTCCCTCGCTCTTCCGGCTTTTCCATCAGATTGCGAAACTACTTAGTGAATATTGACCTCCTCAAAACATGTCCAGCGACCTCTCGCGGCGGCTCTTTAACACAACAAAGCTGACGTCACGAGAAGAAGAAGCGATGGCGGTTTATTGCGAACGGGCGATGGAAGCTAAGTGAACAGCTGTCGCTGATTAAACAGCGTTCGAACTCGTAAAAAGTTATGAGGTGAGCTCGAAACAAAACTTCCCAAAACAATGGAAGTCACTCCGGACTTTGACGCTGGAGAAGTCGCGCGCACTGTCGCGCTGGCTGTTTCGAATTTGCATACCCGATCGCAGTCTTCTGACAGTGGAAACGACGAAACACCTCTCGTTCGAAATAAAGGAGGAAGACCGGATATGAACGTAAACACAGAATACGACCTGGACGACAAAGACCGGTTGGTGTCGAAATCGGGATCGAAATGGACGGGTATGTTTAATTTCATCTGTTGGTGCTTGAGATGTTTTCTTCTTGGAATCAGTTATTTTTCATTTTGTGGGCGTGTGTAGTGAGTTGTTTGCATTTTCGGCATCATTTTGTTAGTAAATGTGTATGTCTGGACAGCCACAGTAAAGCTTGCTGCATTTCATGAGCTTCCATATGGGTACTTTTGGGGTGGGGGTCTTCATCTGTGCCTTTCAAATATTTTAGTACTAAAATAATGCAAAAATGTGCAGTATTCTATGTAAAGGGCCTGACTATACATAGTCAGGTCCTTTACATAGAATACTGACACTTGTGTACCCAGGGCACTTTTCAAATTTTGCACACTTTATATATATATGGCTGGTTCAATTTTTGTTCCCCTTTGTATCATTCTAAACTCAATTTTTTTGTCTATTTCTGCATGTATGCGCAGTGCATGTGTCCCAATTGCCCATGTGATAATCAGGGCCTGTGTAAATATTAACTATACCTTCGACTAGCAAAGTGTGGGATTAGACCCCCTCACCTGCCCCCTTATGTGAGTACCCATGTTACACTTGTTTAACAACACAGGATCCAGGATTTTTTCCCTCCAGGTTCCCATTTTTGTGAAAACAATTTACTTTTGTGTATTTCAGTACCTCGTTTTGTAAATTTTCATATCACTTTATGCAAAAGTCACTTTTTTCGTTAAAATTATTTATAATACAAATTAAAATGTTGGTTTAGCATAAAATGCCAACAAAAGGGCTGTTTTATTCAACTGTATTTTGTGAAGAGACATTTTAATCAATTGCAATTTTGTGAAGGGGCAGCAAAACAGACCCAAATTATGTCTGCATGGATCCCTGCTACTTATGTGATATTCATTATTAAATAAAATCTGGTGTTTAACCCTTTAACGCACAGTGTTCCTGCTCTGAGAACACCAAACTCTGACGTTTTGATTGTTGCCAGTCACGAAGAATAGATTTGATTTCTATAAAAATAGTTGCAGGTGACACAGCTCCACGAGAATCCTTTACTTTTTAGCACGCCATTTCCCGTAAAAAAATGGTCACAATTATTTTTAACAGCACTGACATGTGCTGAAAAATGGAGGAATGTGAGAACAGCTGGATAGATTGCCCAATGCTGAAAAAAGGGCAGCCGTTGCCATCGCTCAACTTAACTACCAGCAAGTTGGCGGACAATCCAAACGTTCATCGCGTGCCACAGATCTAGAGACCCTTTTTTGACGCAGCTGGCTGTGCCTATGCACAGCCAGCTGCATTTAAATAATTATGGTTGCAAATGTTTAGGATAAAATATGCTCTCGGAAAACATTTAAAATGAGCTCATCTTGGGTATTCTGTGTAGTTAAACAAATACATTTTTAAACGATTCTACTTTAAAATAGTAGAATTGCAGTTTTTATGCTAAAAATTTCAATTCAGCCGTACTTACTGTATATATTTTTGCATAGTGAAGCAATATTCTGCACTGTATTTAGTTTGGTGATATTGATATATTATATGCTTTTAACCCTTTAACGTGCAGTGTTCCCGCTCTGGGAACACCAAACTGACGTTTTGACTGTTGTCAGTCACGAAGAATAGATTTGATTTCTATAAAAATAGTTGCGGACTGTGCGGCACAGCCAGCTGTCGTCAAAAAAAGGCTCTCTAGATCTGTGGCACGCGATGAACGTTTGGATTGTCCGCCAACTTGCTGGTAGTTAAGTTGAACGATGGCAATGGCTGCCCTTTTTTCAGCATTGGTAAAAGGTTGCGCCTCAAAGGGTTAAGGAGTTTACTATAAATTTGGCTGTACAAATAAACCGTAAGTACATTATAAAATGCATTTCAGTATGTTACATTTGTGGAAATTTATAAAAACTTACCTTACCAAAAGTATTTAAGTGCAATTTTTAAAATGTGAAAGGACTCATTATTTTTTTCTTTTGTTATTTCAGGGTATTTTCAGAATGTCCCCAAAAGGTACATTCTTACATTTTTGGGATTTCTCGGTTTCTGCAATGTGTATGCTTTAAGAGTGAACCTGAGTGTCACTCTTGTTGCTATGGTCAACCATACAGCAGTGGCTTCACATAAAAATACTACAGTTTCATACGAATGTTCTGCGAATCAGTCAAGTCAAGGGAGTTTACCAAAGGTAACTTATAAAAATCAACTTTCAAAATTAGACTAACTATAACTGGCCCCTAACAGAGTTATGTTTAGGAACATATTGTTACTGCCATGTGTCATAACAAGCTAAGCTTCTAGAGTATAAGCCTCACCATGGCACAGTGGTTATGTCGCTGAAAATGGTAGATGGCTGAAGTGTGAAGGCCCCAGATTCGCATCCCATCATGTCGCTGTCAATCTAACGGTCTGGAGTTTTGGCAGGTTTTCTCTAGATGTAATGTGAATACGCGTTAGAATCCCTTGGAATGTCCTCCTACCAAGGCACCCCCCCCATCCTTGGCATATCGCTCTAGCATAGCGTTGCCATAATCATACAGACTTCTAGAGTATAAATATACAGTAGAGAGCCAGAAATCCGCACAGCTTGGGACCAAGGCTTGTGCGGATTTTAGGATTTTGCAGATTTCAGGCCATAAAAGATAAATCCTATTACATTTCAGACTTAAGAAAAGAATAATACAATTACAATGAAATAAAAACACAGTCAAAAGTATTTCATTTATATTTTCACTTTAAATACAAAAGCATAGGAGAAAAAAGAAATTCCATGAAGACTGGCAAAGCAAATGTTTTCAAAATTTCCTTTCTCTAATTTTGAAAACATGTTCTATGGTGATTTGTTTTAAAATATTTTTTTTCTACTTTCTTTCTTTCTTTTATTTATTTAATTTTGCAAATTGTATAACTGTTTAAATATGCAGTTTAAACAATAACTGTTTAAACTGCATATTTTCATCAGAATATTTAAACAGAATTATGATTAATTTTTGTTTTGTTATAGAACTTAGCTGTTATAAAAATTTGGGGTATTCTTTTCTTAACTTTAAACTTTTATCAAATGGATTTTATTATTATTATTACCCAAGTTTTAGATCATCATCAGAATCATATTTATCTGGATTCAAGAAATTTTTCAAGAATTTCTTCATTGGTGGAATACTGCGAATTTCATTATTTATATCAGAGAAGGTGTGCGGATTTCGGACGTTTGCGGATTTTAGGTTGGCGGATTTCTGGCGTTCAACTGTATTACTATTTAAGGGGATCAGTTCTCCCCAAGCTTGTGGAGAAACTAATTCATTAACTCTGTCTTACACACAGAAGCATTGATGGATTTTTGTGAGTTAAAACCACTTTTAATTCACTTGGGGTGCATGTTTATTAATGTAACAGTTTTTATTAATGTCAAAAACTGTTTTTTAACATGACAAGCATCAAAAACTGGTTTACACTGTAAAAAATTAATCCATAAAAGAAAGAGAACAAAAGTAACAGCTAATACAGTAAAACCTTGCTATAATGATATTCAATATGGCAATAAATCCCTCTATAATGATGAAATTTTGCAGTCCCGCAAAATTTCCATACAATATAATCTCTCCCAGATATATCAATAGTCCCTCTAGAATGATAATTTTATTTGGTCCCTTAAGTATGATTTTATCAAGGTTTTACCGTAGCATAGTAATTTGAGTCATTTGGATAATCTAATTTATATCAGTATACTAAAGTTTCTCATTCAACACAGAATTAGTAAAAAATTTCAGAACGCAAATGCAATGAGTAAACACATTCTTATAAAAAGCATAATGTTCTATCTTCTTAAAAATAAAAAAATCTGATGTGTCCAACACATGACTTCCTTGCACGTCCATTAGATCAAAAATATTTTCGACGCACTTCCTCTAAACTTATTTGTTTGAAAGAGATAAAATATCAATAATAGTAAGGTTTAGCGATTTCTAGACAAGTTTCGATATCGCCAAGCTGAGTTCAATTTGAAATATTTCCTTCTGACACTTTATTTGGCGATATTTCACAAAAAGCCGACAAACTTGAGATAGTCTGCGAGATTTTGGGAATAGCCAAAGTAGTCATTGACCACAGACTTTCAATGAATTGAATGCATCCATACACCTCAATGTATTTAAAGTCATTTGGCTCACCCTGTAAATAAATTCTCAGTCGATTGCTGTCAAAAAAGATATGAAAAACAGTTACATATTACAATAGTTCTAAATACAAAAGTTCAAAAATCTACGGGTTAAAGTTTTAGTGTTATACAAAATACGAAATAATTTTTGGCGCCAAATTTGGCGATATTTCGGCGAAACTCGTCAATGTAGACGGAATTTGGCGAGATTTTAAGCATGAACCAAACAATGACAGATTATCGCCAAATTTGGCGATATTTCGCCAAAACTCGCCAAGAACGATGACAAATGGCGATACTTGGGCATGGACCAAATGACTGACTATCGCCAAATTTGGCGATATTTCGCCAAAACTCGCCAATGTCGAGGACAGACGGCGAGTTTTTGGGCATGCACCAAACAATGACTGTCTACAGTTGTATTATATTGAAGATGTCCATAGACATTAAAGTACTAAAATTCTTTTCGGTGGTCCTGAATATAAACTCTCCAGTAGATTGGAACCAAAAATCGAGATACACAACTAGATGTTACAACATTCTTATATATGAAATTTCATAATAGTTTTTGAGATTTGAGAGTTAAATATGCACACACGTACACCAAAAGTCGCCAAGCTTGGCGACTTTTGGCATAGTTCTTGAGGGAGGCACGTGACCCTGGTCGGACCATTACCTAACTTATGTGGTAGGACGGTATTGTGCTTGAAATGGATGAATGCCCCTAAAATTGCCATTGACCGTAATGTATTGGAAATCTTTTGAGTGTTCCTGTAGCAGAACTACAAATGATAAAGACACTTTTTTTAATGGAGAAATTCATTTTCTAACTCTTTACAGCATACATCACTTCTGAGTCGTTTGAAATAGCCCAATACCTCTAAAAAACGCTTTGATGAATTTCGGCCCATAGAGCGTAACGTATTTCGCATCTTTTGGGCGGTTCTGTAGATAAACTATCCATTCGAATGGAATCGAAAGGGGAGGTGCACAACTAGATGTTACAGCAATCTTAAATATAAAGTTTCAACATTCTACGCCTAATAGTTTTTGAGATATGCGAGTTTAATGAGTTTCGGCCCATTGAGCGTAATGTATTTCGAATGTTTTGGGCAGTCCTGTAGATAAACTATCCAGTCGAATGGAACCAAAAGGAGAGGTGCACAACTAGATGTTACAACTATCCAAAATATGAAGTTTCGACATTCTACGCCTAATAGTTTTTGAGATATGCGAGTTTAATGAGTTTCGGCCCATTGAGCGTAAAGTATTTCGAATGTTTTGGGCAGTCCTGTAGATAAACTATCCAGTCGAATGGAACCAAAAGGAGAGGTGCACAACTAGATGTTACAACTATCCAAAATATGAAGTTTCGACATTCTACGCCTAATAGCTTTTGAGTTAGGCGAGTTTAATGAATTTCGGCCCATAGAGCGTAATGTATTTCGAATCTTTTGGGCGGTCCTGTACATAAACTATCCATTCGATTGCCACCAAAAGGGGAGGTGCACAACTAGATCATAGAACAATCCTAAATATCAAATCTCAACATTCTACGACCAATAGTTTTTGAGATATGCGAGTTACATACATACGTACGTACGTACGTACGTACATACGTACGTACGTACAGACGGCATGGAAAAACTGGCCACAGCAGACTCGCCGCTGGTCAAAATGAGTTGCAGACGCGTTAATATGATTGTGCATGCTAGCCTACGATAGGATGCATCGAAAAAAATTTTAAAATTAAATTTAGAGGTAGTCAAAATCGGTTTTTTTGTCGAAATTTGGCACCCAAAATTTTTCGGGATCACATTACTTCCTTATACTACGTACAAGGAAGTAACAATCCTCATAGATGTAAACAAAGTAAGCATTTTTTCTGATTATAATGCTTTACTTTTCTAAATATTCATTGATTAATTCATTGCAGATGGTACAAACTATTTTAAGTACTTAAGTACTAAAACAGACACTAGTTTTCATATGGAAAAATGTGCTAATGTGCCAAGAGTGAAAAATGTTGACGAAGGTAATCTTTTATTGAACATGTCATTAAACGCAGCCATTTTTGTACATACGGATCCTTTTTTTCTTTTGCTACGTTGTTTTGCATAAGCCCATATTAATCCACGATTGCGGGTCATTTGAAAGTGTTTTTTCCTTATGTTGTTTAACTATAGTGTATTGTATTTTTTGTAAGATTTTGTTATGTTAACAAAATCTTACAAAAAATACAATACACTATAGTTATTTAGGATAGGGATTTATAGGGATTTAGGATAGGGTTGATAGGGATTTATCAAACGATGAGGAACAATCTATTCATTTTCTACAAGAAAAAAACATTTTGCGCAGTTTCAAGATTTTGCGTAAATAATCATAAAATGAAGACGTACTTAGGTCGTAGTATGGTTTGGAAATGTAATGGAAAAGAATGTAGAAATTCTGTAGGAATACGTCAGGAAATTGGTTTTGTGGTTCTGGAATTTCATTTTTTAAAACCCATTAGGTTTATTTATTCTTGGCCTGAAGAGTTAACTTCTATTAAATGGTGCAAAATACAACTCAAATTAGCTGATAAAACAATCATAGATTGGAATAATTATCTCTGCGAAGTATGTGTGCACAGTTTGTGTAATAATGAAAAAAGAAAGCTAGGAGGTAAAAATATAATTGTAGAAGTGGATGAAAGTTAGTTTTCCAAAAGAAAAAGTAATGCAGGTCGAATGTTGCCTGAACAGTAGAATTTTGGAGGTGTTTGTCGTGAAACTAAACAGTGTTTTTTAGAAGGAATAGAAAACCGTAGTGCGGCTACTCTTACACAAAGTATAATAAATAATGTTGAAGATGGTAGTATAATTTACATGAACTGTTGGAAAGCATATAAATCTGCAGAATTACAAGAAGCAGGATTTGAACATTTTAAAGTTAATCACAAATATAATTTTGTTGATCTAGAAACTAATGTACATACTCAAAATATTGAAAGATTGTGGGGTTTAGTAAAATGGCGAAATAAAAAATAACGTGGTACATTAAGAAAGCATTTAGTCTCCTATTTAGCCGAATTTATGTGGCGAAAGAAAGTTGGTAGTAATTTTTTTTAAAGCTATTCTATGTGATATTGCTAAACTTTCACCAACATAAATTCATGTTTCAAGTTCTTCTAAGTAAAGTAATGTTTCAATTTAATAATTTTTAGTAAGTTTGAAAGTAAATATTTTTAAAAATTTCAATAATTTATATTTTCAACGTTATTTGTACATTTAGTTTTTTGCGAAGAATGCTTCGTTTTGAATTTTTCAATTTTTACCAAAGACAGTTGGTGTATATATACACAATTTAATGGCTCAAATTTGAGATTATGAAGATTATTTATGAGATTCTTCTTGAATTATTAAAGTAAGCGTATATTTTTTCAGCCTTTCATCCCTTGAGTGGGTCGATAAAATGAAGAGTTTTTTAGATCATTCAGCTATTACTTTTTCTTTAAATTTTCTCATTAGTTCCATATCATTTAATTCAAAAATCAGAAATCTTTTTGGGGATTGTTTCCAAGAAATGAGTATCAGTTTTACTGCAGTTAAAGCTCATACATGCTAAAATGTCATTAAAATGTTCTCCTTCAAGAGTTTGATAAATATCTTACAAAATCCCTTCTTGGAAGAAAGACATTTCTATTCAACTGTTTTAAAATCAATGTAACACATTTCCTTACTTTATCAAAATTAGGGGTGGGGGATGTTTTTTCACCAGCCAGCAGTACTACAGGAAGTACACTATTCCAGGCACTGCAGTCTTCCTACATTTTTAAAAATTCCTACCTTCATCAAAGTTTTACTTAAATAGCCTAATATTTAAATGGTTTGATAGACGAAACCTTAACATTTAAAGAAACACTTAAAAACCGTTGAAGCAGCAGAGCATTTTAGTGCATGATTTATAGAGGAAGGGATTTTTAAAAAAAAAGGAGACTGTGATGCCTGCTATTCTCATAAGCAGCGTCAATTTATTGGGGGGAGCTAACTGAAATCTTACAAAGATTGAAAAAAGTGTTTTTGCCAAATAATTTCCTTCAGTAATAATTTCCTCCAATCTTTAAAAAAAGATAGAAGTACTTAATTTGCCCTCCCCATTTTCTATAAAGGATAAAAATACATTCTAGAAAGTACAGTGCTCACCGGTTATAACAGACCTGGGATATAACATACTTGCAGTTATAATGTACCTAGAAGCCAGGTCTCGATTGAAGTCCTATATATATATAAAATGTTATTTAACTTCGGTTAAAACGTACTTAACAAAAGTATGTTTCGTCTATAACGTACTTTTTATACCAAAGCCAAAAATAAAATTTTGCTTTTCTTAATTTTATTTCCTTTTTCTCGGAAATTTCACTACCTTCAAAAACACTGGTTGTCCGTTTTCAGATCCTCCAGCGAGATGAATTGTGTATGAATGAAGGAGCGATCATTTATTTTTTCGCCTGCTAGGTAGGGCTAAGAACAAGACCATGTTTTTTATTTGTCATTAATCAATGTAAATGTCTCCTGAAAAACCCTATCTATAATGATTCTGATGATTCTGGTGAAGAAGAAACGGAGGAGCCTATGCCAAGCATACCTGACGCATTAAATGCTGCAAAAACATTATCACGTTTTTTTGAATGCCGCAGTGATGATGCAGAGACTCTACAAAAGCCTATTATGGATATCCAAAACAGTATTTTTAAAGTAGCATCTGCCCATTTAAAACAAAAGAAAATTACAAATTATTTATCTCAATAAAAATTGTAAGTAATAAAGATTTTTCTCTGTTTAATTTAAATTTTAAAATATTAGACATGTTTAAAACACATATTACAATGAAATTATGAGCCCACTTTCTTTTTTTGTGTAATATTGAATCTTACCGACAGTACTGCTTATAACGTACTGCTTTTTTAAGTCTCGTGAGAGTACATTATAATCGGTGTATCCATTGCATCCCTAGTGTCTACTGTATTGAAAACAAAATATTTTTATAAAGCGTTGCTTTTTCTCTTTATTATTGTAGCTTTTAGAATTTATTCATTTATTATGTTTATTAATGTTATTTCTCAGTATATAATTTTAAGGATCGATTTTCGTAATATCTGGCTACTGCCAATTATCAGGCATACTGGCCAGATGCAGTATGTTTGCCAGATATCCATTGCATCCCTAGTTTTCTTAGAACCAAAAGTAACTTCTCCGAATTTCGTTTTTCTTGTGACTCGATCACATCAATGCACTGCTCCAGCAGTAAAATCACTGGTTTCTTAGACATGTCTTTTTTCTAACCTACAAGATTTGTACATCTAGCATGTGATTTGTACATAATTGGAGTAGAGCGACTGGTTTGGAAAGTGGTTTTTGTATACTTTTTTTACAGAAAAATGCTAGAAAATTTTTGGACAGGGACCCAGGTCCAGTCGCTTATAGAGAGTTGTTTTCTTCTAGAGGATCTTTTAACATTAAGTAGATAGGGTAAAAAATTGGTCATTGGAGGAGGGGTCACTCATAGAAGTTTCGCTGTATTTTCATGAATACAAAAACTGACTCTTTTATCTTACTGCACATGTAAGTTTATTGCTATTTTAGCTAACTCATTTTTCTCTTTATTTTGAATGCTTTGACTATTGCAAAAAATGATTCTATTTTTAGGATAGAAGATTAACTTACTCTAAGGTTTTGTTTTTGTCATTTAGAGCCTGTCTTCAGATTTTGAATGAAACATAAAAAAATAGCCAAAAATAAAAATTCTAATAGTGTTTTATTTCCAGGATGGAGATTTCATTTGGAGTTCTGATGTTCAAGCAGACATTCTTGGAGCATTTTTCTATGGCTACCTCATTACTCAGGTTCCTGGTGGTAGAATTGCTGAAATATTTGGTGGAAAATGGCTGTTTGGTGTCGGTGTCTTATGCACTTCTGTTCTGACACTGCTTACGCCTATAGCTGCTAGATGGGGTTATGCTGCTCTGATTGTTCTAAGAATTTGTGAAGGTCTCGGTGAGGTAAATTGTTCGCTTTTTTTTCTTTTAGCAGTATTTTTTTATGATGCAGAAAAAAGCTAGGAACTGAACTTCAAGTAACAAAAAGTCACGATTAAAACAAAAGTGTTATTAATTGTAAAAAAAGATATTAAGCTTTAATCAGTTTTCTTTTTAACATGTACACCTAAAATTGCAAAATGAATCATTTTGACCCAAAGCTTTCCAGGAGTGCGAAATCTGCTGCTCAAATTAAATGAATATCATGTCCAAATGTAGTATTATTTTTGCATTGTAACATGAATTTTTCTAGTTAATTCAATTTGACACAGCCTATGGTTTTAGCCATCTCATGTGTCACGTTTCTAATGTTAATAAGTTCTCTGGATAAGGCATTCTCCCCCCCCCCCCCCCCCCTAGGCAGATAGCCCTCATGTTACTTTGCTAGACAACAAAATAAAATTACAGAATAGATGTATGCATACCTGCAAACTCCACTGGATTTTTCAGGTGACTACTGGATTTTGATGGTTTCTCCTGGTCTTTTGATTTTACATTAAAATCTCCTGGTTTTGTGGCATTTTTAAGCTTTTCTAATCAACATTTATTTCCCTACCAGTTCTGAATGATTCTAACTATTATCAGGATATATTCATTCAATAGGACCAATATACCATGGTATTTTGATCCAATAATAAAGAGATTTGTGCTTATATTGATTAGTCATGTGTAGGAAATTCAATCCCACTCTGTTTTTTGTTCCATGGGATTTCGGGATTAAGACTTATTGATCCTGCGGGATTGGCATTTCATTGAGCAAAGATTTCATTTCAACAGAAAAAAATACGGAAAAGTAAGATTTTAAGCTCTATGAAGTTTAACTTTAATAATTAATAATATTTGACAATTAATACAATAACTTACAGAAACATGAAAATTACAATTAGGATATTCAAAATAATATACTTAGTTTCTAAAAAAGAATGTAAAAAAGGCTATGTGCATGTAAAGAGTCATTCGTCTTAATAGTCTTGATCTAATTTTAATAAAATAGTTAAAAGTGTGAAAAAAAAAAATAAAACCTCAAATGAAAACTTTTTACAATTGATTCATGATTGTTCACTAACAGAAAAATTAGTATGAAATATTTCTGATCTCTTGGAGATTGGGAAGTTGGTGATTCAGACTCCGATTGGAGAATAATTAGAAAAATTAAAACTTTAAATTAGAATTTGATTATTGATTCATGTGTTGTGAGATAAGATACATGCATATGCAATAATTTTTGGTCATTGATGATTGGGAAGGTGGCATGAAATTTTAATGAAACTAATTTGTCAGTTTCAATCCCGTGGGATTACGTCACTAATCCTGTGGGACTAGTCCCACAAATTTTTTGTGCGGGATCCAAGAGGTTCCCATTTTTGCGGGATCGGAATTTCCTACTCATTTGTGAAGGATTCTCTGGAAATTTCAAAGTTATGACAAATTCTTTAATTGTAATATTTGTGGGTTCAAACCCCCAAAATTTTACTATGTTTTTTTCTGCCTAAAAAGCAGATACTATGTAAAATTTTGAATTTTGTAAAATTTGTTTTATCTGTTCCACATTTAAAAAAATCTTATTTCTGAATTCTTTTATAAATTCTATTTTTAGCATCATGATCTTATGCGAAATTGAAATTTTCAAACAAATTGTTGTGAAAAGAAAACTTCATTTTTAAAATTATAAATGTGTGTCATGTTAACTTATATATAAAAAAAAAAAAAATTATGCATAGAATAGATGGTGAAATTTAATGTGAAAAAATTCCGAAGTGTGTTTTCCGGCTCTTACAAGTAATTATGACTTATGGCTCTTATAAGTAATTAAGATTGCGATACCACAAAAATCTACTGGATTTTTTTCATCGGATGCTGGCAGGTATGTGTATGCAAAGCAACAATTGTTGCAAAAAATATGTTAAGTTATGTAATTTTGCATAGTAAATCCTGTTCTGTTCTGTATTTGCTTTTTTAATGAATATATTTTAAATATTATGCCATAGGGTGTTACATTTCCTGCTATGCATGCCATGTTGGGTTCTTGGTTACCAAAATTGGAAAGGAGCTTGTTGGCAACAATTATTTATAGTGGAGCTCAGATTGGCACAGTTATCTCAATGCCCATATCTGGATTACTGTGTGACTCAGATTTCTTAGGAGGCTGGCCTTCTGTATTTTATGTTTTTGGTTAGTATGCATAGTTTTTTGAGTGTAACAAGATATAGTTTAAAATGTATAATTACATAGATTTCGGTTAAATGTAGCAGAAAATGTATTTAGAAAACTACAGACATTTCGTGGAATATTTAAATTTACTACTAATTTATGCATATAAGGCAATTGAATACTAATGTTGTTTTTTTGTAAGTCAATATTTTGCCTACCTAAATCACTGAAGCTAATAATACCAAATTTGACGTGCATGTGTGATGCTCATAACGTAGTTGCTTAATAAAAGAGGATTTTCTAAAATTTGTAACCTATGAAGGTTAGGAGACCAAAACTTTCTTTTCATATATCCTTCCTTATCTCAAAGAAAGATATCCATAAAATTCTTGCTGTAAAATGTAATACATACGAATAGCTAAAAAACAGTTTCGGGCCATTTTGTGTCGCCTTCTAAAGAGAATGAATGGTTACACTTCCTTTTTTTCACATAAGGGAAACAGTTATCTATACGTTCAAGAAACAGTTATCTATGAAATTCTTGCTTGAAATTTGGAAAGCATTTGGAAGCATAACTGCTTTCCATTGAAATTTATTTATTTAGAAAAAATTTGAATTTAATGTTTTTTTTTTTTAAAAAAAAAAACATTATTTTCTGGAATACCTAATACTTTTGTGAGAGATGCATTGACTATGTGGTCTAAATCTCAATATTTATTGGAGAAAATTAATTAGAAATTAAATCAAAATATTGTCAAGCAACTGTTATGTTGTAAAAGCATGTCAACCATGCATGTGATCTGATCCTTTATGTTGCTCTCTGAATGCTTTTTCAAAGTAGAAGTATCTGTTTTCATCATAACACACAGGTAAATAAAAAAGAGTCATACAGTGTAAAAATTTACCATTAAAAGAATGTGTAACAAACTGGTTTTTATGAGGAAGTGAATGAATATCCTGTTTAATTGCATTTTAACACTGGTGGTAATTCTTGATAAATTTTTATGCTATATGATTGTTCTTTTACTGTTGTCATCAAGCTACTCTCTATATGCCATCTAACCTTATTAACACGTGTGTGTAAACCTAATGTGAGCAGTGAAGCTTTGTCTTACTAAATTGCTATTTAAGTGAACTGCAAGTTCTCTGAACCACCAGAAAAGTAATACTCAGAAAAGTCACATAATAAGGTTGTGAGGTCACAGAATACACTGAAAATTCTAAGATTGATTTTTTTCCCCAATAATGCATATTCTTATCACTTTTAATTGCAATTTTTTCCTTTTTATATACCGTAAAATCCCGAAAGTAACCCCTCCCCAGTGGCGGATTAATGGAAGTTTGTCGGTGGGGGCGGTTAGTTAGAAGATTCGCATATACAGTAGAAGATCTTTATAATGCAAACCTCGAAATGCAAGGTTTTGCATTATAAACAATTTTGTGTTATATGGATCATTCACTTATATCATTAAACTTCCCTAGTAAACATATTAAAATATAGCTGGAACACATAAATATAATGCTTAAAACTTTTTTTAAAATACAAATACTACTTTTAAAAAAATGGAATTTATTTATTTACAGAAAAAATAAATAAATTGAAATTACCAAAAGCATTAAAGTTTATTTGTTAAACAATATATTAATTTTGATTTGTTTTAGAATTTGCAATCTCTCAACAAATAACTTTTCTTGCAGCCTTTGAACAGGCAATAATTTTACTTTGGTTACACAGTCTAGTGTTTCTAGGAATTTAAAATATTGATCTCCTTATGGAAATTTCTTCAGATTCTGAAAGTTTTTCAACTTTCTCTCCAGCATTTGATTCTGTTTCAGAATTGTTTTCCTCTTGTTTTGAAACAGAGGAAATTATTTCAGCACTGGTCAAATGATTAACAATTTGTGACTTATCATCAATTACCAAATATTCAAAATGTTTTCTTTTTAACTAAATTTTAACAACTGCAGTTTTCATTTTAACTAATGATGGCTTAAATCCAGTTCCAAAATTCAGTTTTAAAATAGTGTTACATTGAGAAAACTCTCCCTCCCCTACTTCTCATAGACTGTTTAAAAATATTTTACTGTCAATATTGAGACATAAGCATATCATCGGTCGGGCAGGGGGCGGGGGCATGTGGCCCCCCAACTTTGTTTAGAAAACCATTCATTTTAAAACCTTTCTTCTTGCCAAACTTAAAGAAACATGGCTATTTTTACTTTAGGATATGCTATGTGCATTCCCCACCCACGCACCCACACATATTTAAAAAAAAAAAAACCTTTTGGTGATGCTATGCGTATGATTCAGGAAGCCAAGTAACGGCATATGATTTAATATAAAACAACTCGATGTTTTTAATTTACAAAGAGAAATATAACTAAATAAACGTCTATTTGGGAAGTCAATGGTAGAGGAGGGAGAAAGAGAGTGGTTCGGTAGCGGAGGGAAAAAGGGAGGGTTTTTTTAAAGTAAACATTTCTTCCTCTTCGATTGGCCGGCCAGCTGATATGCTGATAATGCATAATGCATGCATGGGAGAATAATTGTTTATTTTAAGCTTGACATGTTGTGGGATTTATCTAATGTCTCAAAATTAATTCCCTAGGAAAGCAATTAAGAAATTTCTACAATCTGCTTTTTTTTTTTTTTTTGTGCTTTTCTCTGTTTACATCCGCAGTGTTAATGCAGTTTATGGAGAATTGCGGTATATCGATTTTCTACTATACATCCATTTTATGGAAGTAAAATAGGATCTTTTACATTAATTTCTTCTTTCTCAGTGGGGGCGGTTGCCCCCTCCGCCCCTCTTTAATCCGCTCTTGCCCCTCCCTCAAATATAAGCCCTCCCCACTTTTCCCATCAAAAGTGAAATCATTCCATTATCCTGAATATAAGCCCCACCTCCTGTTTTCCCCATCCCATCTGAGCCAACATACGCTATAGCACGCGCACAGGTAAATTTAGCTTTTACAGTTGTCATTCAAATCTGTTTTCGATCTTCATGGTCAACTCCACTATGTTTTGCTCGTGTTTCTGTTTATGATTGGTTTACAGCTTCATTTTGGATCTTCAGTCTGGGAGAAAACAAAATAGTCACTTGCTTGTACAATAGTCAGTGTGCAAGTTGTTATTCAGTGTCAAAAAATGTCTTCTTGGAGACGCTATACAATTGAAAAAAGTTAGAAATATTGGGATGGCATGTTTGTTGCCATAATTCTTTTGCTGAAAGATGGTGCCACCATGTTATCTATTACTAAATTATAAGGGCTATTATTAATATTTTATTTTTCAGTTATTTATAATTTATAATATATACTTTTAATAATCATTTTATTCTTATTATTAATCTTCTGTGCTCTATATTAATACTAAAAACCCTTTTTTTTTAGAAATCTCTATTGAAATGCTCTACTCAAAATGTATATGTTTTGCTTATCAAAAATGGGGCGTTACTTTTGGGATTTTGCAGTATTTTTTGTTTCAATTCTTTCATTATGGAAAATTACTTTCTATACAATTTCTCTGAGACTTTTTTTAAACTTTACTCCTTGTTAGCATAAAATTATTGTCACTAGTTAAGGGCTATACAAGTACTACTTTACTGCAGTCAGTAAGTTTTAAATATTTCAAAAAAGGAACAGAAAAGTTCAGGATTAAATTAAAGTTGCTTATTGTAGAAAAAGACAAAATTAGATTTATTCAAAAGCAAATTCTTATGACAAAAGCTTTGATAGTTTGAATAATGAATCTTCTCTATGCTTTGTTTGGCAATTCTTACTCATTTTGATCTACTTAGAAATGCTTTTCGTTTGTGCCATGAAAATAATGTAGCCACTCTCAATTTTTAACTTTTATACATGCTACCTTTATCATGCTGTTCAGCAGTAAGATATAGGCTGATTGGATTGTGATTTTATGTATTGTGTTCATTAATATAGTTTTAGAATAAACAATTTGATTTTCTTTTAAATATGTTAAATTTTGATTTGATAAAAAAAAATACTTTTGACTGTATGGATATATTTTTAGATATAGGTGAGGCTGTAACTGAAATTGTAAATTTTTTATGTTTAATATTTTTCAGGAATTTTAGGATGTATATGGTTTGTGGTTTGGTCATTTGTTATTTCTGAGACGCCTGAAAAACACCCTACTATTTCCAAAGCTGAAATAATGTTGATTCAGAGTGGAAAAAATGAAGACTGCCAGAATTTACAGGTGATTTTTATGAATGCCTGTGTTCAGGTTTCTAAAAAAGATCTTGAGATTGCTCATATTAAAAGAAAGTTTCTTTATTTTTAGTACATCATATTATGTTTATGTACGAGTCAAAAAACCTTAATAAGAACTTTCATTTTTAAAGAATAAAAAAGCTATAAAAAATCAAAAGTAATCTTTGTAGTTTTTATTATGTTCAGTAGTATTATTCATTCTTGTAATGATTGGAATTCATTATTTTAACCATTTAATAACATGAAAAAGAAGATACATTTTCTTTTGTTTAAATCTTTGTGTGAAGTAAATATGACCGCCCCCCCCCATTTTCATAAGTACCAAAATTATAAACCAGTGAATAACATGAAAGTAAAGACACTAATTTTCTCAAATGTATAAAAAATATGCTTTTTTAAGTAAGATTTTTGAAGAATTGCCTCAACAGATCCTAACAACACTTATGTTTGCAGAAACCACCAATACCATGGAAGTCTATTTTGACATCTGTTCCTGTCTGGACTCTGATGATCACCCATTTTGGACAAAATTGGGGATTTTATACATTTTTGACTGAACTGCCGAATTATTTGAGTTCTGTGTTACTATTTTCGATTACAAATGTAAGTAAATTTGCAATCTGTTCTTATTAAACATTTTGTAGTTTAACATTTAAAAGTATTGCACTTAAAATAGTTTTGCATTTAAAACTTTGTTTAACAACTGAAAAGTTAAATAATTAACAACATGTAATTTATTGATAAATGTGAAGTACTGATAAATGTGATATGACTACAAAAGTTTGGTGAATGCTCACATAATTTAAAAACCATACTAGTTAGGATGTTGCACTCACATCCCTACACAGGCCTAAAAATTCAGGCCCATCTTAACCCGAGCCCACCAATTTCTTGAATTTGTAGGCCTGGCCTGGTCCCATGACGTATTTAAAACATCGTAGTCCAGCCCATATGTGCCCATAATTCCAGAGTAAAAATTTAAAAATTCATTTTATAATTTCTGGACAACCAAATTAATTGATAAACAAATAATTTTTAGGCATTTTATATTAAGGAAAGTTATTTATAGTCCAGCACCACTGCTGGTAAATAGTATACAAAAAGAAAATGGACAGTTATGACATCCTTTTCTAAGTGCAACAAAACTTTCCCATTCCAAGGTCTTTCAAAGTAAACAAGTAAGAGCCCCATGATTCCACAATTTATTACCTATAGAAACCAATTTCTAACCCCGCTCTTTTTTTGTGGATTGCAGGAAGGCAAAAAAAAAAAAAAACACACCTGTCCCTGGGCAGGTCTCTAGCTCATACACATGTAATGAGAGACATGCTATCTGCTGTCCCCTAGCAAAGAAGTTATATATGGACTTCTTAATTGCCATATGAAATATAAATGAAAGTTTATAGTGTGGCAGCCGTGGTAAAAAGTGTGTTTTTAGTTATTTAATGTGTTAAAGAGAAAAAGGAAGCTGTCAATCATGAGTATCTGAATCCAGTGTTTGAGTATTCTCTATGTTTGACAAATTTAGTAGCTTATTACAATTATGCTTTAAGTGATTCTAAATGAGGGATTTGCTGACAGTTTTCACTAGTTATGCAAAGTGACCTTATTAGTGTTTCCAAAAAAGGCAAAAGTGGGGTGCCAAGGCCAGCTGCATGATTTTGGCTATCATAAAAAAAAAAAAAAAAAAAAAAAATCCATGGGCCAAATTTAGCTTCAATTTTTAGAAAGAGGAGGAGTGTTATTAAAAAATAATGGACCTCAGTAATAATATAAATTAAAGCACAATATGCACAAATATTTTGTGTCATTAAATTAAAAGTGTTTGTTACTTTCAGAATGTTTCAAAGGATGCCATACAACTAAAGTTACTTTATCTACAAATTATCAGAAAATATCATCTTCAGTAGTATTAAATTAATCTTTGGTTTCATTTCATCTCTAAAAATTAGTTAAACACCTTCGCACTATAGAAAAGTTGGATTTTTGGCACCAATAACTGTGCTGTTTACCCTATAAAATAAGTTTGTCCTAAAAATTTAAATGGCAATCAGATGCTATCCATAGCTAGGGGCCATAGTGTCCATCATTTTCAGTTCTTCGGAAACATTGTATAGTACCACTATCGGAAGCGTGTTGTAGCTGATGATTATTTTGAATGCCAATAAAATTATTTTGTTCATAACTCTTGTTTTCTTCATTTTATAACAGAATTTATCAAACTTTTTGAATACACCTCGTATTTATCTTTAAATGTATACATGCAGTTCATTTGTTTATCTAACAATTTCAAAATGCTTAATATATACTAGGTAGTGTAATACCTTGAAATACACCACATGGCTTTGGCAATGTGTGTTTGGATTTTTTTTTTTTATTATATAATTCTTAATCTTTAAAACATATATATACATTACCTATATATATATATATTTAAAAATTATATCTATGAAACATTATTTAAAAATTTGAAGGGTTTATTTTGACTTGGTAAAGTTTAATTGCATTTCAGTTTATGGTAACACTCCTGTAAATAAACAACTGCACATTTCATTTTTGCAGCTTGCAAAATTTATGCAGATTTTCATCTTAATGAAAATTAAATGACTACAGTTCTCTTTTCAACTTTTTACAGGTCAATGTTCCCCAATTAGAACCATTGATTAAAAATTTATTGAAAAATTAAATTTTATAAAAATTGACTTGAAAAAATTAGCAGATATAGTTAAAAGATGACTTGATTTTTTGAAACAGAAGTTGCAGTGGTTTGAATGGTTTAGATATGTAAAAGTATAATATATGCCCAAAAAAAAAAAAAAAAACTAATTTGAAATATCCCTGGATCTAAATTCGGTCTATAAAAGGTTAAACAGATTTATTTATCTTAACTGTTCTGCCTGTCTGATGGTTTGTACCACACTTTCTTAAATTTTGTGATTGAATTTTTTATTAACTTCCAATTGAGTTAAAGCTCGAGTTAAATATAGTGATGGATAACTGGAAACACAAACGTATATAAGGAAGGGGGTTGGGGGGGGGGTTGGATAACCCCTAGTCTATGCAGAAATATTAATTTTGTCCGAATATCCACCTTAAACTCTTTAGTAGGTAATGAAAAAAAATTACTATAAAGAATAAAAATTTATGTAGCATAACTGAAAATTTTAAGTTATTTATGGTAAAATTTATCGTCAATCAAATTTTACAGTAAGAATGGATCCCCCTCCCCATAGCTGGACCTCTTTTTTGTGAAAGTTATAGCTTATGATGGGGACAATACAGTGGGGGAAAAAAAAAGAAAAAAAAAATGCCGTTTGGTACTGTGTAAAACTTCACAATGCACCATCTTGGGCAGTGGCAGATCCACAAATGTTGCAAGGAATGGGCAAATAAGTATGACCTTTTCATTTTTAATATTGTTCTCAGGAGCGTAGGCCCTTTACAGTGATTATAATAAAGGGTCATAACAAAAACACTTTTAAGCAAAAATGATACATATTTAAGCTAGTTTCCTGTAGTAGTATTTAGTTGCATTTTTTAAAATTTTGTAGAATGGCTTTCTATCTGCTCTTCCATATTTGCTTCAAGCTATTGTAAGCTGGGTTGTAAGTTACGTGGCTGACATAGCTAGGCAAAGACAGTATTTTACTATTAGTACTATTAGAAAAATTTGCAATACAATTGGTGAGTTATTATTTTTCTTTTTATGCTGTATTTTTGTTCATGTAGATTGCTTACTTATGTTATTTTCACATCAAAACATAACCAATAGGAGTAAGAAATTCTTGATAAATAGCCTGCATCCATATATGCTTCTTTGCTGCACATGCATAGTCTGACATTGAAATTTCAGTAATTTGAGCATATCAAGAGTTTTTATGTATCTAAAAACAGGGTTTATATGCCCTCAAGAAAACTGGAAAAACTCAGAAGATTAGCCCTTACTATGCAGAGAAATTTTATACTAAATTTCATTTTTCCCAAAGAAAGAAAAACTTAAAAAATTGATTTTTAACCTTGGAATATTATAAAAATTTCTTTTTCCCCCAGCATTCTTCACTAAAAAAAAAGCAGATTTTTTTTTTAATTGTAACCTTTTTTTTTTTTTTTCTTTTTTTTTTTTACTGTGGTTTTTAGATAGTCTTCTGACATACTTAAATGTTTGAAGTTACATGATGATTTACTAAAACAAACTTCATAACTCTTTTGGGAGGGGTCTAGACCCCTTGGACCCCTTATTTGTGTGCACTAAAGATAAGATAGGCTCAGCCTGAACTGGACTCTGGCTCTAATTTGTGATTGTGCTCAGGGTCGTGGGAAATTTCTCATTTATTGAACATACTCCTTCTAAATAGATTTTAAAGTGATTCATAGGAGAAATAAACTTATTATTATTTGATAAACTTGAATACAAAAAATTAGAAAATTCATTAAGAGTTTGCTATTATATTTCAACAAACGGCAAAAATTATGATATTCTATCCATATGAAGTAATTGACTTTTATTTATGTTAGCTGAAATTTTGGGCTCAAGCTCTGGCTTAAATAATATTGCTTGTGTGGGCTCAAATTAAAAGTCCTCAGGCTCTAAAAATGAGCCCGAACTCATCTCTAGTGTTCACCCCTGTCTGTTTAACACATTCGAAGTTAGGCCAGCAAGTCGTGTATTTGGCATCACTATGGAGGTTGGTAAAGAGGAACACTGAGGTGTAGTGCACTTTTTGACTGCAGAAAGAGCATCAAAAATTGAAATGTGCCAACAAGTCAGAGTTCCTAAGAATGTTGATGCATAGCATCATTTTATTGCTATCAAGGGCCAGTTTAGGAGATATTTGGGTCCATTAAATAAACCCTTCTCAAAATATTTTATTCTAAAAATTGGACCTTTTCACACAATATTTTAACCTAAAAACTGGACCTTTTCACACAATATTTTAACCTAAAAACTGGACCTTTTCACAAAATATTTTATCCTAAAACTGGACCTTTTCACACAATATTTTATCCTAAAACTGGACCTTTTCACACAATATTTTACCTTAAAAATGTACCCTTCACAATATTTTTCATTTTGAAAACAGACCTTTCACAAAATTCTTCCATTGGTAAACAGCCCCCTCACAAACCTAATCGTTCAGTTTGGTAACAGATTTCAATTAAGTTGTCACAGACATTACAAGTTTTATAAAATTCATAATTAATTATAAAATGCTTAAAATAATGATGTTGCACTTGTAATTGTTTCATAAAAAATATAAAATAGGATAATATTAACTGATACTTAAGTTTTTTGTGCTCTAGAGCACCATAAAGAAGTTAAAAAACATTGTACAAAAGAAAAAAAAAACGATGTACAAATGTCACACATGTTACGATAGAATTGCCCTTCATATTAAACTAGATTATTCTTGAAAAAACCTCTTATCTGTAAATTTCTAGTATTCGTTGTTGGTTCGGTTCCAGTTACGTCAGATAATCAAGGTTCTGCTGTATATCTTATTTATATAAATCAGTACACATGAATAAATTTGTGTTTATTTATAAAAATGTGTGTGTGTTTGTTTATAAATATATAGTTTTTATAAAAGTTCTTTAAAAAAAAAGAAAGTCTTAAAATGGAACATTAATTTCATAGGACCCTGGCTAGAAAAAAACCTGGTTGAATGCTAATTTCAGATTCACAAAATTATGAGTAAATTTTTCACAATTTCACTAAAACAGGACCCTGTCATAAAAGTCTGGACAGGCCCCTGGCTATAGAAGTTTTGTTGAGAAGCTTTTACGCGTCTTCCATACAGTTTGTTGATTTGCTTCAAAGAGGTGTATACCTGTGTGCAATCATAGCTCCATACACAACTGCTAACATTTTTTCCTTGTAAAATAAGACTCTGGCTGTCTCATAGTGGGATAAATGCATTAACAATGGCGATTACTTTTGAAATAAAAAGCATTTTACTTACCTTTTTCCCCATCTGTTTTATTTTCATTTGACTATCCCTTATAATTAAAAAAAAAAGAAACTTTATTTTACATTTTGTTATAAATATTTTTATAAAACCCCTAAAATATGTAAAAAAATTCATTATTTATGTATAGAATTGCTAGTTTTATATTTATCAGTACTGGGGAATACAGAGTTGTTTTCATTAACCACATGTACCGAAACTATGAGAAATTTATCCTGGATTGCCAGTGTGTGAAGTGATCCTGAAAAAACTCATTTGACCCCTATAAGGATTTTGCATAAAGCCTAATGTTTTGTGGGAAGAATTGAATATGGAACCATGTTTCATTTAAATGTAATGCTTCGTTTATTCTAGAGGAGGGATGAAAAGCATAATTTTGTTTACTACCATGTTGTAGTAATGTACTTAGCTTGGCTTGAGTGGGGCATGTATTTAACTTATAAATAGGTAGTAGTTACTCAGTACCACGCACATATTAAACACACAAACTAATCCCCCCCCCCCCTAAAGGAGGGCAGATTTCAAACTTGTAAAATATCAGTTCTGATTTTGCACATGGTGCTTTTTTTTTTTTTTTTTTTTTTTTTTTTTTTTTTTTTTTTAAAACATTGAGACAATATCCTAAAACTCTAGGGAAGGGGGTGAAGTGCCCTTCCCCCTTATGGTCACCCATGCTCAGTATTTTATTTTTATGATAAAACTTGGGGAATAAAAGAATTTCTGAAAATTTTGGCTGTATGATATTATTTGTATTTTCAGTCAAAATACTCTTGTTATAGAAATTTTAAAATTTATCTAATATTTTGTGTTGTAAGTGGTGTTGCCAATTGCAATCTACATTACATTCTTAATTATATTAATTATACTCATACTTTATTGTTATTTTAGGATTCTTTGGACCTGCTGTATGCCTGTTTGGTGTGATACTTGCTGGGTGCAATCATATATGGAGTGTTACTTTCTTAACTTTAGCCATGGGTTTCAATGGCTGTGTTAATTCTGGTTTTATGGTGACGCATGTTGACATGGCTGCATCTTTTGCAGGTAGGTTATGCAAATTTTTATCATGAGTTTATTTACAATTCATTACTTTAGAAACATAGAAAAAAAAAAAAAGAAACCATTAGACAGTACTTTAATGGTCTTGTAATATGTACTGTAAAAGCACTTATTTTCACGAGCTGTAATTTTTGCGAAAATGAAGATATCGGTGATTTTGTGAGCTGAAAATTTCACGAATTTTATATGAATAGAACTGAAAGTTGAAAAATCCCAAAAGAATCTAAATATAGAATCCCTTTTGCATAAAATATTTCAAGAAACTTCTTTTGACTGAAAAGTTTGTCCCCCCTCCCCCTTCTCCCCATTTTGAATGACTTCAAAGAAGCTGGTATAAATATTGTAACTGAATGAGCTGCATTCTATTAGTTATATTATTGTTTTATATTAAAGAAATAATTCTAAGAAAGAAAGTTTTCAAGAAAAGTTGATAACTGTGCAAAAATCATTAAATTTTGGTAATTGAAAAATTTCTGATTTTTTTATTATTTGAAGCATGGGAAAAAAAAAAGGATTTCATCATTATGATGGGCTCGCGAAGATCAGTGCTTTCATAGTAATATATATATATATATATATATTCAGTGGTGGGCACTTGCTGTGGAGGCATAGGCCACTAAAAGGGCCACTGACAAAGTGTTAGCCTTTTTATTAAAGGGGCAGCTTAATAGTCTTTTAATTTTTAACCAATTCCAGATGAGAGACCTGCATTTGGATTGGCACCTCAAAGTTATTATTTGTATCAACATGGAGGACATTGGATACATGACAGATTTTAAATGCATCAATTTCTTTTTATGTACATGGTCCTAAAGTGGCCCAGTTTTATAAAAGTTGTCACTCTACCTTCCAAAACACTAACCAAGATCGGTGCTGCTTGACCTTTGGTGCTCTGATGTGAACTGAGCTTCAGCCGACTGGACCACTGCGACTCTTTGATAAATATTAGCACAATAAGTTCAGAACTGTTACCCAGTTGTTTTTTCCATCTATTCTCAAACTATTTAAATATATATTAATTACTTTAAATGTTTATAACTATCTAAGTTAATGTTCTTTCAGCCATCTATTCACAGGCTTAACTGGCATAGAAAGTGACTAATACTTGTAAACAGAACTTGGCATGCCTGGTACAATAACTTTTTTATAACTTTAAGCCTTTCAAAGAAGTTCCAAAAGTTTTAAAGCTACAACACTAAAAGGACGTTCTGTATATCTTTCTTAGATGTATTAAAAATAGGTAATTGATCATATTATTGTTTTGGTAGGTACACTGATGGGAATGACCAATGCTTTTGCTACACTCACCGGATTCTTGGCTCCAAAAGTTGTTGGAGCTTTAACAGACGAACATGTAAGTTGGTTGGTTCTCTCTTTAAATTGTTTATTACTTTCCTAAAAAAACATCTTTTGGGGAGAATGGGAAGGAAGGAAAACAAAGTAATAATAAGAATCTGTTAGTTAAAAATTTTCTGAATTATGTTTTTAGAACTCAAACTGTACATGCAAAAACCTTTCATTAAATCAGCTACTAAACTTTTAGTTTAAGATTCTCCTTTTTTGCTTAAAGAATAAACTACAATCTTTATGGAATGCATCATTATTAATTTTGAAATTTGTTTTATTTGGCTTTAAAGTAAGGTGACCAAACGTCCCCATTTTTCGGGGTCAGTCCCCATTTTCAGGGCGTTTTTCAAATTGTCCCCAGAATGTAAAAATGGAACTGGGCACAATTTTTTAATTATTGCATTGTTTTTCAATTAAATTACTGTTAATTATTGCATTAATTATAAATGTCCCCAGTTTTGTTGTCAGAATCGGGGACATGTCCCCGATTCTGACTACAAAAATCTGGTCACCTTACTTTAAAGGCAAACTTTTTACCTGTTTTACAGTGCTTTGAATCGTATCATTAAAATCACAATTTTAATTAGGTTATTTTTAAATATAAAAATCTTTATTAAAATAGAGTATGCTTTTTACTTCATAAAATATGCAGATTCATTTCTGTTAGTGCTTAAATTTTATTTGTACTTCGAGGAACTTTAGTGCTATTTAATAACTGTAATTTAGCTAATCTAGCAGCCTCAAAATATTTTAACTTCATGTAAAGTTTTATTACTACTATTTTTTGCTTTTACACAACTTAATTTTTTTTTTAATATTTTCATATCTTTTAATACTTTCCCCTTGAATCCATTTTAACTTTGAAAAAGTTGAAGAGGATTCAACAGAACATAAACAGAATTCTAGTGCATCATGGTCTCTAGCCATGGTCTCTTTTTTAAGATGCTATTCAAGGATATTCATCTGTTTCAGGATTAGTAAAAGTAATTGTTATTTAAGCTTTTATGACAGCATACTTGTTATCAGAAATAGTGCATGTAGCATTTATAGCTCTGTTACAGAGGCTTGTGAATTTTTGAAGGTGTAAGTAAAAAAAAAAAAAAAAAAAAAAAAAAAAATATTTGAGCAGTGGCACATCCAGAATTTTAGTTTAGGGGTCTACAAATACTGTTGAACTCTGTTACAGTGACCTCGTAAGTAACAACTCTCTTATAATGTTAAAATATTGTATATCACTTGTCCATAGAACACAAGCTCATGGTCATAGTGTCATAAATATAGCCCAGATTTTGATGACCTAAAAAATGCCCTTAAAGAAAAAATCTGCTAAAAATTAAAAAAAAAATTATTTCAATCTAAACAAGTAATTTATTACAAAAAAACACGCTTTGTTACATTAAAACATATTTATCTGAAGAAACTGAGATGAAACATTAATATTTAAAACAAATATAAAATAATAAAGTTAAAGAAGAAAGAAAAAATATATTTACACCTGAACATATGACATCTAACTAAAATATATTTAAAGAAACTGAGATAAATATTCACTAAAAGTTGAAAATGTAAAATCATAAAATACTAAAGTAGAAAGGTAAGATATATTGATACCTGGATTTTTCTCTGTGTATAGACATAAATTTTAATGCACTTCAAATTTCAAATTTTACGAAATTACAAAAGATCAGAATTACATTGCATTATTAAATATTTTTTAATATTATCAAAATTTCATTTCTTTAAAAAATGTCCCAAAATTAAAAAATTTGCCCTCAAAACCTTAAAAAATCCTCTAAAACAGAAAAAAAGCCAAAAAATGCAAATGTCATCAAAATCTAGGCTAGAGTCATAAATAATTGCCTGCTTGTCAATTGATTTCAACTCTATATCATGGAAAGTCTTTTATAATAGTTACATTTTAAATATGCTAAATGATTAGCATGATTTGTGATCTTATATTACTCAACTAATGCATTTGAAGCTTAATTTTTAGTCACTGTTTAAAATTTCATTGTTATTTCAGCAAACATTGGCTCAGTGGAGGATAGTATTTATTATTGCTGCATGTGTTTATTTCTTTACTGGATCACTGTTTGTCATTTTTGGCTCTGCAAAGTTACAGCCCTGGGGTGAATCACATTTAGCGACTGATGCTGAAAAAAAGCATTCTGGAAAGACTAGTGACGTAGATGAAGATGAAAAATGATAAACAGGACAGTGTTTAAGCTTTGTGTGATTATATCAGAGGCCAGTCCAGATTTTTTCCCCAGGGTCCTATTTTTGTGAATTTTTCCAATTTTCTCTTTTTCCTTTGAACAGAATAGGAATTTCATAGAACAATTATATATTTAAATAATAAAAACACGTGAATGGCTTTCAGATAACACTATTTACATACAGGCAATTGCTAAATGATAATAAATTCGCCCAGTTCAAATCAAAAGTGCAATAGTTATTTTGTGAAAGGGCTATTTTGGTAATACTGAATTTTGTGAAGGTCTGTTTTTGGACCCAATTTTGATCTGGACTGACTCCTGTACATATAATTAATATTTTAGGTAGATAATTTATTTTACTTTAAATACTTATTTATATATTTATACAAAAATTTATTTTTTGTTGGTTTTTTTTTTTTTTTTTTTTTTTTTTTTTTTTTTTTTTAAACTACCTATTACATTTGTAGAACAAATAAAGAAGGAATTGTTTTTAATATATTTTCTCTGATAAAGTAATTTATACTTTTATATTTGTTAATCAATATTTTTTGTCTGTGATAGAAAAGCAGAGAAATTTATTTCACTTTAATTTTGAATATTATGTTGAAAAATCTTGTGCTATCTTTTAGTAGATAAGGAGCGAGAGAGATTTCTGCTTTTTAAAATTTCTGAATTTCTAGACTAATTTAAAGTTTTAACTTTTAAAAACTGGAAAATATTAGTTACTTTTGCCTTTCTCATGTCAAAAATGGGTGTTCAATGTCAAATGCTCATTTTATTTTAATTAAATATGTAATATTTTTTACTACGGTATTTTGTGTTTTACCATAAAGTTTTTGCCATATTTTAAGCAATTTTTTATTTTTTAGAAAAATACAACAGTAATATTTTTCATCAGTAATACTTTTTAGATATTATTTTTACACTGGTGTACCTGTAATCGGAAATAGAAATTTATGTACTTGGATGCTATCACTTACATATGTTCATCCATATCTTTAATATTGATAAAATATTAAGTTACTATAATAGAATTTTTTACTGTGACCCTCAGTATAATGACCTCCTCTTTAGATGATTCGTTATTGGTCATAAATAAGGTATGTGGAAATTAATTCTTCAAAAATTTCATTGTTTTGCAATCCCTACTAAGAAAAACTAGGAATTTCTTCTAACCTACCTACTAAGAATTTCTTGCACAAGTTCAAGGATATTTCTGCTTATAAATATTAAGTACTTTGATCGTAATCAGATTTAGCTTTAAGGGTTTTGTGACACTAATTTGAAGTATTTGTTAAAGTTGGGATTCGTCCAGGGATGTTCAATGTTTATATAACAATTGATGTCTGGTCCGATGTGTGTTAATCTAAATTGCCCATCTTAAGTCTACTGAAAAAGTTTTGTGTTGTAATTATATTTCTGTTTTAAGTACTTGGGGACATTGGGTAAAATCTGATATTAAGTTATATATCTCAGTACCTGGAAAAAAATAAAATTCTAAAATACATGAGTGAAAACAAAGTCATTCCCAGTAATATTGAGATTTTTTTAAAGCATTCAGGTTCTTATTATGAATCATTTGTGTATTTTTCATTAGCACATGAGTGTTTTATGTTATTCTTTCGGACATTCTTTGTGTGATCTGTTAAATTTTTATTTATTCTTTGTCATTTTTTGCCCTGTTAGAAATCTCTGAAAGAAATCTCGTTGGAATTGGTATCCATGACAAATTTAGTATATATATGATGGTCCTGATTCTTGAGTGTGTGACTAATGTGTCCTAATTCTAGAGTGTTGTATAATTGTCGCATATCACTGTTATTATGCATTGTTGTTAAAAAGCTTTAATTCTACGAGCTTTTGTGTACATTTTTGTATTGTACAAATTAGCTGAATATTTTTGTGTAGTAATAGAAGCTTAAATATTTAAATTTATTTTTGTAGCTTGTTTTTGAATTGCATTTTTGTAATCAAACATATACTTATCTCTGTGTAAATGATTAATATATACAATTTATTTTGAACAATTGAAAGTTTATGCATGTTGTATATTGTTGTTTATAGCTGATTGTAAGATTGTGAAATATTTCATTATAGGTATGTATATTGTGAAACATTTCAAAAGTGCGTTATTTATTTATTTAATTTTTAAGGATACATTGGGGAAAATGCATGAATTGATGAAATATCTTTGCATATATAGGGAGTATATAATATAATGACTGCTACTGAATAAATTAAGCTATCTCATTATTATGATTTTGTATTTTTTAATAGAAATTATTCTAAACAAGTGCTGATTTATCTCACAGGCCCACAGTGTTAATCTTAAAGCTTCGTATATTAGAAAACTTAATGATTTTTGATATTCATACACAATTATTGCGATATTCATGTACAATTATCGCAAAATAAATATTAGAAAAAATATTTTAGCTAAGTGTATTTCACTAGCTAAATTATAAATATTATAATAAGCATACAATTTGCACAGTATCAAATAAAATTTGCTTAACTTTCATTTCCTTAATTTCCATCCAGTTTTCTTTAAAAATGCTAGCTTGATAATATGTCCAATGGATTTTGTGATGCTCGATTTCAAGACATTAAATATCTTGAATTATTTTTATGATGTATTTATCAAAACGATTTTTAATATTCATATGTAGCTCATGCAATTTCAAATAATTGTATATTATAAGAATGGCAAACTTTTTAAATAGTCAGTTCTAAATCATGTACTGTTCAGTAACTATTTGTTTTGAAATTATTCAGAAATAGTTAAATTCTAAAACAAAAAATTAATAGCCCCCCCCCCTCCCAATAAGAACTAAGTTTAGACTATAAAAAAGTTTACTTATTTTGTTATATTCAAATAGATTTATAAGAAAAAGGGAACAGTAAAAATTTTATCTGGCACTTGAATCAAGCCTCTTTAGAAGGATTCTTCCTTTCATTTCTCCTCTCCAGAAAGAAAATTCATTGGGATTCTGATTACATAAGTTACCATATCCTTTCTATATCTTCCAATTTCAAATTTGCATAAAAATCCTATATTTTTTGTATTATAACTGAAATTTTCAAATTTGCCTCATGGTAACTAAAAAATTACAGCTTTTTCTTCTAAAAAGTTCTTGCAAAATTGATCGAATGCATTGTATTTTGATTTTTTAAATCTTCTTGTCATTTCGTGTTGATATCTTTTATTTGTGCTCTGCACAATATATTCACAGTGGCTGTAACAAAAATGCTAAAAGGCTTGTGTGGATTATTATTGTCTTTAGTAGATTAAACATGTATCAACCTTATGAAAATGGTTGTTTTTAAAAATAAACGTTATGTCATTTAATCTTTTCTCTTGTTAACTTTAATGAAAACATTGCATATTTTTAAAATATAGTTATGATTCTTAAGCACAGAAGTGCTGATATAGTAGATGTCTTTTGCTTAAAAAATAAAATAAAATATTATCTTACCCATTAATTACTTCAATGAAGCATAAATATATCAAAATGGAAGTGTTATAAGAATGAAAAATTTAAGATGCAATGCAATACAAAATAGAAACAAAATTAAAGCTCACCCATTTTGATGCTTTATGGTAGCAGTTAATTTTGTTTAGTAAAATAGATAGTTTATTGTTATAAAAATAGTTAAATTTCAATTGTGATAAATATATTTATATATGTGATTTAAACCTTTTGAAATGTGATTTATCTTTATTTGTTATTGAGCTTCGGAACACCTCATGTATACTTAATTATTTGTCTAGTCAGTTCAATTTATTTTTTTACATACTTGTATATATTTACACTTTATTTTTCTCACTGTTTGAAAGTTTATGCTTTAAGGAAATCCAGGTGTCTACCATGTCAAGGAAGTCATCGAAAAGTCGGGAAATTTGACAAAAGTCACAGAAGTGAAGAAAAGGTCATATAATAAAGGTATTAGGTCATGGAATTAGACAAAAAGTTTGAAATTAATTTTGTTTACTGACATCAGTTTTATTTTCTGACATGTATGCAGTTTCATTTGCAAGAAATCTAAATTATCCATTGTAGGGAGGCAGGGGCGTAGCCAGGGGAAGGATATTGGGAGATATATATCCTCCTCTCTCCCCCCCCCCCCTCCAAATTTTCGGAATAGTTTGCATTAGCTTTTATGCTGTGAAAAAATTCCATTTATTTAGTCGCAACTTATTTCATCTCCTGTCAGGAGGGGCAAAGCCGGAAATATTTTTTGGCTTTGCCCCTCCTTGCAGCTAGAGAAATGTTTGTAAAAGGTCAAGATACAAAAAATTCTAGGTGTAGAAGACATTCTGGAAACAAGGGCATATTCAAAGGGAGAGGTCTAGGGGGTCTGGACACTCTCCAAAACTTTGATTTTTATTAACAAAATTATAATGAAGTATTTTTTGTGAAACATTTTGCCTTTTATACCGCTTGATCCCCCTCTGAAATTTTTTTCTAGGTACGTCCCTGCCTGGAAATGATGTTAAAATTTTTTTTTACTGTGTTTCTAAAATCTTTGCAGAAAACTGATTTTTATTTATTTTGCCTAAACACATTTTGCAATTTTAAATGTAATTGTTAAATAAATATATATAAATATATATAGATATTTATTTAAGCACTGGCACTGGGCAATTAGCCATTCTCCTCTACAGAGGCCCAAAGTGTTAGCTCTTTTATCAGGAGGGCACCCAGTACCGATTTAAAATATATATATATATATATATTCATGTTAAATAAACTCAAGCTGTTTTGTGAAATGCTTTGTTTGTTAATACTGCACAACCTGCTTTGTGTAATCATAAATTAGAGTATTTGTAACAATAGTTACTCGTTTTCAAATAAGTTGGTTATTAAGGTTTGATTTCATTTTGACTCTGCAAACTCAAGAATGCTCAATCACTTTAAAAAAAAAAAAAAATTTTATTGCATAAACAGGCACGATCAATCCTTGATAATTCGAATTTTCCTTTAAATAAAATTTTACTGATTAGGTTTCTTGTAGTGTTTTTATAACTAGTTGTTAGTTCAATTAGTTAAATATTAAACTTATATAATAATGATCAATTATCTGAAGCATTATTTAGATAAAAATCAAGATTTTTAGTTAGTCAAAAGAAGCGTTCAAATAAATAAGTAATTGGTATATTATTATATCAAGGAGTTATAGTAATTTAGTATATGTATAGTATATCATTGTGTGCTTTTTAACTGGTAGTACACCAACCACTAACGATAACGTGAACTGCTATATAGTATAGTCTCTGAAACGATATAAAAGCACTGCCACATAGTATAAAAATGTTTGATTTTAAGTATGATACACACAGTATTATACTTATTGTACTGAAAATTTAGAATCTCTACATATTAGCATTTTTCTGAAATGTTTTTCTACTCACAAATATATGTACAAACAGTGTATTTCAGTGTCTTCCAAAAGTTTTTCAGCCATGGAGCATTTCTAAAGCAGAAATTTTATCATTCAGTACTAAAATTTACATGTTTTGCACAAAAATGGGTTTAACTTTTTAAAACAGTTAAGTATTTGTTCTGGGCACAAGGAGTTAGCATTATCAAGGATTGACTGTATTCTTTAATAAATTTGTTTTTGTTGCAGTTTTAATTATATTTGATCATTATTTATGTATATAAAGTGTACATTTTTTCTGCTATTTCATTGATATTGTTTATTGTGTGGATTATGAATCAAAGTTTTCAGAGATTTTACTACTTAAAATATTTAAATATAAAACTAATTGGTTCAAATATTAATTATATAAATTTGTGTAATGTTTAATAAAATAATTCTGTCTGTTTTGTATCTATCAAAACAAGTTAAAATTTGTGATAGTTTTATGTGTCATGGCTTATTTGATTTATACAAAATAATTGCTCTGTATTAGCATGTGATTGCTTTACCAGATTTTATCAGTATGAACTTTTGGGTAGTATTTAGAAGTTGGTGATAAAATGGTATGTGTTTTTGTGTGTGTATGCACATAAGCTTTACATTTCTAATAAGAGGACCAAGCTTGTCGGCTTGAAATTTTGCACAGACATGTAAACGACCATGTAAAACGAATTTTTGGACCCTCCCCTTTTCTGTTAGAATAGCCCATAGGCAACTTTAAAACCCAATTGTTCCACTATGTTTTTAGATTTTTTGATAATTTTTCACCTTTAGAAAGCTTTCCAAATTTCTGATTTTGCATAAAATAGTGATCTTATGATATCCCATCTATATGCTGGCGATAGAACTAACTGTAAACAAAGGGGCATATAATAACTGGAATGACGTCATTTTGATGTCATGAGTTTAAAAATGCATTAAAAATTCTAATCTTGTGTAAAATAGTGATCATATGATATATCATCTATAAGCTGGGGATTGACATAGTTGTAAATAAAGTGGCATATCATAAATTAAATTGTCATATTGATGTCACGCATTTAAAAATGCATTAGAAATCCCAATTAAGTTAACAAGCTTCAACAAAATGTTACACCATGAGTGAAAATAAACTTTCAGATTATCAAATGCTGTAGAAAAGTAAAAAAAAAAAAAAAAAGTGGGGATTTTTTTTTCTTCTTTTACTAATTCATGTTAGGTATTGCAACTGAGAATGACACCATTTTGACTTCATGAGTTTAAAAATGAGGTAGAAATCTAATTAGGTTCAAAGTCTTTGACGTAAAAATTTACTTTTATAAAAATTCAAAGTATTTTGTTTAATGTGCAAGCTATCCTAGGCAATTTTTGATTTTTCAATAACTTGCGAAAGGAACCTTGCATTTTTGAAGGCAGTCTGGTCCTCCCCGAAATTTAGAATTTTGTTAACAAAATAATAATGATAAGTCTTTAGTGAAAAATTCTGCCTTTTTCACCGTTTGGACCCCCTCTGAAATTTTTGGACCCTCCCCTTTTCTGTTACAATAATAACTAAATTTTCATTCTAGATTTTTAAAAAATGGCGGTTAGGTAAATAATGATCATCATTGTTTATCTTTCACAAGAACTGTTCAGCTGTTGAAAGAATTCAAACAGTTGACTCAAAAATAAGTTTAAATCTTTAAAGATAGATCCTGAGATAAAGAACACCATGTCTTTTTTTTTCCCTCAAGAAAAGAGTTAGAACTATGCCCTGGGTGTGAATTTTTTGCCTCATGCAGAGAGATAAAGCTCTGTACCAAGGGACTTCATAGGACAATGAGAAATGAAACTGTTGTTTTCTTCAAGGTAAAGGATACCATGCCAAAAAAATTTATCTCCAGGGTACAGAAACTCACTTCATAATGCTGTTCTTGGAGAAAATAGTACACTCCTCTCATGACTTTTGAAAAGTTTTAAAAGCAAAAAATTGTGTCAACAGCCTAAAAAAATCCAGAATGTTTATTCACAAATTCTCCTATGTGCCCTGTACTGTATGCAATGCAACCCCCCCCCCCCCTAAAAAAACAAAAAACAAAAAAAACCTTCAGTGCAAAAATTGCATTATTTCTAAAATGTCTGCTACACCATTAATTAAAAAAATATTGCAAAATATATGTATGTTTAATTATTCTTTCTTCTGGATGTTTCAGAGCTCTTATAGGTTGACTCTTTGCTAAAGTACATTGTGCAAGCTGTGAAGAATCACTAATTTTTAGTCCTCTACTTAATCTGGTTCTTTTAAAAAACTGCAAAAAGTTCCATTATTTCTTAAAAGTAAAGCCTTTAAAATTGACGAAATCAATCTCTTCTTCTGAATGCCATGCCTGATCTTTTTCTTATGCTAAACAGCACAAGAATCTGCCAGGAATGGGTTATGAGTGCTGTGTTGATGTTTGTCAGTTAAGACTTGCAATCGCCTTTCTGTCAAAATTGCATGGATGCTTTTTTGCTTAAAGCCATAAAATTCACTTTAATGTGTGAAACGTCTATTAACTATCATAATTACATCAGGTTAATTATGATTAATTTTCAAGTCACTCATTTTAACAACTGTTTTTATGATAATAAAAAATAGCATAAACCTTTAAAAAAATCCGGAAATATATTTGATCTGTAAGTTTTATTTTTATTTAGTTTATTTCTTTCTTATTGAAATGATTATTTTAGTTTCTCCTGTAAAATAAAAGCTAATCTAAATATATTAAAAGACTGGAAAATAAGTTTCTGAAAATCAGTGATATATATACACATACACACACTGTGAAATGTCCCTAAAGAACCACCCTCTGGATTGTAGAAAGTCAGTTATTCAGAGAGGTAGTTTCTGAATAGAGATAGTCAAACTCATGGTCAACAAATAGATGTCATGCCAAGTATGCACTATAAAAAACTATTATTGAATGAATTGATTAAGTATACTGCAAAATAATGTCCTTCTTTTACATAGAATTCAAACAAATATATTTTCAGCAAGTATTAAATTACAAAGAAGCTGTGCCTAAGCATAGAACTCACATTTGTTAAATTTTAAAGTGAGAATTTTATAAATAATATTCTTTTCTTTCAAGAAAAATTGCTACCTTCCCTCTTCTTTTACCTCTACCCTCCTTGGGGGATTATATTCTAAATGAACTGAAATTGATTTGTAGGTGTTCGTATGTAATGTATTTTTCAGCTAGAATTTTATGGATTTCTTTCCTTTTTTGAGATCAGGGAGCATATCATGAAAGAGCATTTTGTCCCCCTATTCCTAATTTTACAAATTTTAGAAAATGCTCTCCAATCTACCACCTATGCTAAAAAACTCACATACATGCCTAATTTTGTATCATTACCTTCAGTAGCTTCGCCTTGGGAAAATATTGACACACGAAAAAGTGACATTATTTTCGAGTGCATCTAATATATGTCTAAACAGTTAATTTTCAACCAGCTAGATAAATGAAAACCTCTCTTAAAAAATAAATAAATAAATTGAGGTAATATAGGAATTTGGAAAACTTTTTTCCTTTCCCCGTGAAAAAAAACTTTAGACATTTAAGGAAAGAGTACAGCAGCCCTTTATCTATCAGCTAGACTTTCAAAGAGAGTTATTTTAAGATTTTCACTCTATTAGAGAACTTACCTTTCAGCTGTAAAATGGAAAAATGATCTTTCAGGGTTGATCTTTAGTAATCTTTGACAGAGGGAAGATTAACAATGAGCCTATAACCAAAAATTATGGAAAGAAATAAACTGTCATAAAGACCTCTCATTTCGATGGTGGTCTTTCAGAGTGGTTTCACTGTATATTTATACATGTGTGTATGTGTGTGTGAGAGAAGTAGTTTCTATAAAATACAGACAATGGTATGTGTCGGAGAACAAACAGTTTTAACATGTTCACTCCTGCACCAAAAAGTATTAGAGTACATACCAAATTTCTTATGTCAATTTCATGTATAAAATATAGTTTTTAATAACAAAACAAATGATTCATATTGTGAATAATAAAAATTTCAGATATTTCTTTCAAACTGCATATTTCTCAAAAAATTAGTTTTTCACAAAACTGATATAGGAAATTTAGCTTTCACTCGTGACCATCATGAGTTACCTTGTAGTTAGCAGTCAATATGTTAAATCCGTTTACAAAAGTAAAACTCATGTTGTCTGAAAACCAGACTAGCAAACTGGGCCAGTCAATACCTTAGATCCTGCAGGGCTAGTTTCCATACAAATTTTGTGCCATTTTTTCAAGTTTTCCTTCATTATTTTTTCTCTAATGGTATGCATTCCAGTTCCCAAACAGTGAACATTTACAAGAATAGTATATTAGAAATAAAAATTAAGCCTTCTACATCATCAAGGTAAGTAAATTTTATTTTAATGCACTTTATATTCAATTTCTAACACACTGAATCTGTATGCAAATTTTTTTCCTGAAACATGTTAATTTCCCATTACGATACCTTCAATTCTTCTAACTGTCATAAATGCATATAAAACATGAAAAGTATCCAGTTAGTTTTTACTTCTTGACTGATATAATAGGAATATCAATAAAGAATGCATGAACTAGTAATCGGAGTATATTCTCTAGAGCTCGTATTCATACTCTGTAGTGTACTGTAAATCCCTGCAATATGAGAGTTGGTAGTACATTCCATTAAAATATAATGGTAATTCAAAAGTTTTCCTTGGTAGTAGTATTGGACAAATTTTTATTACTTTACAGAACAGTGAAATGAAATGAAATAGTCTGAAATTAGTATGAAGAAATCTAAACAATATACACAGGATTGCCACTGGTCAGTGAAAACCTGGAAAAGTCAGAGAATTTCATTTTGGCAAAAAAAGTCAGGGAAAATTGCAAATTTTGACCCGAAACCTAGAATATCATAATTTGGACTGAAAAATCACTTTGTAAACAAACAACATTTAACCTTACTTTGGGAAGCTAAAAATATTAAAGAGCATATGCAAAGTTGACGTCATAAACATAAAAATTAGTCTGGATTTTTATCACATGATGGTCTGGAAAACCTGGAAATGTCAGGGAATTTTGTTTTTCAGAAATTGAGTGGTAGCTCTGTATATAGTAGAAGACCCGAAATCTGTTGGTCTCGGGACTCTCAAATCAGTTCGAGGTGAAATGAATCATGATTGATCTGTTCACTAAAATCTGTTTATTGTGTGAAAAGGGGGATTTTCAAGTTAATGTACTGGTGGGCTCCAGAGCACAATATTCATGAACTCCACTGGGTTTTGCCTAATATGTAAAAATCCTTCTGAAAAAAGTACAGGAACAGAACTCCGCCGAGCTTCTATGCAAATTAAGCCCTAGGTGTGGTCATTGTGAGAGTTACCTAACTTAACTAGACTACAACTCTTATTTTCTAACAAATTTTAATTTTCTCTTTTTCCTGGCTATGCAAATATACAAAGTTTTGTGCATTTAAAATTATGAATTTAATAGTTATTTGTATGTATACGACAGATGGTCACTTTGATTAATCACAAGAAAAACTATTTTTACCTATATGTATTGTTTGCTTTTATTTGTAAGTGGTAAATATCACTTATGAATGATACTTCATGGGTGATACAAATACTTTACTAAAATTTTTAAGATTAATAATTTTATTGAAAATTATGTACTAAATTTTAACAAGCATTATGGCTTTTTCTTTATATCTGCAATTGTGGTGATCCCAGAAGCAGAAAGTGCTTAAAAGGGTGATGTATGCCACAGAACAATCTCAGCCTTTGCAGAACATTTCCTTCTTTCTTTTAAAGAAAAAATAAAAATGATATGTTCTGCCGAACAATTAAAGGAAATTGCCTTTTATGCTCTCTTCACTTTTCACACAATTTTTTTTTTAACCATTTTGCATTTTACTGTGTTCTGCCAGATTTGGACAAAATGCCTGCAGAACATTTGCAACTGTTAATGTCATGTTGCAGAAGACTGGATGTAATTATGCTCCTTAGATGGTGAGCAATTAAAAGACCGGTCATTTTGAACATTATAAGGGGCACAATTTTCAGTATTAATGATTTTCCATGTGTACATATAATGCAAAAACACACTCAGTATGAGTTTTAAATTCGTACAAATCTGAAAATTTGTTCATTTACACCTTTCAAAATAATTGGTCTTTTTGACCGCTAACCGTGATTGAAGATATAAAGAAAATGAATAATTTCTAGTTTTAGTGTGTTTTAAAAATATGTATTGAGTAAAAACCTCCTACTAAATTTTTTGATAAATTTCACACTACGCCATTCAATTCTTATGACTTCTAATTTGTAATAAAGTTAATTATTTAAGTGTCTGAAAATTTATAGAATGTCAATTCATAAGCTATACTAAAAACTGTAATAAGCAATAAGTCTATACCTATTATGAAAATTTCAGAAAACATCTATGTACAGCTCTGCTAAGTTAAATATTAAAATATGTTAATACATACAATTTAGTTATAATCCAGCTGTTATTTTTATGTAATTATTTTTACTATGTAGGTTTGTGAAACTTTTTAGTTCTGATGACATAGCTACTGCTGCCAGTTTTTATAATTTAAAGATCAGCCAAAATGTTTCTGCAAAATTAAATTGACTGAGGATAAATGAAGGTGCCATTCCATCGGTATTTTGTGGTTGTCCAGAATATTTATCCACTTCACAAAGTTTTAGAGAAATGCCGAAAGACAGATGGCTTAAAAAAAAAAAATGAACAGCTAGAGGAGGCTTAGAAGAAAGTACAGATTTAGCTGAAAGAATTAAATTCAGAAGACAAGTATTGCACTTTGAAAAAATTCATCTTACTGGAGCATGTTAATACCGATGTAATTATTTTTACTCATTTAATTTATAGAAAGTGATCCTTACACAGATTCATTTGTAGTTATTGATCAAAATTTGAGCATAAAAGTTTACAAAAAGGAGATGTTCTTCAATAAAATATCAAGGGAAGCTTTCCCCTTTCATTATATATAATTTCTTTGAGTTGTTTTTGTTTTAAACAATCATTAAAAAGAATATGTATTCTTAACTCCAGGTCTATGAGAAGTTTTAGACAATGTGGAGGAAAGTGAAGCAGTGAGCTTTATGAGCATTTAAATTTAGAAAATGCTCTGAAAGAAAGAACTAGATATTTTGAATGAGTAGTGAATGTAATGTGCCAATAAATTTGATTTTCCTATTAAATGTGTTCATGACTGACTAAAAAATTAATAAAATATCAATAAATATACTCTGTTTGAATTCATAATAGTTTTTCATAAAAATTGTTTAAATGCTTATGAACTGTGTGCATTAATAAAGAATTTTATGTTTTTGCTGTATGCTTTAAAATTATTACTATACACAGACACCATAAATATAATTATTCCAAATTTTTGTAATTAACTTTTTAAATACTCCTTTAACTTTCACAAGTAAAATTATTATACTATGGTGACTGTGTGGATATGTAAGTAAAGATAGTTCTTGGAACAATTTTAAGAGTTTTAAGTACATGTAGGTATCTGTTTGTATTATTGATTTTATCACAAACTGTACATTTTTTTGTTATTCTAATTCTATATAAATAATATCCAGATCCATTATTTAAATGTTACAGAGGAAATTTATAAAGTAATATTTTAATTGAGTTACCTTTTCATTAAGACATTACATATAATTAATTTTCAGCCATAACATCTAAAATTTAGGTTAAAATTACTTAAGTGAATTGCAATGGAATGTCATGCTTCTTTAATCCTTCCACCTTCCCCCTTAATAATGTTAAAGTATGCAAAATAAACCTTTAAAATAAAAGTATTTTATGCTGGTTTGTTATTGACTGATAAATCAATAAAGTTTATTCAAAATCAATTATATTAAAATTTTGATATTCTGATATCGGTGAAAATTTATTTTCATATTTTAAAGTAATTTTTATACTGATGTAATGTTAAAACTAATTTTTTAAGCTGTTAAAAGGACTTTTTTTTTTATTTTTCAATAATGATATTTATTTGTAAATTATTCAAGTTCTATTTCAATTTCTGGGACATTTGTTAAAACAATCTGTTTCAAACAGTGGTATAAATATATCATTGAGGCCCGTGGCAAATTCATCAAATGGGGACGCACTTTATCCCTTTGAAGCATGGTGGTTGTACTGTGAAACCACCTTATTTCAACACTTTCACTGCTAGTCACAAATTTGGTTAAATGGTCCCAATGCTGAAAAAACGCAGCTGTTTCAACAGATCCATTTAACTACCAACAACATGGCTGTTGATCTGTGCTCGCACAGACAGCTGTGTCAGAAAACTTCAACTCTGTGGTACCAGATGGGAGATTCAATAGACTGCCACATTGTTGGTAGTTAAATTTATTGATTGCAATGGCTGCAACTTTTTCAGCTTTGGGTAGTCTATTCAGTTGGTCTCCTATATTGATGTAAAAATGCTTGCACTTTAAAGGGTTATTACTACACATTCTAAAACTGGGCAATTTTTTTCTCACTAAAACCTTAAAATGTTGACACTTCTTTTGTTTAATTTGTATCTATATGTCAGTAGACAGCGTACATTAAATAAATATAAAGCTACAAATTTAATTGGAAGTTTGTAATAATAAATGTAATTATGTTCTTGCACCCAACTTTGTCTTTTTTTCTAGAAGGTCTATTGACTGTGACATGAAAAATCTTTTTCTGTAACCTTGAGCTTCTAAAAGATTACTGACTTAGGTCTGAAAAATCTAGGAGAGTCAACCTACAAATATCCACTGGTCTTTTACCAAAATATATTCATTAGCATACAAATTTAACTTAGTTTATATTTAAACAAATGCACCTTTTTACAAAAACACTTATATTTTAATTAACACAGTAAATAAAAAACAAAGAAATCAAAATATATACTGCCAAGTGATCGCTTAAAGATTTAACATAAAAAGTTAATTGAATATTGATATAGTGTTTGTCAAATGGTCAGATAAAACTTTGGGAGTGGTTCTGGCCAACTAAAACAGACCACAGAAGTGGTACTTTTACTTACTATTAAAAACTTTTCAACTTCTTTCTACTTTTGTGTCGTTTATAATTGTTTCTAAAATAGGATTTTACAAACCTTAATAGAAATGCTATGATAACATTACATTATATTTGAATTTTTTGTATCGTTTGATTTCATTACAATCTAGATTACTGTTATTTTACTGAATTAATGTTCACTAATTGTAATCTTTCTCGAAACAATGGTAACCATAATCCATATAAATTCTTGTAATTGATTTATGTATGGTCCTGATTCTTTTCTAATACAAATGGTGTGCTAGCAAGTCTCAAAAGTTAAAATGCTTTAGTATTTTTCATTTTTAATAATAAATGCTAACTATAGTGGCTTCACTTCAAATCTATATATTATTGATTAAACATCAGAAAATCAACTTATAATTCATCAGTCATATTATTTTATAATAATATAATAAGTATTTGTATTTGAAATAGCCTTTTTTTTACAATTTTCACAACATGAAAATAAAATAAATTGAGAACTATAATGTTTTATGAAAATAGTCCACGTCCTTAAATTTAAGATGGAACTACATTTGACTATTCAGCATGATTTTGCAATAGTTACTCTTATTTTTCATCATTTGAATTAAACAATCTTTTCGATGAATTTTGAAGTCATTTACCTAAGAAATGCTTTACTCCTGTGATTCATTTTAAAGATGACAAAAAAGTCTTAGGATTCTTGGATGTATAATTAATTTTATAGCTCACTTTTACTAATATTATAGTTATATCAATATTACAGTAATTTTAATTAGTGTGATTAACAGTAGAATAATATTGATCATTAAGCATATACAATTTATAATATGATGAAATACACACTAAATAATTAAGTTTAATAAAATAATTAAACTTTGTATAATAACCATAAAAGGTGCTTATCAAGCTAATTTGTGTTATTATACAAAGGTTTAATTATTTTATATTTTAAATACCAGTTCCTTTTGAGTGTTTTTTGTTAAGTTTAATATAGTGCTTATTAAAGTTGTGCAAATATATCAACAAAACCATAGGTATGGGTTTTTGCCAACCCTATCTATAAGTAGTTCAGACAAGTCACTAAAAGTTTTGATTTTAACTTAGCCTCAAAAATTAGATATCTTTGACAATCTTAACATAAAAATGAATATAAAATTATTAGTTATAATCAGGTGTGCACATTATCTCTAATATCTTTAAATTGTGTAAGATTATTCATTTCTTTTTTTAACTATACATCTTTTTGTATTGAAACTCTTGCTCCAAAGCTTTAGTTAATAGGCTTAACATAAAAATAGTCTTGATATTCCTCTGGTTATAGTTAAGCCTAAAGTAGGCTTAGTATAAATGTTATTGTGTTTTCAAAGTATTTCTTTTGCAATGATTAAGTCAAATAATTTTTCTAATGTTATAACCACATACATGGATAACTCACATTAACACAGGAGTATTAGAATAAATTAAAAAATGTCTCAATAAAATATTATTTGCTGTACATTAAGAATATTTATAGTAATAATTGAAGCTAGTTGACATGACAATATTATATATGACTTCTTTGAATGCAGTTTTGATTGAATAACTAGTATTTTTAGTAAATTTTTATTTTTCATGACTCACACAATCCCCCTCCCCCTTCCACCAGTCCAGGTTTAGCGGTAAAATCTCCCACTAAATTTTTTAAAACTATGAAATTTTTAAAAAGTTATAAAAATACTAAAGATTGCTTTGTGATGGTGACAGATTTTGAGTTAATGCACTTTAAATGCAATTAAATAAAGTTTTAATGAGTCTAAATGATATATAAATCTGTGGGGCCATAGCCCCAAGGGCGGATTAAAGGGGGGCGGAGGGGGCGACCGCCCCCCCCCCCCGAAAAAAAAGAAAATGTAAAAGATCCTATTTTACTTCCATAAAATGGATGTATATGTCAATCTTCTAACTAACCGTCCCACCAAGAAGCTAACCGCCCCCCCCCCCCCGGACAAACTTCCAATAATCCGCCACTGCATAGCCCAGGGCCACAAATCATATTCTTAATTTAATACTATACATCAATTATTATAATCTTATAAACAAAGGATAGATATTTGATCTGTTTAAAATATTCATAGGAATTTGTTTTAAAAAACTGCAACAACGTCATGTTTGGATTATGATTTTTGTCATGGATCAGTGGTGAAGTACCGTAATACCTCGATATACGCGGACCCGGAGTCACGCGATTTTCAAATCACGTTTATTTTTTTGTTTACCCCTAAAATAACTTCGGTTTACGATTTTTATAATAGTATAATTCGTTTACATATATTTATATTATCCAAGATTTTATTATTATTATTTCTAAATTATTGTTTTCTTTAGTTTCCAGTCATTAAAAATAAAAGCCCCCTTCATGGCCGAAAGGATGAGACACTGAACGTGATAGACGGCTGAAGTGTGAAGGTCCCGAGTTCGGGCCTATCGCGCCGCTGTCGATCTAACGGATGTTTGGAGTCTCTGGAGTTTTGGTCGGTTTTCTCCAAACGTAACGACAATACGCCGACGAAAGCATCCCCCCTTGGCAGATGCCAATCGTGCAGGCTTGTCATAATACAAACAACACAAACCCAATTAAAATTAATTTGAAAATTTTGGTTTATATACTAGTTTTAGAGTGTTCTTAAAGTAAATGTTGCTTTTCAAATCATCTAATGTTAACAGTCTGTAATTCTTGTTCGCTAAAATTCGTAGTTCCTTTTTTCTTTGAAAAAAAGTTTGAGAGTACTCTGATTTTAATATAACTTAGTATTCTAAAAGGTGGTGTTTTATTTATTAGATCGGCGAATTTTTGCTGATTATTATTAGAGTTTCATTATCAATGTACAATGATTAAATAAATACCTGTTAAATTTACATCCTTACATCAGATGTTTTACAAATTAAGCATTTTACACAAAAACGAAGATGTGAAATAAACTACTTTAAAAAGAAAATTTTCCTGTTGTTTTTATTAGAAAATAAGTGTTCAATTCTAACATTAGAGTTTGGTTAAAATGTTTTTAAATGCCCCCCCTCCCTGAAAACAAGAAAGCGAACTTTTTATTTATTTATTTTTATGAATCCATTATACGGAGGCATGGGCATAAGCGTTGCATGACCGAAAATTGTGGGGGCACATAACATTTAAGAGTAAAAATAGAAGTTTCTTCAGGTTTTGAAAGAAGGTTTGCCTCCTTCCCCGATGCTCGCTAATGGGCATGAACACCCATCATGAGTACTAATATTATTTTCTTTTGGGGGGGGCTTATATTGAGCTTTTAATGGCTGACTACGGATATGAGGGAGCTTGAGTCCCCACATATGGGTGTGTATGTTAAAAGGGGCATCAGACAACAAATGCTCCCTCTAGAAGCAGCTCTTTAAATTAAGGAATTTAAAAGAATTTTCGGACGTTGTTTTCAACAAATACGTTATCTGGAAGCGATAGCGTCACCTTTAGAAAGGATATATTTCAGTCGTACTCGGAATGTGATTTATCTTTGGGTGTATTAGCAGAAATTTCTCTCCAAAAGAAAACCTCTCTCTCTCCGCCAGCTAAAATCTAGCAGACGACGCTGCGTGTCGAGTCACGTGACTTCCTCCAGATCGGAGCATCGCAATCGCAGAGAGAGAGAGAATTCTACGTAGGTAGAGCAGTTCCAGAAGGCAGAGGAGACGGAGGTACCCTGTTTGCGCTGCTCTCCCAAAAGAAAATGGTTAGATACGTCCAGTTTTTAAAAGGCCTTAACTTCTTATTGAATGCTGCTAGATTCGGACTATAAAGGTTAGTAAAAATCAATCATTCTCTTCTGATGTATGCAGATAAGTGATTTTGGATCGTATAAACTTAAAACTGGAAATTTTAAGAGATATTAAAGTGTGAATACATTTTTCCGTAATGTGTTAAGATTTTAACTATTTTAAGTTAATAAAAGCTGTAATATAAGTATTAATTTATTTTTGCGTATCCATATGTGTTAAATTTTGCAATTTTTTTTCTGTAAAAGTTTTTTGCGTACGTATGTTGAATTAAATTAATTTTTAATAGTGAGGCAATCAAAATTTAAGCGCATAAAAATTGTTAAAAATAAAATAAAACACCTGGAACTAGAAAATATACTTTATTTTAAATATTGCCGTGATGGGAAATTTTGTTAAATTTGTTTGCGCCATTTTCTTGACTTGCGCTATGGAGATAAAAATTTATTTCTAAAATTCCCGGAAGTGTTCCGATTTATTTTTTGTTTTTGTTTCTTACTTTGAGTGATTTAATTAACTAGCGAAAATAAACGCCTTATAAAAACTGTGCAAAATTAAAAAAATAATAATTAGGAGAGATATTTTTAAAATGTTATAGACAATATTTAATTTCTTAAGTAAGAATTTGTAGTAAAATGTTTTTTCCCTTTGCTGTTAATTTCTTAACTAACCTCCTTTCTTTTTTACAGAAAAATTTCAATATAAAATGTTTTTCCCCCTCATAATCACTAAAGTTTTTATAAAAAGCGAGGGAGGGGTTAATTAAGATATAAAACACATTGCTCAAAGTTTTCCCTTGAAAAACCTATTTTTTAGGTTTTAGATGTCTGATAGAACCCGAAATATATCTTACCATACGAATAAAGTTTCTAACAGCAAATTTATGTTAACATACTTGGACCCTGATTATATGTTACAGATATTATGCATCGTAATTATTTTTAGATGTAAAACTAGGTCATTTAAATACACTTGCCAGTTACAATTGTACTTAACCTCACTGCTTTAGCAGTTCGATCTCGTAGTAGGTCATCTTACGCGTATGCAAAGGTTTGAGAGAGGAAAGGATAAAAACAAAAACAAAAAAAGCGCTGTCGTAATTTTTGGGCTTTTCCGTACGAGAGGCACTGTGGGGTCCCCCTCAACTTTCGCACTTTCTCCGGCATTGCGGGGGTCTTGCGTTCCCTTCTTATGTCGATGCCGAAAAAATGACGTTTCGTGGCCCGTTCCGCACTAGAAATTAATTACTTGCGTAAAATCGGCGAATTCTTTCGTAAGTAAGGCTCCTTAAAAAAAAACGGCACTAATCAGAACTTATCGAAGTTCGAATGGAAAATTAATTTGTTAGTTCTCGCAGGGCAGAAGCCATTTTGGGTTGCTCCTTTTCTCCGAATTTTCAGAATGTAATTAAGAAAAATAAAATTAAAACAGGTATTATTTTTTGGAAATCGCTTCTGACCACCCTAGACGAGCGTTCTCTTTTCTTTTCTTTTGTGAGTGTGTAAAGCGAAGACTTGGGGAAAAAACAAACATAAAACCTGTTTCTTTTCTTTTTTTAAAATATATACCATAAAAATAAAATAAATCAGTTTTTTTTTGTCACACTTCAGTGATTAAGGTATGGATCACAAGAATCTGTCTCGCTTTACATTTAAAAAAATTTTAGTCACGCAAAATTAATATGAAATAAAAGGCAGGTGGAAAACATTAGCGCATTTTGATGGCTTTTACTGAACCCAAGGACCCAGTCAGTTGCTGGCTAAGGTTGTTGACTTACGCAATACGTACATAGCTTTGAAATCGATGGCTGTAATTTGCCTGGAGGTAATTTCCTTGATTCTTGTTTTTTTTTTTTCGTGCATATTATTACAATCAAAATGTGGTCATTTTATATGGAATGCGTAAAAGTAATTTACTTATTAAACATGTATTAATGACGATATTTCTATCGCACCTCCCTTGTCAAAATACTGCACATCCAAACATGGCATGGTAATTTTAATTTTCATGTGAAAATTAACACTGCTTCTCGATTTTTCCGGCGTTTTAATAGATAGCAATTTTTTTAATCCTTCCTTCTTTAGTAATTTTTTTTTTTTTTTTTTTTTTAAGTTCACGGTGACGGAAAATGCTTCATTATTTTATATGCATTACGCAACACACACCTGATTGGAGAGGATGGGGGTGGAGAAGGTTAATAAAAGAATGGAGTAATTATATCGCCATCGATTTTGCGTTTTAAAATTTTTTAATTAATCTAAACAAGCTTAAACCTTAGTCTACTTACATATTTTTCTTACTTTCAAGTTGTTTCATTTTTTTAATGAAAATTCATTGATTTTAGTAAAATTGCTATTAGTTTTAATTGTTATAAACAAAATACTTTTTTTTGTCTCTTTAAAAATTCGGTAAAATACATACCTATATTTCATTGTTTCAGTAGCGTATATAGGTTTAAATTTCGGAGAGAGGGGGGGGGGGAGATGCGGACGGACGAACCGGTATATTAAATATTGTTACTAGAGATAATATAAATGTTTAAAAAAAGCTTTTTTTTTTTTAAATAATGGCTTTATATTTCCGGAGGGGTCCCGGGCCCCTGTATTGTTTATAACATTTAAAACTCGCAAGATTCATCTCAAAAACTGAATTTTATTCTAAGAAATAACCAAACTGTAAAATTTATGTTAATTAAACTATTGATGTATGTTCTATACATTTGACTTAATAGATTTAAAATAAAGCATTATTTTTTAATGTTATCAAAATACTTTTCTATTGTGTCCTTAATAATGAGGCAGTATTGATACCACCATTTTCCCCTATCTTTGGGAAAATAGTAGTAGTTCAAATGTAACTATATTTTTTAAATTAAAAGTCATGTTAATGTTATGAATGAAATAAAATGCAATTCGATTCAAGGTATTCTTAAATAAACTGAAAGAAAAAACTGCACAGAAAAGGATTATTTCCCAAAATATTTAGCAGAAGAAATAATATCCACAGTTATCAAATTCAGGTTCACTCAGTATGTGACAAATATTTATTGTTTCCACGAAATTGATTTCTGACAAACAGTAAAATAAAATGCCAATTTGATTATAACTATTGCTTCAGGAATAGTTATTAAATGAGTAATAGAAATGTCAGTATCATAGAACTTTGCTGTTTAACGTACCATTTTACCCCACCTCCGAATAAAAATTTTTAAAAATGGAAATTATAATTTATATCATCCAGTTCTCTTGAAGTCTCTCTATTAATAAATGTCAAAATACAAATGCTTTATCTAATTATAAGGAATCTGAAGGAAAGTTTTTCAGTATCACTTCTTAACAGGTAGTATGTTTAGAACAAAAACAAGAAAGTTTGCACACATTAATTTGTAGGATTTCAAAACTTCATTAGAAATACTTGTCATGTTCTTAAAATATATCTCCATAAAAGAGTAATAAAACATCCAAATTTTTATGGTATAAAATCAGTATTTTTCAATACCCCTCCTGACTATTCAGTGTTTCCAATTTTAACACAGTAAAAGGGTCATTCCATGTCAAATCAACACACTGATTCAGACTTGATGTCTCAGATTTTCATAATTTTTGGTATTCAGTAATATATCATTGACATATGAAAAAATACCAAATATCAGTTATGTAGCACAATTATTTTTGAAGTTATTAATTTTTTAAGATTTAAATTTTTATGAAAAAAATTCATATTTCGGCACCTTTAGATGCCTATAGGCTGGCAACCAGTGATGGTATAAAGCTGATAGTGGTCTCATTCTAAAGCTGTTGAATGGGGCTTTAATAGGATATGCCACAAGATAGGGGTTACAATTTTTAAAAATTGAAAATTTTAAGTTTAAATTTCTCAGTGACAATTTTAAAATTTTCAAAAAATTATCAAAAATAGTTTGATGTCTAAATACACATAGCAAAATTCTATTATGGGATCAAGAGATAACAGGGCTTCAGAAATGTACGTTTTGCGAATACGATGTAGTAAAATTGTTTTCTTTTTTAATTACTAATTTTGTTATGCAGTGTATAATACATTATAAAATAAATAAAATGCAATGATTACCTTACAGCAAAGGTTCCCAAACTGTGTGCCACGGCACCCTGGGTTGCTGCAAGCGTATACAAGTGGTGTCGTGGACAGTGGCGCAGAGAGGGAGGGGGAGCAGGGGAAAGATCCCCAGGGCCTCAGCTTGTGAAGGGCCCCCACTTTTGCTGTTTATATGATACTTAATTGTGTGTTGTCAATTTTGTGAAAAAAAAAAAGTCCCTGGATGTTTCAAATTAATTTTTGAATGAAATTACAAAAAGCCAGCTAGAGCATAAACCACCCACTTGACAAAAGCGAGGAATGTTAGTGATTGAGTCTTCTTTTGCAAGAAAAGTAAACATTGACGGTGTTATTCAACGGTTTGCCATGACTAAAAGTAGAAAGGATTTATTTAACAAGAAATCATTTTTCCCCCCGAGACGCATTGTTAAATAGTAGAAGAAAGGGTATAGCCAGAGGAAAGACTACGGGCCCACCCAGCTTCCGAAAATTTGAATTTTCCTTAACAAAATATTAAAGATCAAGACTTTCAATGAGAAATTTTGAAATTTACACTTTTTTGGATGCCTGCTTGCATGGAAGTATGAATAAAAATATTAATTTTTTATTCATACTGTGGAAACATGCCATGCAAAAATGTTAACGTTTCAAATACAGTTTCTCTATGGAGGTGACAAAACCTTCAAAACAAAATGTTGGTATATTTTTAGAGCATGGATGTTTATTAAAGTATAATACTGTTTTAAATTAATACTTTTAATTCTATTAATAACTTTCTAATTACTATTAATTTAAAGTTTCTCTAAATGATTAATAATTTTAATAAGGTATAAATGATTGATCTAATACGACATCAAAAGGATTTCTGGATAGCAAAGGAACCCCAAAGATTTTATTCCCGGGGCCCCGACTTGGCTCTCTGCATCTCTGGTCGTGGAGATAATCAAGCTAAGTAAGTTTGTAGAGGAATGTAATGAAAAAATTTCCTCTCAACCGGTATCCACAGAAAAGTTGCCAGGACGATGACCAAGTGGGTGAAAAGAAAAATAATTATCAAGTTTCAGAGAGTTTTCAGTGTTCAGTCGCCTCTCCGTTACACAAGGAGTTTGGGGGGGGGGGCAAAATTATATCCTTTCCCAAGAGAGTACTTTCGTGATAGTTTGTCCTATAAACACAAAAGAAATAATAAAAAATACATCCAAACTGTTTCATTCTAGCCTTCATATTCAGACTGGCGCCGACTTGTTAAAAATATGGGGGGGGGGGGGGCGGCTCAAATGATTCGATTGGGAGGGCGTAGGGTTTAAAAAATACTTCCCAGCAGTTTCCAAGGGATTAGGAGTTTTGCAATTTCATTTAAAAATAAGCATTTTTCATTATGGTCCTTACATTAAAAAATTCCTTTTTTTTTTTTTTTTTAACATTTTAGAAAATCTGTATAGACGCACGTTCAAGTATCCTAATTTCAAATTAAATAAGTTTAAATGGAGCGCATCAAAGAAGTATATAATTTAATAGACATAAAAGAAGCCATGTGTTTTTTGTACTTTTTATTTTAGACTACGGTTGATTACCCACTCGAGGGATCTAGTTTGAAAGGAGTGCTCTCCATGGGGGTCTTTCTAAGTTGTCCTGACTTCTATGTACGCGAAGTTTTGGAGACAAACACGGAATACACCGAACATCTAGGTCGGCGGATGCGACCTGGATTTAAACCAGGCACCCTTCATCTCCGCTAAACACTCAGCCACTGGTAGGGAAATCAATCTTGTGAACTAATGTATGGATTTCTTCCAACAATAGAAGACAAAACAGGCATAATTAAAGGTACTGATTTGTTAAGCTTTAGCTTTACACATTAGACTGGATTTTCAATAATGGTAAGTGTCTATGAAACCTTTCTCCATTCAAAAAATAATATAAAAGTAATAGCCACTACTTGCTTCATTCATGCACTTACTCTCTTTTTTTTTTTTCAAATGTGTATTTCTATTAGCCCTGTATCTCCTGATCCCATTGAGATCCCATAATAGAATTTTGCTATGTGTATTTAGACATCACAAACTGTTTTCGATAATTTTTTGGAAAATTTTAAAATTGTCACTTTTTGAGAAATTTAAATTTAAAATTTTCAATTTTTTAAAATTGTAGCCCCTATCTTGTGGCATATCATATTCAAGCCCCATTCAACAGCTTTAGAATGAGACCACTCTCAGCTTTATACCATCACTGGTTACCAGCCTATAGGCATCTAAAGGTGCCAAAGTATGAATTTTTTTCATAAAAATTTAAATCTTTAAAAATTAATAACTTCAAAAATAATTGAGCTACATAACTGAAATTTGGCATTTTTTCGTAAGTGTGTGATGTATTGCTGTATACCAAAAATCATGAAAATCTGAGACATCAATTCTAAAAATCTCCCAAAATTGTGTTGATTTGACACGGAATGACCCAAAAGCATCTTAACCCCTACTTTCCTGATGTTAATGAATTATATATTAACTAGCGGCTTCCCGCGACTTCGACCGCAGCGGCTTTAGAATTAGGTCCCGAGAGAAACGAAGCATGTGTGAATAACAAATATGTTTGTGACTAAAGAAACTGCATTTAAATATTATTTGCTTTTTACTTATTTTAAATGAAGTATAATGCATGGTAGTATACTTCATTTAAAATAACAGAGTATGTAAAATTACTAAATTTAGATTTTTTCAGGCATTTGGCGAATACAGACAGTTACGACAGTATTTGCGAACTGTTTTGAGTGTTCTTGTAAAAGAAATATTTATGCTATATGCATGAATTTTAGCTTATGTTAATCAGGAATAGTGCAGCTTTCTATTAGCAAAAAAGGTTTAGAATCGGTTCTGTAGTTACAGAGATACCCATAGAGCGTAATGTATTAGAATTATTTTGAGTGTTCCTGTAAAGGAACGATTTGCGCTACATGCATTAATTTTAGCCTATAATACTCAAGAATAGTGTAGCTTACTATCAGTGAAAAAAGTTTTGGAATCGGTTCAGTACTTACAGAGATACACATAGATCGTAATGTAATTCTTATGAGTATCCCTGTAAAAGAACTATTTGTGATATGTGCATAAAAGGTAGCCTATAACACTCAGGGTCCCCCCAGTGTCTAAGAGGGTCTGCTCTCAAACCTGGAAGGCGGGAGGTGCCAGGTTCAAACTCTGGTCGCGCCTGTCGACCTACCGCTCGCAGTTTTCCATGTTTTTTTCAAAAACCTCGCGAAAATACGGGCTAGGATCCCTTAGAAAATTCCACACAGAGGAATTCTCCATATACGCCTAGGACCCTATAGACCTAGGACTTTCAATCAGTGAAGAAAATTTTAAAATCGGTTTAGTTGCTACAAAATTTCCATAGAGCGCAATGCATTAGCATTATTTTGAGTGTCTTTGTAAAAGAATTATTTATGCTATATGCTTGAAAGGTTGCCTGTATGTTATCCAGGGCATAAGCTATCTTCATTACAAATTTTTCCAACCCTTTTCGTGTGATTCAGTCAAAAACATCCAAACACATAAACGTACACATTTATATTATTGGTAGGATTTGGAAATTTACGAACTATAAGAAACACATCTGGACTTTTCTTGGTACTTACCTATTATCCCGGAGGTTCTTCCCACCAAACTGTTTTTTCATCAAATGAGTTGCCAATCATATTCAAAACCATTAATAATTTCATGTGCCCGGCATTTATCTCGGCAAAAAATCGCTCGTCTTGGCGGACCGCCGGGATAATACGTAAGTACACTTTTCTTTATTTATGCTTTTTAATATGGCGTAAAATCAACATAATTTCCATACTTATTTATGTTTTTCAAATGTATGTGATTTTGCAAATAGAATTTTTGCTTTATTTCAAAGCATAAATCATTTTGTGCGGGCGATAAAACTGTTTTTAATTAATAGTTAGAAAAGTAATTGAAATTTCCGAGCCTCAAGTACACTTTACCGAAGTCATGGGTCCAGGCATGCTCAAATTTTCAAAGCTCTGCTTTCTGTAGATTTGTCTGGAGAACATTCATTTTTATTATTAGAGATAGATATATTTGGCATAAAACTGGCATAATTTCCATATTATTTAATGTTTTTCAGATGCATGTGCTTCTTTATTGAAGTAATAGCATTCTTGTTAGCTCAAAACATGAATCATATGATACGGGTGAAACTCGCCAAGCATGGCAACGTAAAAACGGTTTTTAATTAATAATTAAAAAAGTAATTAAAAATCTAAAATTCTAAGTAGCCTATAACCAACTCCAGGGTCCCATCTATATCTAAACCGAAATGCATCCTAATCGATTCAGCGGTTTAGGCATGAAAGCGTCATAAACAAACAAACTCACTTTCGCATTTATAATATTAGTTAGGATTATTTGCTAAATTACCAGAAGATGAAAATTTCATCCTTAGAATTTTAAAAATTACCACAAATATATAACTTTGTTTTGTGATTAGTTTAATTAAGTAAATATGTTTGCAATAGATAATTATTTGATTAAGTCACTAGTCCTCTGAGATTGACCTTAGAGGACTAGTGACTTAAGATCTGGCTCCTGTCTACAGTACATATTAAGAAAACTATCTTATACCTGGGTATCTTTAGTAGGTAAAAAGCAATGTTTAACCCTCTCGTCATCCTGAACCTCATATGAGGCTCCTACTTCAAATAGCAATATTTAGAGAGAAAACAATTGAATTTAGTTTTTTTTTTTTCTTTCAGTGATATCAATATCCTTAATTCATGTAGAAAGTATATGAGGCTCTTAACTAGATGCATAAATCGTGCCTAGATTGCAGTACTAGTCAATTTAGATCATTTTTACAGTTTTTTTTCTTTTTAAGGTAAGTATAGTTTTTTTCTTATTCCTCAACCTTTACCTAATATATACATCCTTTTAAATTAATTTTAGCATAACAAAATGCATCGAAAATGCAGAAATTAATATTAGAAAAATCTAATATTAATCGACATTAGAAAAAAATATTTTTGCATGATTTATAATAGTATTTCAGATGCATTAAATGCTAGACAGATTTTTTTCTCTGATTTTTCATAATTCGGTGACGAGAGGGTTAACTTTGATCAGACTAATCAAATTTTGCTTTGTAGACTTTAAAGAGCACATGTATATTGCATTGTTAGTTTCTAAAAAAGACAACTTGAAGATTATCATTGAGTATTTCTGTACTCTTGCAGTGTTTCTAATGAGCCCAGTTGAAAAAAAAAATGTTTTACCTGTAAGTCTGATTCACTTAATTTGTATAGATCAAAGATCTAGGCCTAAGAAATTATTTCTCATGAATTTCATTTTAAGTATCAGTAATGTAATTACTATTATAGCAATCATAATATAGTTCATTTATCTTCTCGCCTCTCAAGCACTGGTTGATTCAATCTATACAGGGTAGAAAGATAGCCCCCCCCCCCAAAAAAAAAAAAAAATAAAATTGAAAGCATTTAAAAAACAGATTTGGAGGACTTCAGTTTAACAAGCCCAGTACAGGTGTTACTATAATTAGTCACTTGCAAAAAAAGAGAAAAAAAATCACTAAGTGTTCTGGAGTACTCTTCTGGGACATAGACAGGTAGTGGTGGGGGAGGAGGGGGGGGGGCTTGCTTTGAGCCCTTCCTGAAATTTTTCCTGGCTACATGCCTGACTGTTTAACTGGATAAAATTTTCAATATCAATTTTCTTTCTTAGTTGCAGCAAACATACATGAGGGGTACTTGTCTCTTGTCTAGTGTGGGTGGTGTTAGATGGAGGATTTTTTAAGGGATCCTAATGCATACATTCATGTTACACCTGGAGAAAACACACTTCAAACCATTAGATTGACAGCCGTTCAATAGGCCAGAACTCTGGACCTTCACCCTTCAGCCATCCAGACCACGACTATCTCATGGGCACTTGGGGGGACCCGTTTCCTGAAAACACATGCTGAAATAGGCTAAAGAATCAAGTTTAATGCTACAGACAGGGGCATGGAAATTGAGCCTGTAATATACAGGGACATGAAAATGTTATATCAGGCCCTGCAACCATCTACCATGGTCAGTGTCTCATCCACTCAGGCATGGTGGGCTTTTGTCAGCTAAAATTTATTGCTCTTAGAATTTTCATTACACAATTTAAAAAAAATTATGGCCATTACAATGGAAAATAAATTGACAAAAAATGTTTATTCCTGAATAATTACCATTATTCAGGTATGAAAGTAAGAATACAAGTTGAAAACTACAAAACTGTATGCATGTTTCTGTTTCATTCAACCATGATGTAACACTTAATTATCATTAGTTGTACAGTAATATTAAAAAGAATTTTTTTTTTTTTTGGTTGCCTGAGGAGCAACTGCAAATTTGCCAGTTTCTGAATCAAGATTGGAACTTTTCAAAAGTTAAATTGTGATTGTCTGCTTAATTAATGAATATTCAGTTAGCATTGTGCATATGTCACTAAAGTGACAGCTAACTGTAATTGAACAATCGCTTCTCCCACCTTTTTTTCACCTCTTAAAAGTATAAAATGAAGCACAATTTATTCATAGCATAAATTAATTATGCAGCAGCAAACTCAAAGTAGATTTGCTTGACAAATTCAATCACAACTTTTATATTTTAATGTAAAAAATTTTATTTCTCATCAAAATATATTATGAAAGGCTTGTTTGTGTCGCTGTGATGATTTCTTATTTCTGGATTTTGAATTCATTTAGAAAGAATGCATACGTGCTTGGTTTGTATACTAGTTATAATGTCACAAAAATGATGATTACTCAAAAAGTTAAGTGTTGAATTTAATGAAACTGACTCACAGTATACAACAGATAGTAAGCTGTAAAATAATATGGAAAGAAATTACCAGACACATATGGTGTTATAGAAATTAGTATAAAAGCAACAAATTGGATGTGTCAGTTTGGTAGTACCTTTTATATGGAATATTATTCCCTCTAGAAGCAATGTGTGATGCTGTCAATTAGTTCTGTTGAAAGTACAAACCATTTGCAGGCGTGTCTTGCCACTGCTATCGGACCACTGGTGTCTTTATTTGGAAACTGGTCTCCAATAGCTCTCCATTGCAGTTCATCGGGCAAATAATGCCTTCAGGTCACTGTTAGGAATTGATATCTCCAACTATCATCTAACAGATCCATGCCAAAAATTGCTGGATGATCTCCAATATGCAATTTTATACTCCAAATTACTTATTCTGGTTGTGACGTCACAAATTTTTATGTTGCAGCTTTACTGAGTAACTTTTATTAGCAGCACATTCCAATTTCATATGGAATGGCTTATTTTTGAGTGAGCTACTGCTATTTTTGTGATTTTTCCTTAAAATTTGAAAACCAGTGTATTTGGAAATACATGGTTTGCGTTCATTGTAATAGATCTAATTCAGGATCAGTTTTAAATAGGTATTAAATACTTTAATCAATTCTCATTCTTTAAAAAGTTTCTATTATTGTTAGAGGAATTTGTTTAAAAGCGATCGCATTAACTTAATCTTTGGTTTTATTAATTAAAAAAAAAATATCAGAACATCAGTTTTTCCTAATTCACCAATTAATATTGTTTAAATATGTTGTTCCCAACTGGTAAGAAGCAACCCCCCCCCCCTTTGGGAAACAGTGTTTGCAGGGGGGGGGGGGGGGGGGAGAGTCAAGAAAAACAGGCGAAGAGCAAGTGGTAATGCATGTTAAAAAATCATTGTATTTACACTCCAAAACATATCTGTTTTTGGTTAAAATGTTTATATCAATGTAGAAAAGGCGACTAAATGTTCATTGTTGAAGAATAAAAAACTTAATATATGCTGAGGAATGTGAGGGGTATATTGTGGGTTATCCTTTGTGTGGGGGGCACAAGGTTGGGAACTGCCAGTTTAAATTATTGAGATATTACTCCCAACATCCTGCATGTTCTGAAATTTAATATTTTCAATTATTATTTGAATCTATACATAACTACTACCTGTGTATAGTTATGGTTAAAATAATTATATAGCCCAGGCACGTAGCCAGGAAAATTTTTCGGCGGGGGAGGGGGGGGGGGAAGATATATCCCGATTCCCCCCCTTCCTGATATAGCCATAGTAATTATTTAATATTCATAGGCCTAATTGAAATATATTTTTCCCCAAAAATGCATTTTTAGTAGGGATGCACGGAATACCATATTTTGCCGAATAACGAATATTCGATTAAAATTCTAACCGAATACCGAATACTTGGTTAAAATTTATTAAACTTTGATTGCAATGATTAATTTAATTAGTTATTTCTTAAGCAATATTTCATATAGTGTAAAACTTCAAAAATTAAAATGCTGCAAAATTTAATATGCAAGAGTGTTTCCTTTATATATAATTAATAGCTTTTTTAAATATTAGTGAAATGCTGGTAATTTATTTACCTGCATATTTTATTTAAAAAATTAGCAGTTAATTGACTTTACATATTTATGAACAATTAATGTAATGAGTTTTTTATTCCTGGTTACTGTTTCAAATTTAAATCAGTAGTAATAGCAAGGTTAATGTAATGTGTCATAAGATTTAAGAAAAATTGAAAAGCAACAAAATTCAAGTTTAACATCTGAGTGTTTTCTCTTGCATCAAAACTAATTTCATTGTGATATTGGTTTTTTGTGTGATTGTGGAATGCTAAGTTAGGGCTATCTGCCAAGGATGGGGGTGCCTTGGTAGGAGGACTTTCTAAGGGTTTCTAATGCTTATTAGCATGTGATATTAGTAACAACTTGAATCAATTTAGTACTATTGTACTATACTATATCTTTCATTCATGATATAAAAAATATGTATTTATTTACTGAATAGTGAATACTTAAATTTGTTTACTATTCGATTGCCGAATATTTAAGTATTCGGCCGAACCGAATATTTGGTTTGTCTGCCAAATAGGCAGTATGCCGAATATTCGGTGCATCCCTAAAAGGACTTTGATAAACAGTTCTTGAAATATGCAATACTTTTGGAATACTATGCATTCTCCAACACTTTTTTGAAATGCTGAGTCTAAAATAGTTTAGATGGCACGAAAGAAGATGCACTCTTTGAACTGATAGCTAAAGTTCAAGCGATGGAAATGATAGTGAAGGTTTGCGTTCAGACAGTGAAAGTGCTTAAGCAGGATGTCCTCTGTTCATACATAAAGCAAGATTGTAACCTTATCTTTGTTTTCTTTTTAATCTTAACTTTTAAATATTTAGTCTGCCCAAATAAATCTGCATGATTTAGTCTGCACTGTCATTCCGAGTTGCCTCATTGAATATGGATTCCTCCTAGATTTGGAGACGTTTTAGATTCGAGTATATACGGTAATCTCATTTTATAATTGTTTTCACTTTCCAAATTTTTCTGATAATCTGCAAAGAGACACTTGTTTGCAAAAGTTACAATATTCTTAAAACTGAAATCCATGCCTTGATGCTTCCTCTATGAAGAAAATTGTGTTGATAGTTTTATACTTTTCTATAAAATTAGAACATAATTTTTTAATATAAATCCCTATCTGACTGCCAATGATAATTTAGAGTTTCTTTTGAATTAGGTAGTTGTGCCTTAACCTATAAAAATATTTGACTTCATTCAGATTTACAACAAAATTTTTATGCAAAGGAATTTTAGGCTGTTATTAACCCTAGCAAATGGCAGTTTCTACTCGCTGAATGGTGATTAAAAAGTCCTTACTGTGTGATAAAAATTTAGTTTCACTCACCACAATGGCAAGTGATGCTCAACAGATGTAAAAATATAGTTTCAAATCCCTCCTTGCTTCATAAGATGTAGTGGTCAGCAATTATTAATTGCCTTATAGTAAACAAAATTGAACTGAATGAATTTAGAATCCAAAATTTTCTTTCGGTTTTCAGTTACATTAAATACTTTTTGTTTCCTTACAATGAAAAAAGTTAAGCTGTAAAAATAAATTTAAATATAGATATGGCTTGTAAATTCTTTAAATTGGCTGGTTACAAAAAAAAATAAATAAATAAATAAATTTGAAAAAGGCCTTATCAGCCACCATGGCTGATAAAAAAAATTTCACACTGGCGAGGGCTAGCTGTTAAAGGAAAAAGGGTAAAACTAAAGAATTTAGAATAATAGTTTCTGATCCAAATAGAAATCTCAATACAAAATTGTCAAAACATGGCAGGAATATTTTTCGTAAAAAAATTTGAACATCAAATTAAAACAAAATGTTATATTAGGGGGGGCAATACATACCAAGGGCCATTTTGACAGATTATGTTTCTTTATTTACAAATACAAGTAGGTGGTTATTGTTTCATTTTTCTGCACTGAATCAAGCACAGTATTTCAAATACAGCTGCATTTATAACTAATGTTAATTTTATATTATACAACAATTTTAAATATCATCATAATTACAACAATATTTCCTGGTAAAATTACTTTCATGTAACCATATCATAAATTAATATCAGGTTGTAACGAAAGTTTTCCGCCAGCTTTGCTTGAGTCAGCTCACGCGGTACCCAGCTATTGACCTTATGTGCCAAGTTTATGCGTTGCTTAGCGCGACTAATGGACACGGCACTAAAGTCTAACTCTTTCAGCTAGCTCTCAAGTGGATGAATATTTTATCTTCTTCCACAAATTCTGGTAGGCGGGCCTCATCAGCATGAGTAGGCCGGCCAGAGCGCTCTGCTTCTTTAATATCCTAGTCCACGTTTTTAAACTTTCGGTACCAAATCTTCACAGTGTCACATGATACAACAGTAGTACCTTAAGCTGTACACATGATTCAGTGCCATTCTGTAGCTGACTTTTTGTGACAGAAATGAGAGTAAAAGGTGGATCAATCTGGTAGCGTGATAGTTCCATTTCAGACGCCTTATACTTAATCATAACGATATTGTTTTACAGATTTCACAACACAGTGCTCTAAAACAAGTCTTTTCTTTCAAATAACAAAAATCGTTTTACAAAATATTGGCAAAGACACCAACGCGAACTGCTTGTGCAGGCAATACTTGGAGTGGCGGAAAACTTTCGTTACAACCTAATAGTTAAAGACTATTAAAACCTGGAATAAAAATTTTACAACATCTAGATAGAAACTAGCATTATGAGAACTGCGTGTAGATCTTTCCTTTTTTGTCATATTAATTCATTCTAATTTAATATATTGAGAGTGACAGTTACAAACTTGCTGCTGTAGGCTGTGGCCTACTAGAAATGTGCTACTGTGTATTAATTGTAGCATAGGCGGTAAATTGAACTGAATTGAATTCCTTAAAATTTAATTAATCATAATTACAGAAACATTTCCTAAAATTATTTTGATGTAATCACATCATAAATCAACAGTTAAAAAAGTATATTAAAACTTTGAATAACAATTTTAAAACAGTTAGATAGAAGTAGAGATGTAACGAATAGTGATTTGGCTGAATACCGAATATTTACTCCGAATACTGAATATTAAATTTTCATTTTAATTGTAAATAAAATGTCGCTTTTCAAATTTGTAAAGAAATACTAAATAAAGACTAATTAAAATTCATTTTATATTATTTGTAGGTACTTAAAAACACACAACAGTGTATTATCTGTAAAACTAAAAAATCTTGGTCATGAAAAAGTATCTTTTACAATGTTAAACACTAATAGCAGCATAATTATATTTTTAGATATTCATAATTTAATAAATATGCTATGGTAAGTGACAGGGGTGTATCCAGAAATTTTTCATAGGGGGGGTTACGACTACTACAACTCACCCCCCCACTTGGCTACGCCCCTGTTAAGTGATTAATCTGGTAACTATACGTCATGCTTTGGGTTTTACAGCTTCCGGACAAACATATGCAGCAGCTTTTCAAAATTATGTTCAGAATTGAGGATTTGAAAAGATTCCTCCTACCCCAACCCCATAAAGAATGTGGAAAACCAAGTCAAGTAGTGCCACCAAATAGAAAAGTCTGCATTTCTGTAACATTACTAAAAAACTTAAATTATGTTTCATTCAGCTTAAAATTCAATTACTTAGGATATTTTATAATTTGAAATTAACATATTGAAGTATAATTGTTTGTATTATTGTAAGCAATATTGTTTGTAAATGCATTTAAATATTTTTTTTCTCTTTGTTCTGAAATTATTCAGCCGAACATAGTATCTGTTCAGTATTCGGCTTACCGAATATTCGTTACATCTCTAGATAGAATTGAACTTAATAGCAGTCTATTTTATTAGGATGCATTTTCTGTTACATGCTCATAAAATACTTATATTCATACCATTTGTGTGCTTTCTTCTAATAAAAATGAACAATTTTCGATTATTTATATTAATAGGTAATTTTTCTGTTATTGCTTGATTATATTTTAATTTTTTGAAACTAAATCACACATTAACTAGTTAAAGAATGTAATGAAATTTTATTTTCATATCAAAAAACACATTTCATTCCAGAGTACCGAGAATTTCATTTTGCATGATAAATGCAAATGTATATATATATTTATGACAAGGAATTATCAAAAATGAGCCAGGTAGTGTTTTAGGTTTTACATTAAATGTACAATAGTGCTAAATTACATATTAAAAATGGCTTTGATTCCATTTTTATGTGACATTCCATTACTTCTTTTTGAATATGTATGGACTATGTACACACTAGTATAAATATGCCACAACAGGTAGAAACAGAATAATTTTCTAGAGATCTTTTAAAATATAAACTGAAGCATGTAATTTCAAAATAGCTTAACGAGTTTTAATTTTTTTTAAATAATAGAATTACTTTTTATTCTCATTAAAAATGCCTATTTTAACTCAGAAATTTTTTTTTCTATGTAAATTAAAAAATTGCAACAACTGTCAAAGTACTTTATTGTTATTACAGAATAATAAATGAGGAAACATTGGTAGTGCTACATACAAGATTTATCATAGCTGACAACCTTATAATAAAAATGCTTAGGCATTTGCAAGTTCTGCAAAAGTAACAAAAATGTCCTATACTATTTTAATGATTTAAAGAAAAAAAAAAAAAAAAGAATACGTAAAAAAACCAAAAAAGAAAATTAAACAAATTTTTCACCATAAAAATTAAAAAGTACATGCAAGTTTAATATAAACATACTTGTTAAAATCTGGAACTTGTGGGTTAATCATGTATATGTATATATATATATATATAAATGACAACAGTACATACCATCTACTGATAGATGAAGGAGACATTAATTGCATTAAAATATAGTTGGAAATGTGCTAGAAGCCACTTTTGGAAATATTTCCCCGCCTTGCATTAAAGAAATGGTTGGCAGCTATGTTTAAGCTATAAAATGCAATTCTATGCCTGAACTGATGATTCATTGTAATTCAGTTTTTGAATATTTACATTAATACCTTTTGAACTTGGTGTATTGTACAGCCGCTTTTCTTGATCGGCGATCTCCTTCTTGATTTCAAAACCGTTTTGACAAAATGAATTTCCCCACGTACTTGAGAGATCTTTAATGCCATCCAAATCTTCAGCAGTAAACAAGGGATTAGAATAGTCATCATTCCAAGTTGCATTGTTAAATAATTCTTCAGTTATATCAGAATATGTTTTTGTCAGGACAACATTAGGTTTTGCAGGTGATGGGAGAAGAGCATCACTTATTTCATACTGGGGTAAAGTGGAAGGTAGTATGTTGTCGGTATCCCCCAAAAAATATTCATCCCATATTTTATTATTGTCTGTTAACAGAATATCAAAGTCAGCTGATAATTTAGCATCCGTTTCATCAAAATTCGGGAAATTTGTTTCTGGAATGTCTTCACTACTGCTGGAACTGCACCCTGCATCAACATTTTCATCAGACAGGCTACAAGAACTACTAGTATCGAATGATACTAAATTGAGTTTTTCTGAATAGGAAGAAAACTGGTTGTCAACTTGTTCTTGCTTAATTTCTTCAATAGGAAAAACTGACTTAGGGGCAGATTTAATAAACTGGATCTGACCATTAGGATACGACTGCGCCTTAGCACCACGGCTTACGATATTTTTTACCTTACAAGCATAGCTGTGAAGAGATGTGTTGTCCATGTGAAGTTTGTTCATCTTGCTGCTTGACTGGTCATCGGAACTGGAATCCAAATAGTTCTTATTTATACTGATTTTAATTGTTTTGGAACTAGGTCGAGAGTGTTGTCTTTTGATTGTTCTTTTTCCTTTACCTCCATCTTTATTTCCCCGCTTACCTTCAGATTTTGGTTGCAAATGCTTCCTGCGATAATGGGCCTGGAGATTACCTTTTTGAGAAAAGCACAGATGACATTCATCACATTCGAAAGGCTTCTTATTTTCATGAACTTGCTGTATATGCAGCATAAGAACAGATCGACGAGTATAGCCCCTGTTGCATATATCACAGATAAATGGTTTCTCACCAGTATGACAATTCATATGACGTTGTAGGGAGCTCTTAATATTAAATGACTTATGACACAATTCACATTCAAAGGGCCGTTCATTGTTATGGTGACGAAGATGAGTTTTCAGATGCTCTTGTTGATAGAAATCTTTTTCACAAATGTTACATTTAAATGTTTTTTTCGAGTTGTGGAATTTCAAATGCTGATTTAAATTACCTTTCTGGGAGAAACGTTTCGGACAGAGGTGACACTGAAATTGATTTTTGCCATGACTTTGAATATGTGCTTGTAAGTAATGTTTCTTTCCAAACGTTTTCCCGCAAATGTGACAAACTAAGTTTTTCTCGGAATGCAATCTCATATGCTTCCGATACACAAATGCATTCTTGAAAGCTTTCTTACACAACATGCAGACAGTTACCATTTCAGGAGAAACATTACCATTTGTACCTGTAAAGAAAAAAATAAAATTCATAAAGTGACAACAATCACAAAAGTAAAAATTTTAAAAAACTAAATTTTTATAATTATATTTGTTCATTAGGCTAATTTTAGGAATGGACCTCTAGCTCTAGGATTTTTATGTTTAGGATCTGTCTTAAACAGATTAGAATTACAACACCACGCAGTTCTTATTCACTAGTTCCACGCAGTTTAGTTGTTTATTTCTTTCAGAAAAAAACTCAAGAAATAAGAAAAATAAACCAACTAAAAGCGCCATTTACTCAGAGAAACAATGAAATTCGATCTCTGAAAACGTTTGTTGTCATTGTGTGTGTGTGTAGCCTGTACAGACATTCAATAAAGTATCCCACTATGAGCCAAATTTCCCCTTTCAGTTTTGTTAATGATTAATCACCTTTCATGAAGAACCATGCTTTAAATATGAAATTGATGTACGAAAATTTTCTTGCCCTCAAATACTTTTTTTAGAGAGTGTACAAAGTTTCACAAAAAGATACAATGTAAAAAGCAATGTTTCTGAAAAATACAAATACTATTCTAGGAGTTGAATTTTGAATAAATTGCAATATTTCAACATGATGTTCCTTTCATATTTCTGGTTAAAATAAATATTTATAAATTAATGATATATTTTCATTAATTTATTAGAAATAAGAATACACAATTGATATAAAAAGCTATTAGAGTTCATTTTTAAGTATCAAAGTCAGTCAAGATTTAAAGTATGGGTATACTGGTAGACACCCTCCAAAAAAGTATTTGAGTAAAAATTTCCTACGTTGGTTTTGTATATTAAAAATTATCTATCATAGAATATGAATTAGGCTATGTATAAATATGACTTTCCATACTTCTTTCACGTCCCCCCTTTTTTCACGTCCCCTAATCCCTCTCATTTTTTTTTACATAAATAATTTTTTATGTAGCTATATTTATCATTTTTTTGTATCATAACCTTTTACAATTTTTTTTATTAAGATGTGCCACAAATAATTCTAGATATTTCCAGTGTGCCATCAACCAAAAAAGGTTGAGAACCACTGATTTAAACGGTTAATCAGTTATGCAAAATAACAGTTCGTTAACCCATGGTTGTCATTTCCCCCCTTCTTCTGTTGTGTTCTATGTTATTAATATATGTTGTATGGAATTAATAAATGTCAAAACAGATATTCAGGGGTATAAGACCATCTTCAAGATTGCAGTCAGAAACCTCAAGAAAAAAATTCTCAATTCAAACAAAGTAACAGTTAATCAGTTACGCAAAATAACTTTTATCTAAAAGACCAGTCTCATTAAAAGTTACAAATTTTTGTTCCCTCTAAAACAAGGATGACATTTTTTTTTTTTAATGTCCAATGTAAATTAAAATGCTTTTTTTCCCTTCCTCTGGTACCTTTCTTATATTCCACTGGAAGTCGAAGCCCATTGTGGAGGCAATTACAACAAGTACTAAAAAAAAAAAAAAAAAAAAAAACATTTGGCGAAAATATGTCTACATTCAATATATTTAATCTTCATTCACCTAAAATAAATAAGTTCATATTCAATTTTTATTATATATCCAAATCGAATTTCATGCTCTTTTGAAAACTTGGCATTCGAAAGATTCCGTTTTGTGTGCACAGCTTTTTTTTTTTTTTTTTTTTTTTTTTATAGCCATACAGATGATTTATTTGTGAAAAAAATATTTAACAATGTAATCTAGAAAAACTATTTTAAATGAATTGGAGTCACACACTCCTTTCAAAGCCTGAAGACTGTTACGAATATGATATATCGATTGCAACAGCTCATTTTGTCATGCAAATGATTCACTTTTCTACTCTCTGAAATAAAATGGAGCTGAAAATAGCAAATAAATAAATAAATCGCTTAAAAATTTAGGGAACCAGTGGATTTTTAGATTTTTAAAGTAGCAGATTGTTTTTTTATATTTTTATACATAATTAGAAAAATTTCAAGCGGATTGCATAAACGATGTAGATGTTATTACACGTTATCTTCTTGGAGTGATGGTGATAAAATATTTATATTGAAGTGTTTGCCAGAATGGTTTGAGCGAGTTGGTGATCAGTAAAGGGTTATGTAAAAAAAAAAAAAAAAAAAATCGGCATGCAAAACCTAGGGGGTGGTATATAGACTTAGATGTAAAAATTTTCTCTCCGGTCTCTTTATTTAAAGCTTCAATGCCACAAGGGAATGAAAGACAATTCCTATTTTAAATTAATATTTATTTTTTAATGCTCACCCCACCCCCACCCACAAATATCAATGTAAAACTTCATTCAACACAGCATATTCAGATAGCAATAAAAAAGTTGCAAAAAAAGGAATTTTTTTAAATATTCTGGTAACAAAAGCAGACATAAACCTTTAACTGATGGGTAGTGGAATTTTATTAGTATTGGCACACATAATTTCACTAATTATGGTTTTTCCAGGTTGGCAGGCATGGCCCCGGTCGCAAAAACCGTGCTACGTGGCAACACCCGTTGCAGATTCTTGAGAAAGTCTGCAGACTCTTTCAGAGTTCATATTGGATGCTCTACTGCCTATTATTCCGCAATGATGTCATGCAGATTGTGCACCATATCTGAAGGCTATGCTTGCACGTAAAGTTCCTTCTGCACAATGCTGTTCGTGCATGTAAACTTTGCTAGAATTGCAGATTGACAATTCAGATTCGCACAAAGCCCAGCCCTACCGAGTGGCAGAGTGCATTTGCACTCTTAACTGGGAGACAGAAGGTTGACGGTTTCAAACCCAGGAACCTAGGCTCATCAACCTAGCCGTTCAGAGTTTTCTGTGGTTTCCTCCGAAACTTTGCATATATATACAAGCTTGGGACCCTTAGAAAGTCCCCCACGGTGGGCAACTCCCTCTTCGGCCTAGATCCCTTGCGTAGATCATAGGGCTTAATATCACATCACATTTCATTTTCACACAAAACCCAATATTTCATTTTTTGTGTAGAATTTAATCATTTTAGATGCATCAATATTGCCGATTGAGACTGATTTCATACGCAATCTTTTCCCATCCTTTTTGAGAACAATCGCATTTTCATGCCATTCATTGAATTACATATTTTTAATAAATAAAATATGACTGCATTCAGGGATTTAATATGCAGTTATTTCTCCATCCTTTTTAAGAAAAAACATATTTTTGTTCATTATAAGCCAGAGGTTCCCAAACTATGTGCTACAGCACCCTAGGGTGCTGCAAGCAGATGACAGAGGTGTCGAAAAGTGTTTTGGTGAAGTATAATCAAATAATTTCCTCTGAACTGGTATCCCACAAAAAAGTTAGCCAAGCCAGTGACCAAGTGAATGAAAATAAAAATATTTCAGTCATGTTCGAGACAGTTCAGTGTCCAGTAGCCTCTCTTTTAAGGAACTCCCTGAAATGGGAGAGGGGTGTCAAAATTCTGTATCCCTTTACCAAGAGAGTACTTTCTTGATAGTTAGTCTTGTAAAAAACATAAAGAGGAATAGAGTTAGATACACACATACACCAAAAGTCACCAAGCTTGATGACTTTTGCCATAATTTTTTAGGAAGGCACGTGACTGTGGTTATCTCATTACCTAACTACAGTAGACACCGGTTATAACGTTCTCTCACGGGACCTAAAAAAGTAGTACGTTATCAGCAATACCGCCGGTATGATTCAATATTACACAAAAAAGGAAAGTGGGCTCATAATTTCATTGTATTATGTGTTTTAAAAGAGTCTGATTTTTTAAAATTTAAGTTAAATAAAAAACAGAGAAAATTCTTTATTGCAATTTTATTGAGATAAATAATCTATAATTTTCTTTTGCTTTAAATGAGCAGATGCTACTTTAAAAATACCGTTTTGTATATTCATAATAGACTTTTGTAGAGTCTCTGCATCATCATTGCGGCATTCAAAAAAATCGTGATAATGTTTTTGCATCATTTAGTGCATCGTGTATGCCTGGTAGAGGCTCCTTTATCATAATCATTATAGATAAGGCTTTTCAGGAGGCATTTGTATTGATGAATGACAACGAAAAAACATGGTCTTGTTCTTAGCCCTACCTAGCAGGAGAAAAATATTAAGGATCGCTCCCTTCATTCATACACAATTTATCTCGCTAGAGAATCTGAAAACTGACAACGGGTGATCTTGAAAGAAATGAAATTTCCAAGAAAAAGGAAATAAAGTGCTTAAGAAAAGCAAAATTTTATTTTTGGCTGTGGTATAAAAAGTACGTTATAGCCAAAGTATGTACTTTTGTTAAGTACATTTTAACCGAAGTTAAATAACATTATAAATATAAGACTTCAATCAGGACCTCGCTTTTACGCACGTTATAACCAATAGTACGTTATATCCCAGGTCCATTATAACCAGTTCGTGCTATATATTGTTTTGGGTTTGAAATGGATGAATGTCTCTAAAACTGCCATTGACTGTAATGCGTTGAAATTCTTTTGAGTGTTCCTGTAGCAGAACTGTAAATGATACATACTCTTTTTAATGGAGATTCATTCTGTAACCCTTAACAACATATATCACTTCCGAGTAGTTTGAAATAGCCCAATACCTCTAAAATACACTTTAACAAATTTCTACCCATAGAGCGTGTTGAATCTAAAATCTTTTGGGCGGCCCTGTAGCTGAGAGGGGGGGGGGCTGTAGCCGGGTAAAAGGGGAGGTGCACAACAATCCTAAATATAAAGTTTCAACATTCTACAACGGATAAAATTGAGCATATTTCAACTGCACAAGATATGCTCATTTTAAAATTATTTACATCTTTCCTTATTACTTATATTAACTGCATGTTTATTAAACTATATTGTATGTAAGTTGTGCAACATTCAAAAACATGCAAGTGGCCATTCAAAATTTCAAGCTCAGTGGCCACTGGCCATCTGCAAATTTTCTGAATTTTGAGCTCTATTCGGAGAGAATCCTGTTTCTCACCAGCTTCCTTGGCACTGAAATCTCGGATTCCAAATGGAATTTAAAACTAAGATGGTTACAATAGGGGCAGGCTTAGGGTAAGTGGCACCCCCTGCTTATGTAAAAAAGATGCCCCATTTATGCTCTACTTAGTTTTTGAGTTCGAAATGATGCCCCAATGCTATGCTTACCATGTCATACCGCATCTGGTTACAAAAATAAGATGGTTTAGTAATAAAAACCTACAAAAAGGTGTGTCATGTGATACAGTGGGTTTCTTACAAATGTATATTAAATGCTGCAGATCTACTTGTTAAAAAAGGTATTTTTGTTGCCATTAAAAAAGCATGCTGATAGTTTGTCATATGACTCATTCAAGATTTCATAACATAAAATGAAACCGTCTAACAATTATTTCAAATTCATCTGCAGAAAAGGAAATCTGATGTTTTATTTATAGGGTGTCTACCGCTTCGGAAAATCCGTAAAGTCTAGAAAAAGCCGGGAAATTGGATAATGTGTCCGGAAAATTCACCAAAAAAATCAATTTTCCCCTTTCTCTCTAATTGTCAGACCCAGAATCGAATGCAACTGCAATGCATTTTTCGGACCATGAAAGCAAAAGCGATGTGTTTGTATGAGGAGGGAAAAATATGGGCTCATCAATCGTGACGGGAGGGTAAAAGACAAATTAGCTTATTTGGTAACTTATGGCTTAGGACCGTATTTCCAAGAACAGTTAGTTAATTCTATCAGAAAGTGCAACTACTTCTGTTTCTCAATTGATGAAAGCTTAATCCTGTATACTTCAGTTAAAATTGATTTCAAGAAGTTGTACAAAATATGCAAATATAAAGACAAGGGATTTCCCTAAGTAAAATGCATTGGTCAGGAAATTGGTTTTCAGAAATTTGGTAGACACCCTGATTTATGAATGTTGTTGCTACCCTGTTGGTAGCTTTGTAAAATAAAAACTCAATTGTATTTTTTATTTTTTTTTATAAAAGATAGTTTTTTTGTATTTATAGTAATTTTTTTTTTTTTTTTTTTTGCTGCATAATACAAAGTAGCCTATTTTTTAATCCAGGACTTAAACTGTCTGCATTCCAGATTTCATCCAAGTACTTCAAACCGTTTCAGCAAGGAAAAGTAACAAACATTGACATTTATATATTTATAGAATTAATTTGATACATTATTGGTGCCACTACTGGCAAAAATGTATAAGTTGATACCTTAGTAAACTTCGGGAAAACGTAACCTTTTTGACCTTTGTTGCTGATTGACAGATTTTGTGGTTGATCCTTCATGCAAAACTATAGACTGCAAGGACAGAAAAAATTCTGCACTTTAACTGCAGGTCAGTGGCTTATGGCAATATACCATTCCACAACCATAAAGTAAGAATGTTTATCAGATGAATTAAATTATGAATGTGGTAACTCAGAAACCTTGTGTTTGAGTTTTAAAAAATGAGCCTAGGATATTTATACACTGCCAGTGCAAACAAAACACTGTTTATTAAAGCATTTTCATGATAAGTGCCTAGATTAAGGACAAATAATCTTGTTTTTATATATTTATATTAAAGTGCAACTAAACAAAATAGTTCAGTGATTGTCAGGCACGTAGCCAGGCAAATTTTTCGGGGGTGGGGGTGGGATGAACTTATATGTGTATAAATAGACGGAATTTCATCACTAATCCAAAAATTTCGGGTGTGTGTGTATATATCCCAATATCCCCCCTCCTCCTGGCTACGCCCCTGCTTAGTATGACAATAGACATTAATTATAATTCAAATTACTGAAAAATAAAATGGTCTATACACTTCAGGGTGTCACCCAGGGCTTTCTGGCCTGGTGCATTGCCCGACAAGTTTTACTGACTGCCCAGAAGGAAAATCAGAATATCATTTCTAATATTTACTGTATATACTTCTCTATATACAGTAAATTTGACAGAATTAGACATTGCTGCTTCATAATGCCATACGGCTGACAAAAATTTCTGGGGAGAAACATATTTCTTATATTTATTGTTTGAAATATATATTTTATATGATATTATATAAATTTCTTTTACTAATTAATAGTAATTCAAGAAAAAGGCAGAGCTGATTTTAAAACCAGCTCATAACTAATGTATACAGCAAATGCAATGACTTTAGGCTAATGATGTGATTATTGAAAACTATTTGAAAGGTGATGTTACCAAAGTTTAAAAATATTGTACTACGCAACGTTACTATTGAACATATTAATAAAAAGAAATCTACAAAAGCAGATTATTTGAGCATGTGTAGAAGTTTTAAAGCATAATAACAATAGTGAAAGTACAAATTATTTGTAACTTAAATAAAAACCTTATCATTCTTTTAAACTTAATTATTTTTCTTTGTTTCATGGACAAGATTAGCTTTTAGTAAAGTTGTGAATTGGGTTTGTTTTTTATTGTAAATGCTAAGTATTGTAAGGAAAAAACAGTTTTGTTAAACACATGATTTCCCCCTCCTCCTGATTTAGATGAGGTCTTCTAGCTGGCTAGTTGAGCTTCAGTGCTGCTAGAACAAGTTGAATTTTTTGTCTTGTAGTTGACAGTCACGTTAGTGTGCCATATTTTAATGTGTAGACAGTCACATTATGTTGTTGGCAAATTTGTGTATCTCCTGCCAAATGTGCTGCATGATGGCAAAAAGATTTTATAATCAATAAGAATTGTTACATATGCCTCTGATGCCAATGCAAGAAAAGTATCTCCTCATACCTCCTCATGTCATAAGGATATCTTCACTCCTTAATATAGAACAACTAGTTCATTCTTATTGAGAAGGAAGAATAATAAATTGCTTGTTAACAAGCATTATGAATTTTAAATGTAACTAACATAATTGGAACAAGCCCCCCCCCCCTTTTTTGTACAAGTGATGATCAAATTTCCTGAATGGAGATCATTAGCATTTACAAAAATAACAGTTGAAAATGGGTGTACCATTTTATTGTTTAAAAACATCACTCAGTACATAATTTATTTCGCAACTTAGTGCACAGAAAAACTTAATTTATACTACCAATTTATATTGAAATAACAAGTAATTTAATGATTACAGGTTACTAAAGTAACTACTATGATAGAAACTGTTACTAAATCAAATAAAATGATGCGGTATGACTTATTTTTAACTGTTGTTTTTTAATCTTTGGTAATTGATCAGATATATACAATGCTTATTGTTACTTATCTTTGAAGGTGTTTCACATTGACTGTAAATTAAAGCAAATCATAAAAAATTGTAATAACCATCAATTAAAATGTGAGCCATCCTGTCAGACTTGTAACATACCTTGATTTTACCAGAACATTTGTTATTGTGATAGTGTCTTAAAAACAAATATGCCATTTTTAAGTTAAAGTTCAATACAGTGAATTAGTTGCAACTTGGGTTGTCCATCTAAGGTGGTAAATATTTCTTGCACTTCAAATTCACTTTGAGTTATTGAACTATACAAAATTAGCAAACCCTCCACACAATATTTGGCAGCTGTATTTTGTAAAAGTTTAAGTCTATTAAGTATTCTTGATTATTTTCATACTGGCCAGTCCAATCATTCTTGAAATAATCCCCCACCTCCACTCATAATAGTGCATTTTAGTGAAAATATCAGTAAACTATTACACACAATAATTCCACAGGCACATTCAGGTTCTAGTTTTGTTAATCCTATTTCTATATCCTGATACAATTATAAACATATTTAATAAAAAAAATTTATAATTTAATTTTTTATTTCTACAACGATATTTGGATGTATATTGTACCTTTGAATTACATCATTGTATTTATACAGGAGGACTTTTATTATAATTAATACTTATTTACAGGTATCTTTTGCCAACATGGACAGATATGTGATGCTAGAAATGAAGATGGTTCTCTCACAAGTAACGTTACCTGCAGGGCATAAAAATTCCCTATTTTTATAAATTTATTTATTTATTTACTAGAAGTCAAAGCCTGTTGTGGAGGCAATTACAACGGGCATTAAAAAAACATTTGACGAAAATATGTCTACACTCAATATATTTTATCTCTGTCCACCTAAAATAAATAAGTTCATATTCAATTTTTATTATGTACCAAAATCAAAAATTTAATTAATTAATTATAATGATATATTCATCAATTAATTTTTTTTTTTTTGGGGGGGGGGTGTCGTTAGTCAGGTGACTACATGGTTAGTCCAGTTTTGTGGTTTTTTCATCATAATTATCTAGCTTTTCATTAATTGGTAACCAAATCCTCTGTTCAGTGGTATAGCCAGAAATTTTTCAAGGTAGGGGGGGTTATGAAAACTGAAACTCATGTGCAAATGTGTATGTGATAAGGAAGTGAAGAATAAACATTTTGTATGGCAAAAAATTCCTGATGGGGGTGAGTCCCCCATGAGGAATTTTTTGAGGGTGGATGGAGGTTCAAATCCCAATCCAATGTAATACACAGGAAAGTGCCAGCCAAATTAAATTAAGAAATAAAACTTGGAGCTTTATATTCAAAACAAAGAAATAAAATCTGAAACTCTAGATACAAATTTTAATAGATTTAAAAAAATAATAAAAGCATTGATTTTTTTTTATTCTTTCGCTAAATAGTCAGTGAATTTTACAGGTAGTACACCCAGTCAAAAAAAAAAAAAAAAAAAAAAGCTTAAAAAGAACCCTTTTAAATGATATCAAAAGATTTAATTATGTACTTGTGTAACATTAACCAAAGGACGAAAAGAAAAAAAAAAAAAAAAAAAAAAAAAAAAAGGTTTGATTTAAAGCAACACTACTTATATCACTAATGTACAAGGAAAAAAAGCAAAATGTTGGATTGGTTTAAGCAGATTCAAAAATTGACTGAAATCAATTAAAAACTTGCATTAATGGTATTTATAAAATGTAATATATATATATATGTGAAATTTTTTTTTTCTTGATTTACAGGCAATCATCAGTTTATTTCTTCATCATCATTTTTTCCATACTGTCAGAAGCATGGTTGGCCAATTTGCTGGCAGAAACAGAAAATGCTAAGTATCATGAATTAATATGCACCAATTTTAACATGTTATAAAATAATATACATGTTTTGTTAGTCAATAGCAATTGCATGACTCTTAATTTAGAATTTAAGAATTATTGAACATAAATATTTACTTATCAAATGGTTTTATTAACTAGTTAATAATATGGATTAGATCAAAATGAACAACTGAAAAATTCAAAATTACTTTGATAAGCTATATTGAAAAAACAAAACAAAAAAAAAAAAAAAACATAATTTTTGCAAAACTATTTATGTTGTTAATAAAATGCATAATTTGCTGATCTAAAATTTATTTGCTGAAAGATTATAGATTTTTTTTTTCTTTGTTTCTTCTAATTTAATTTTTAAACTCTCTTTATTGATTGCATGTTTTAGCTTGTTATAATATGAAAATCATGTTCAATTGCCTATTTATTTAACTTAACTTTTTGCTTGTATATTCCTAACTGTTGAAACTAAAATGCTGTGCATAATTTTCTGAAAGTATGACAAAACCAACCTTGAGATCTTATCTTTACTTAAAACAGAAACACTTACTGGTCAGAAGCAATATTTCCTAGACTGCAAATTAATTGTTTCAAGAGAACCAGTACTAACCGTACTATCTTTCAAATAATTATTTTAAAAGACAAAATTTGTGGCTTATCTTTGATTAGTTGTAATAAAATGTAAATTCAGGAAAGCTGTTAACTAACAATCTTAAAAAACGTTATTTTCTACAGTTTCAAGTTGAAATCCTCAAAAATAAATACTGTAAGTAATTATGTAGAGATGGCAATAAAATAGACTTTGTTTGGAAATCAATTTTAAAAATTTTAGGAACAATCAATAAATCACAGACAAACTACAACTCCTAAAATATATCATTCTTCGTTATTTTGTAGTCTAAGTATTTTTATTAAATTCATTAGGGTATTGCATTAAAATTGAGCTCTGGAGATGTTTTCAGTCTCCTTCTAGAGCAGCAGGTTCCCAAACTATCAGGAGCAATGTCGGAGCAGGGTCACAGCAATGTCGGTGGGTCGCAAAACAGGTGGAAAAAATTGATTTATAGTATTTTATATAGCCTATATTGGTTATTGTAATGTAGTAGTGGGTTGAAAAAAAAAGTTCTAGGTGAAGGTGGGTCTCGCGACAAAAAAGTTTGGGAACCGATGTTCTAGAGGGATAAAAGGTTTTTAAGCAGAACTTGATCTTAAACTAGTTACAATATTCTTTAGATTTTGTTTGGCATTAATGTGACACCAGCCATGTCTTAATTAAAAAAATAAAACAACTCTTTTCATCCCCTCACTTATAAATTTAAGAAATAAAGTGCTATACTTGATGATCAATGTGTGCCCGGCTAACAAAAGTACCTTTAAAAAATAATAATAAAATGGAATGAACTGTAAACATATTACCAAAGAATTTAGTTAAATAAGTCTAAACAAATTCTTTATCACTAAGTTTACTGCCATTAACAATTACTTATGAATAGAACAAAAATATTTTCAGTTTTAAGTCATATATATGATTAACCATTCTAATTTGAATTTTATAGGTTACAATGATGCAAAATTACAAATCTTTCTGAGCAGTTTAATGTATGCAACAATATACTTGCTTCTGAACTATGCAGGTAAAATGCATGAAAATTAATAATTTTTAAATAAACTTGGATATTGATATTGCAATTTGATTCCTTCTGTATAATATTTGTACAATTACAAACACACATTTTCAGTAAATAAAAGGTACAATTTTACTCAGTGTTTCAAATAATTTGGACAATCCAGAGTGTTTTTTTTTTTCTCTATCTGCAAAACTCATAATGTAAATTATCTGTAACGACAGTCCCTTGCTAATGCAATCAATCGCAAACAAACAGTTAAATTTTTGTTTAAGGATATTTAAAGCATTAATGAGCTTCGTCAATGATGAAAATTGCAATTTTCATAAGTATAATCTCTTAATATTTGATTTTAAATATAATAGCTAGTATAATTAAAGCAAATAATAATAATGCACTCCTATTTTGTTTTTAAAGACTATTATTTTACTTTGTCCAAAATAAGCATTTTATTGACTTTGTGAAAGAAAAAATTGAAAGCATTATTTAATTGTAAAGTTTTGCAAATAAAAATTTATAAAATAAAATTGTTTTAAAACAAGAATATTAAACAAAATTGAAGATATTGCTTTAATTCTGATTTTTATAAAATATTGTGCACAAGCCAGGAATGAAAAGCGGATATAACTATCATAATGCTACCTTCTGGATTATTTCAGATAAATAGTTAAAGGAAAAAGGATGCACTTTTTTTAATCAATGTGGTGTTTAAAAAAAAAAAAAAAATATCGTTGAAGTAGCACAATCAGTTTAACTATGTTTATTGATTTCTTAAATACCAAAAATAAATTTAAAAAATTTAACAAAAATACTTCTGTTACATTTTCTGAATATTCTAAACCCTAAAATTAGGTCCTTAGTCTTACAGTAGAATTTCAGAGTTGAAAGAATTTTAAAGAAGATAATTTAGAGCAGCAAGATATAGAAAATTATCGTTAAGCATATAAGGAAAATCTACAAAGTATTTTGTAACTTGAAATCAAAAACTAATACAATATACTAGTAATACACTTCAGCCAATATGTGCGAGAAAACTCTTTTGCAAATTTAGAATTCAGATTATAAAATATGGATGCTTGTTTATTATTAATATTCATGAATTAAAATATAAAAGTTAAAAAACTATTTTTGTTTCAAAGAAATATTTTGTTGATTTCTCCAAAGAAAAATTACTATTCATTATGGTATATTTATAAAAATTTCACATTATTTAATGAGTGTAACAACATACCAGATGGTAATAAACCTCTGGGCTGGGCAGTAAAAGCTATGGGGGAGAAGAAAGAAAGAAAAAAAAAAAAAAAGCATGCACAGAAGGGATGGACAACCTGTATAAAAGGGCCATACTATCCAGCAGTTTCTCACAGCACAAATATTTGCTTTAAAATCAATTTTTATAAGAGAGCCAAATTAGCGAAATAATGAGTTTACAATAAAACATGCAGCAATATCTTTTATTTTGAAAACTGCAGTGTAAAACATACTTTTCTGTTTAGTTGCGCATTAACAGAAATGTTTTAATTTAGCTTTAAAAAACTGCATTTATTTTGTTTTATTTACTTTTTTTAATTAAGGAAAAAAAGAAAGGAAACTGGCCCTTTTTAAATCATAGAATCAATATAATTATTTTTTAGCTTAGCATTCAAGCTTTCAGATACATTTAAAATTTGAGAAATTTATAAAAATAAAACAAAAAAGTGTATAACTGTATTACATACAGATATGGGCAAAGAAATATTTGAGGAAAAGTAACCTATTTACCAAAACGATACAAAAAGATTGAACTTGAGTTGGCAAATATGAAACAATGAGCACAGCTATTTTCATTTACTGTCCTAAAAGTTCCAGTAATCTAACATGTATTTATTATTTGACAAAAAAAAAAAAAAAAAAACTAAAAAAAAAAGGGGGGGGGATTGCAAAAACACAATTTGCATTCATAATAAATGTTCAAAATATCCACCCTTTTCTAGGAGACAAAGATGAACTGATTTGCACAGGCTAATAGAAATGTTTTTTAATATGCTGCGAGAGATTTTTTGTATAATTTAAGTAAATTTTTAGATAGGCTGAAGTGTAAGGGTTTCATGTTTGGGCCTACTGCACAGCTGTCAATCTAACAGTCTGGAGTTTGGTTGGCTTTCTTCAGATGTAACATGAATATGTGTTATAATTCCTTAAAAAGTCCTCCAACTATGGCACCTTAGCCAAAGCAGATGCCTCTTATGTAGGCTTGCCATAACACAAACAAACAAATTCATATCAATTATCAGGACCGTAACTAGAGGGGAGCTATGGGAGCTGAGCCCTACCTAGCACTTAGTCCAATCTAAGATTTTCTAAGTCCAATCTAAGGCTTGTAAATTTACTGATAAATACGAAAGTTTAATGGAACTACAAGTGGGCAAAATCACATAACTACCACTCTTCCCAATAGTTAAATTTGCTACCCAGGGCAGGGGTAAAATCCCCCCCCCCTTCCCCAAACTACTAATATTTATGCTTTATCAGCTCTCCAAACTAGATTAAAATCCTTAACAGCCCTGTCCTTTAATATTTGACTACTACCATCATAAACTCCGTTCTTTAAAAATTTCCAGATTAAAAAATATGGGATATTCAAATCAGAGGGATTGAGCTAGCCAAAATTTTTTAAAGATAATTAGTTTAGTTTTTTTTTTTTTTTTTATTATGACAACACAAAACATGAGGGGCATCTCATCTGCTTAGGTGGGGAGGGGAGATATATAATAATAATTAAAATTGAATTTTACAGAAGATTCTCATCCCTGTATATTTTCTTTGATAATTCAAAATTTATATTCTAATAGCTTTTTTAAAAATAATGCAGATGCAATATTTTATCCACAATTATACCTACTTTTGAATTAATAGTTTCAAATTGAACAGGGGTGAATACAGATTAAAAGGTTAAAGTATCTTACTTTTCTTCTTCAGAAGTTTACGGCTATCAGTAGGTGCTTTCATGGCTGCTGTATGATCATTATCAATGGCTCTTGATATTCTTTCATCAACCATTTGGTTCTCCAGAAACATTTTGATCTAAAATAGGAAATATAAATAACTGTTTCTTGAATACAGTTTTTCATGTATCTCTATTAATTCTATTAATAGAGAGATTCATGATCAGAGATTCTTACTTAATTTGATACAAAATTCTTGTTTTTATAAAATTTCCCAAATAGATGAAAAACAAAACCATTCACGATAGTTTTGAGCTAATGCATTTGTTTTGCTTATTTTGAATCTAGTGACCTGATATTTGGATTACTTCATGTCATGTGTAGGGCAGGAATTTGAGATTCTTTTGATAAAAGGACAGAAATTATAATATTTAGACACCGGTGACTTTAAAACCTCACTCGTCCACATAAATAATTTTTTTTTAATGACAAAAGGGGAAAAAAAGAATATTAAATTGCAATGCAAAGGTTGTGGAACGAAATTAGGAGAATTCAATTTGCCCATGCCAATAAAACTAGTCCAATGGACCATCAAACTTTGCATGCAGAGCACAGTTAATTTTGAGCTCTCATATATACATGGGCAAAGTCCCGATTTGCCCATGCGATAATAAGGCTCTGCATACCCCTTAGAACAGGGTTTAAGCTTGGTCAAAAAATGCTGTAGCAAAAATCATAGATGCCACTCATAAAATAGCAAAAAAGAGGAAACTGTGCGTGAATAAACAAAAATAGTGGAAAAAGAAGAAACCCCATGCAAATAAGCGGAGCTTATTTTAGAAAAATGTAATGTATGGAGAAAAAACATTTAGTTCACTTTTTGTTTGCTTTCATAAATATTTTATTTCTCAATGACAAAATATTTTTTTAACTTTAATTATTTCATATCATTTTAATTTATGTCTCAACCTGCTCTATTTTGCGAAGTTCTTCCTTTACTGGTTTCTTTGAAATAAGTAATTTAAATTTGAAATAGAAGTTAATTTTTATTGTTACAGCATTGGAGATTTAAATAAAGGAATACTAAAAGAAAAATACTAATTTTCAAGACAGATGGAAAAAGATTGAAATTGAGAGATGCTGGAAATTAATACTTAACTACTGCTGGGAAGAAAGGGAAAAAACATAAACACCATGGAATTTTTAGAAAAATTCTGCTGATAATGCAAAATGATTAATAAATAAATAAAATATAAAAAGCGGAAATCCGCCGATCGGCGGAAAAGTGGCATCCCTGAAAAATGCTAAAATGCAGAAAAGAGCTGTAGCAAAATGCTAAAGAAAATTAGCTGCTTATAAATTAATGAAACACCATTAATATTAAATTGCTTGTACATACATTTTGGATGCAAATAAAAACTTATTATTTTAGAAATATTAACATATTGGAAAAAAGTTTTTATGACACACAAAGTGATCACAAGCAAAAATGTCACAAACATTATTAACAATTTATTAAAAATTATTTCTTAGAATGGGAACACTTGTGCTGTGAGATTCTACGTTTTTTTTTTTTTTTTGGAAATTTTTCTTTGTTTCCTACTGGTTCATCATTCAAATGCCTACTGGAAATCAAACTATCCTTGAGTGAAAGTCTGTTTCTGATTTTAAATTTCATTAAATTTAGAGCACTGAATCCTCGTTCACAGTCCACAGTATGTTGCAGAAAAGTAGCTGCATACTCAACTATTTGTGGAAAATACTTCATATATGGCTTCTATTTCTGTATTGCCATACATATTTAGATCTTCTGCTTCTTTGGGCATGCAGTTAGGTACAAATATATTGAAAGATCGCTTAAGTGCATAATGGTTACTCCGGGAATCAGGAATTTCTGTTTTCAGAGAAAATGGAAGTTAAAAATGGCTGTAGCATTTTCGCAAAGGTCAATATATATATATTTTTTTTGCATTTTTGAGCAACTCGGCACATTCTGGGAAAGATGCTCAGGGTTTTCATTGAAGAAAAAAAAATGAGTGAGAATTTCTCACCCTTATAAAAGTGACCCAGTTTAAGATCCCCCAGGATCAGAATGTTCCTAGGAGCCCCCAGGGTCCTTCTTTTTTTTCTTTCATAGACTTTAAAGTTCTTCAGAATCCACTTTTACACTCTGTTCTTCATTATTTTTCTTTGAGAAACCGATTTTTAGGGTGCACGAATTTCTCGCAGTAATAATTTTTTAATGCGAGAAAAAGAAAAAAAAAAATAATAAAATGTGAGATTCTCACATTCTCGCGCTCTAGTGAAAACACTGATGCTACTACAGCTTGATCCCATCCTTAGTCTTATTTCATGATTTTCAAACCAGATTGGGAAAACTTAGGTCCTCGACTTTTGGAGACATCCATTTCTGGACAATAAAATAAATGTTCAATTTTGCTAGTGTTATGTGAAATACTTCTTGCAGCAATGAATTATGTGCATCTGTACGAGAATAGGATGTCTCCGATTTCAACAGTAATTTAGATTTCAAGTCGATAACCTTGTTATACATCTTGAGAATAGATACGCCACATTTGAAGAACAGGTTCCCGATTCCCGAATCGGGATATAAAGGGATTTAAAGAAAATAAGTTGAGAAAAAATTAAGAAATGAAAAGTTTGCCGAAAAATGGGTGTTATGAGGGAAGTTGTAGTTTACACGGAGATTTGTAAATCATGTAAATTCTGCACTTTTGCAGATTTTATAGGGCCCTATTTATGAGTTTTTAGTTAGAAGGATTCATATAAGCATCGTGTGCAGGACAAAGGTACAGTGATGTTCATATAAATTCTTAATGTTCCTAAATCTTGAAAACTGGTGCTTTTTTTGATAACTTGATCTCCTAGTATATATAGTTTGAGGGGAATTTACATTATTACTATGGAGATGCTTTTGAGAACTAAGCTCAACTCAAAATTTGTGAACAGTGCTTTAGATATGAAGTGAAAAAGAAAATTTATATTTTTTCAAGGACACATATTTCTTCAAAACCCCCAAAATTGTGGTGGCATTTCAATTATCGCCATGTAGGATACATAAATCAACTGCATTTGTGATTTCAACTAAGAATATAATCTGAGTTATTGGTGATTGTTTGCTTGAGGAACCCCTCTGCTATGTCACTTCATGTGAGTGCTCAATCTCCTAAACAAGGAACTAGTTAAAAAAAACTAACTGCAGCCACCCCCTACCCCCCAATTAAAAAAAAATATATATGAAATAAACGTGTCCTTTAGAGATTATAGCAATTAACGCCATTAAAGCACCAGATTTTTATTTCTAGTCGCCAAAGGCATCCAGAATTTGTTTAGCTTTAACACATGGAATGTTTCACTTTGCAACATTATCACTAGTCACCCTTTCACAGTAGTGATATCCAGGAAAGAAATACACGAAAATGTAGAAGTTATTAATAGCGTATGACAAAAAATAATTGAAATTTAAAAAAAATAATACAGAACTTTTTGTGTGTGGTCATGTCACTAGAAGCTGCACATTTTATGCAAAGGAGGGGGAGGAAAGAAAAAAGCTACCAAAAACTTATTTGAGAGCAACAATAAAACGGATAAAACAGTAACAAATAGTGAGAAGGGGGGGGGTTAGTGTTGACTCTAGATTAATTTGGCAGGGCGCAGCGCCCGGCGGCCCTTTTGTCGTCTTTTTAGCGCCAAACGGCCCTATTTCTCTTCTTTATGCACCCTCCTGCTTTTACATTTTTATTATTATTAGTAAACAACCAGCACTTTTTATTTCCTACATACCATTTGCGGCCCATCACGATAATACGTTAATTAAAACTGTTACGATTGAGTACAATAATCCCATCATAAAAATAGGTTCGATTGAAAACGGCCCTTTCACAAAAACCGTCTATGAAATCCGATCTTTCCCACAAATGTAATTTATTAAAATGCTTTTTTTCAAATATTCTACTCTTTCAGATCGAAATACTCCTACTGCCCTTTTCTTTGTTTTCTTTTGCGCGAGCTGAACAGTCGGGTAACCCGAAAAGGCCCCTCTTGTATGTTTTGTTTTTGCTGACTCAAGCGAGAAGCCCGATCGGCATTTCACTTAGGAATTGGGGGAAGAAAATACGGTTGGGAAATTCAAAATTTTCTCAAGTTATCTAAAAATTTCTGATTCCATCTGTCAATCCTCAAATATCGGTGGCTACGTTTGATAAATATGTAGTTGCGAATTATGAAACAATCATTATACCAGAGTTCATCGCCAGCTGTATATAATTATTGCTCTTCTCGATGTCTTAATAGTTTTTCAACACTAGCAAGTCCTCCCCCCTAAACGATTTGCTCTTTTTAATCAGCTTTCTTAGTACATATTATTCGTAATGTATAACAGTTATTTACTAATCATGTATAATTACATATGATACAGAAAGCCTTAGCAAAACGATGTTTTGCGATTTGATTCAATAATTATTGCAAACAAAATTTAAATAAAATTCTGATTTATATAATTAAATTTTATACATCCTGCACTGTGTGCAGAAATTTTATTATTTTTATTACATGCTAAACGCATCTACCCTAATCCACTTACACTGACAGTCCTTTTCTGTTTAAAAGTTTGTACCAATATAGGTGAAATATATATAAATGTGATCCAGTAATTGTGGTCCAGTAGTGATAGTGTGATAAAATGGAGGAACAAAAATTAACAGTCCCTCTGCCTTCCCCTACTGCCTAACAAATCATGTCCGGCTAAAAAGTTCTGAAACCTTCTTCAATAAATGCACTATTCTTATAAATAATAAACATTGTCACGTAATTTTGAGAAAAAAAATTAAGCAGAAAATTCAACATTACTTATATTTAAACTTCTTTATGCTAGAAGTTTTTTTTAAATCAAAACTTCTAGTTATGTAGATTTAATTCACATATTTATGTCATGTTTAGACCAAAATATTATCAACAAATTATTTTTCCTATTTCGCTTACACTTACTTCTACTGGATATTTTCTCCAAAAGAAGGGGGGGGGGGGGGAGTAAGACAAATTGGAAAAAATCTTACTATGCATTGTAAGTCAGAACACATATTACAACTCTACATGTTAAAGTTTCAGGGATCAGATTGTTTCAAACCAGTTTCTATATGTTATCTACCTGTACATTCTCGTGGAACCCCAAAGTGCCCTTTTTGAAAATTTCCCCCCCGGCGGCCCTTTTTTTCTAGAGTCAACACTAGGGGTTCTTTTAGATCTTACTCTAAAACACAATTTCTCGAACTTTTCCTCTGGTGGGAATCGGAGGCTAAAGCAAAAAGATATTTTTGCGTGAAACACTTGATCTAAAAGGTATATACACTTACAGGGTTAGAAATTAAGATGTTAAAGTGAGGTGCCAACGGCACCCAACTATTTTATCTTAGTTACCAAAATGACCTACTCAAGCATAATTTTGAAATTATTTATTGCAGTCATTCAAATATCAAATCATAGCCAAATACGGAGGCTGATTAAAGTTTTGTTAGTAAATATATGCATGTTAACGCAGGAAAGTATATATGTACACTGTTAAATGCAGAAAAATGCCACAAACGACTTAGTAATAATAAAATTACTGCAATATTAAAAAAAAAAAGTTGGAGCTGTGAAAAACTGCACTTTTATAAAATTCTGTATAGTATGCAGGCTTGCAGCTCTGTCCATACATGCAGGTCATGCAGCACGTGCCATCACCAAGCTAAAAAGACACGGAATTCTACCCTTAAAGGGAAAAAAAAAAAGTAACATTTCACTATATTTATGCCAAAAACAGAGCCTGACTATCTTAAGCGGCACACTAGCCCAGGGTCTCAAAATCAGATAAATTACACGACGTAAATGAGATTTCTGATAATAATGACTTATTCCATGTAATTCTGAATTGGTATTCAGGTGTTGCTCCCCCTTCGAACCAATCAAGGATACGTCATTTTTCCCATATCAAGCGCCCATTAGACATTTGCATGACGTCATCAAATAAGGCCTGGAGCGGGCCTGTGTTATGCCACAAAAATATTTTAGCTTTTAATTTTTTTACAACATTCAAAGTGGAAATATTTTTGAAGGACAAAAGACGATTCGCCCTGATCAGGAAAAGGAAAATAAGGTTTGTGAAGGATGATTGGCAATAAACCTTTCGGAATATTCTAAATGTGTCAGGCATGCTATAGCGATTGCCGTTGATCAGTATGCTTTGCTAAGAATTTTTTTTTTTTTTAAAGTTATGCCTAAAAAATGACGGCCAGGTATTATTTCATGGTCGTCAAACTTAAATTTCTGGGTGCAAAATATGACTAATGACTGCTTATTTTGAATCCTATTTACACACTATGAAAAATATAAAACAGTGTACCTTAGGAAGAAATGATTGGAAGTGATAGCGGATCATAATTTAGGGAATTTTAATTATAACAAGCAACAATTTTTTGTAACCATTTGGTAAGTATTTACGTTGATTTTCTTTTTAATAATCTACCATAGACTGTTACCACCTTTAGAACTCAAAGAACATTGGTTCCTTGAAATTCATTACACCAAGATTATATTGGATTATCTAAATAATAATACACACCAGTGTTGAGAAATTGCTAGCAATTACAGGGCATAAAATTTCCGCTCTCCATTGGCAATTGATTTTTTTTTTTTAATTAGCTCTGCATTTATACTCAAAATACTTTGCTTTTCTCAAATCTTGAAAACTATACACAATTTAGTAATGATGACCATTTTATTATATAAAATTACTGCGTGCATATTTAGAAAAGCATTTCATACATTCATATTCAGTATTTTAAGCTGAAATGTTAGGGCCTGACAATTCACAATCAATAACTAAGGATTAATATTTACAGAGTTAACAAAAAAAAAAAAAAAAAAAAATTTAGTCAGTAGCTAAACTAACAATATCATTGTGATTGCTAACATTTTCAATTTTTAATTGTGATTAAATATTAATCATTAGTTTTCCATTACTAATCATGAGAAATTTTTTCTTAATACTGATGTGCACATGTTTTTATTACCTACCGATTCTTAACTAAGCATACCAACTAGTTGCCAATAAGCGAGTGCTAGGTGAATGCAACTGATATTTAACATTTGCACAGATTTTTTTTATACATATACAGGGTGTCAAAATTCTGAACCCTCTGAGCGTCTTGGAAATGGGCAAATAATGTAAAGTTGTTTTCACTGTAAAATTTTCATGCAGTTTTAAAAATTATATATGTATATAGATAAATTTTAATAGGAAGATTCGGAATTATTTCAAAATAAGCTCTTATATTACTATTACTCACAAGCTTTGACATCAAAACATATTTTATAATATCTTTGTGTTATAAATAATTTAGATAAGTGCATTGCACTAAAAACTGGAAAAGGTCTCAACCACTTGGAAGGTTAATCTAAATTTCATGGGGTATTAGAACATATCTTATAAAGCAATTTTCTTTTTCATGCAAAGTAAGGACATAATGTACGCAAAGAAGTGATGTTTCAGCTGAGCTCAAAAATTCTTTAGCAAAAAAGCTGAAATAAGAAACAAAAAAAAAAAAGCTATAGCAAAATACTACAAAGATAATTCAATTTTTCTGTCTGGGAGTTAGTGTCTGATCTCCTTTTCTTCTATTGTTTTGCCGTGGTCTTGAAAATTATAGATGTACAGGCTATATATTTGAATTCAATATTAAAAATTTTTAAAAATTACTCACACAATTGTTCTAAAACAGGACGTTCTCACTTTTATCCCCCTTTCTCTTCTATATTACAGTTCCAAATTTACTCTTTTTTTAAAAAAACTATTTGGTTTAAACCGGTCGGATTAAACCATGCCAACCTTGCTCCCCTCCCCTTTTTTTTGGGTTGAGGGTGCACACACAACACAAAATGACATCTCTCAAGCCACTATCTTAAATTCCCCTAATTATAATTGGTGTGGTGATGTTAAGGGGTCCAAAAAATGAGCCCCAAATTTCCTGCAACATAAATTTTAATGGAAAATGTTGAAAATTTCCCCTAATCTGCTCCAATTTCCCAGCACAAATTGTTTTAGGTCCATGAAAAAAACACAATATTAAATTTTAGTAACACTACTGATTAAACAGATGCGACTAATTTAACATTTTAGCTATCATAGTGCAAAGTCAATCACATCCTATAAATAAAAAATACATTCTTTAAATAAATATTTTAAAACTAAATTTTTTTTTACTCTAATCATACGGACATTACAAGGTGAAAAGAAAGCAGACAACTTCTAGAAAGTAAATGGGCCTATAAATTCCATTCAAAGAGCCTTTAACAAAGACAAGTATATCTTACAATAACTTTTTTTTTTTTTTTTCCCTGACAATATATTCCTTAAATGTCAGTTTTAAAACAATTAAAACTGACAGAAAATTTAAAGATACTAGAAACCAATACGCTTTATCTGAAAATATTTCTTATTGTATAACAAAATAAAAATTGTGAGTACACTAACATTTATATTATTATTTTTAAATTTAAAAATTCTTATGGATTTATTTAATAATAAACATAACCTATTTAAAAAATATTAAAGAAATGGTTTGCAACATTGAATTTTTCATTTAAATAAAATCAAAATTAATGTTATTACTCATAATAAATCACTGCCGAGTTAATACATATTAGAATTAAACAGTAGAACATAAAATCAAAACATTATGCCATAGCCAGTTAATCATACAAAATTAATATTTCCAAAATTTATAGCGTTATGTGAATAACTTAATATTGCTAAAAAATAAAGTAAAAAGTTCGATAATAACTGACTAAAATTGTAATAGTAAACGAAAAATAGTAAAAAACACTTAAAAGTTTGCAATCCGTTGTTTAATGAGTGCGATTTTTCTGAAGTACCGGCATACATCAATTTGGCGAGAAATGAGTGAAGTTTTCTCGCCAAGCGCAAAATTTGAATATTTAAATTTCCGATTTTTATATAATAACAACAAACAAAAGCAAAAGATGAGTTGATGTAAACCAACGAACGATGAAAGCATTGTTTTTTTGCAATGGGTGAAGTGATTTGGGATATGAATCGTAAACAAACATAGCAAACAACAACAAAGGGTCTGCGACGGACGATACGCCGCCTTCCCATACACGCCAGAGGGAAACATTTCTTTAAAAGAAATATATCAATTACTTACTTTGATTTTAATTAAATTCTACCACAATTAGATATTTAAAATAGATAATGCATAAGATTCCAATAAACAACTGCGCACTAAGGAGAACAACTTCAGCGGTTATTTAAATGTAGGCTTAGTTTAGGCGCTTTTTGTCTTTCATGCACACGCATCGAATAACAAAGCATTAACAACTTAATAATGCATCTTATTCCAAGACATTGATTTCTTAGAATAAACAAAACATATTTTCACAAATAAATCGAAGTTGCACTAAATAAATACACAAAACAGAACACATTAAAATAACAATTGTAACGCCTGTACTTATCGTGATTTACAACAAGAGGGGAAAGTTAAGTTGAGTTGTTCAACTTTCAAACTGTGACGACTCTGCTGATTTTTTGCAGATGGATTTTTTTGTATCAGTTTCAGTTCGCTTTTCTTTTTTACTTTAATGAATAAAATATTCCTTTATTTTGTAAATTCATAAAAAACATCTGTTCAAAGTGGAAGTAGAAAGTTCAAATCACAGATTTCATATCTAGCATAATGAACAAAAACAAAAAAGAGATCATTGTTTTCTAGCAGACGACGAGTGATTGTTTGACAGCTTCATAGTCAGAGCCATGCAATAACTAATATCCAAAGGTTTAATTTCAAGTTATATTCATAGAATTAAAAACTCAAATTACTTTAAGCTCATTTTTACACAAAAACAGTATGCTAACTTGACGTCACTTAAAGGACAGACTTTCATCTGTTCTGACTCCAGACAAAGGGAAACTTTAACCAATGGACATTTTGCATTTGACGTGAGGTCACTGGCGGTATTTGTTCCGGGGAGAGTCAGGACGTTTTTCAAATTGTCCCCAAAATGTAAAACAGGAATTGGGGACAATTGTTAATTATTATATTGTCTTTAATTAAATTACTGTTAATTATTTCATTAATTATAAATTCCCTAGTTTTGTTTCAAAATCGGGGACATGTCCACGCTTCTATGTTATAAAATCTTGTCACCTTAGCGAATACTCAAGGTGGTGGTAGCTTTGTTTCTGCTTGTTTGGATCTTGCGGATTATTTAAAACTTTTTTCAAGATTTAAATATTATTAATCATTAAATACTAAAAGAAATTAAAAAGATCACACTTTAAAAGGTGTGAATAGTTTCGTTAAATATTTTTATAATTTCAAACGCAAGAAACTTAAAAAATTAACCCTATGAGGTACTATTTAGACAGTGTTCGCTGTAACTTAAAATAATTTTACAATGTTAATCTTCTGTTTATTAACAGTTTTAAAGCGAAATGCTGTTTCATCTTTATTTAAATATTCATAAGTATTATGTAAATATTCATAAAGACAATAACTTATTCCCAGGGCTGGGGAGTAGCGCGCTACTTGTAGCGAAACTACAGTAGCCGCTACTTTTTTTTGTAGTTTGTAGTGTAGCGCGCTACTTTTTTAAAAAAGTAGTGTAGCGTGTAGCGCGCTACAAAAAAACAGTAGTTTGTAGCGAATTTTGGAAGCTACTTTTGCCGTGTCATCATTTCCGGCGATTGATCCCGTGGTTCAATTTCTCTCTCTTCTGACTCCAAGCATAACTGAAACTGATGCTTAAAAGACACCCAATCTCTCCCCCGCCCCCCCCCTCCCAGGGGACACACGCACACGAGGGGGGGGAGGGGGTTTGCTTTGCCTGAAGCGGAAGCCTGACATTGTGCATCTTTTTTCTTTTTATCGTTCTCAGTATTATTTGTAGAATCACCAATCTGCCATAAAGAGGACAAAAAGGGAAGGAAAGAGTGGTCCAAAGTTGAACAGAGGTTATTTTGATGGGGCCTCGAGAGTCTCATTATCACACGGGCGTGTGGGCCCGTGAGCCCCTGAAAAATAAAGGCCTCGCAAATCTCTCCATTTATTGTATATTAAATTTATATATGCTGCAAAAATAATTTTTATTAAGCTAAATTTCCTTTATCTATATCATAATTGTGTAACAATAAAAAGGCTTCGAGACTTATTTTCAGTTCTTCTTTCTAACACAATGATAATGGTTTCTAAGACTAGATCAATAAAATAGAAATTAAAGGCGTTATTGAAAATTTATGGCCATATGTACTTATCACAAAATATCCATTAGTTAGCATTTTTTTAAATATTATGATGAAAAAAAAAATTTTTCTGGCAGGTGGAACTCAGCGCACACATACGCTAATAATACAAATGGATTAAAAAAATATTAAAATCAATTTTAAATGCATAGTCTTGTTCTAAATGAGTATAAATACATGGGTAATTTTTAATTTAATTTTAGAATTATTTTGAAATACTTTATTTTTAAGGTGGGAAAATAGAAAACAATCACAAATAAGTTAAAATGTCTGTAATAGTATAGGGGCCCAAAACAACCTTTTTTTTTTTTTTTTTTTGCCCCGAGGCCCCTTCTATGTCTGATCAGGGTCTGCATATTTTTGACTGCTATTGCGTGTTTGCAACATAAATCAACATAAAAATGAGTATTTTTTGCTTTCGAAAAGGACTTTTACATATCTGTAAATTGTATGCTTTTGTAACATCATCAAGGGCCGACGTCCAGTTAAGTGCGTTTCAGTACGCTATAATGGGAACCCAATGTACTTTTCAGAATCTTGAAGACGCACTGCGGAGAAAAGTGCCCCCACTGAGCGGTGGGCGTGCTTTTGTGGTTTCACGCGTTATCCTTTGGCGGTGGTCATTAAAAGTCAATAAATTCTTCGACCCTGCACTGTATCCCCCCTTGTACAATGCCTTAACCATTAAAAAAAAACCCCGCTGCGTCCGGAAAAAGACGCAACTGGACCTCGGCCTTAATTTTCTTTGATCTTTTTTTTTTTTATTGCACCCATAAATACAGTGTAGTGTCCATTTGCCAGGATGATTGCCAATCATTCAGTGTCCAGTATTCCGTGAACTTCCTTTTAGGCGATATCCTTTCAAATCTGACATGATATATAGTCAGTCCTCGCAATTACCGACCCCCCCCCCCCATCCTCTCAATCACCATCTACGGAAAACTACGAAGCGTGAGAAAAACTTACGGTTTTCTCACAGGAATTTTCTTGAAAGCAGCGAGACCGCTTCTGGAAGAGTCACCGACATTTTTAATTTTCTCTTTGCCTCCTCCTTATGATCGATGCATTGAACAACAATTTTATTTATGCTTAGTTTTACTAAGTTTATTTATATTAAGGTTTGGTCATTTTTTGACGTTACAGTGCACTTTTTTGAGTTTGGGCACTCTTTATTATCCTTGTGTCCTGGTGGTGTGTTCAACTTCCACAAGAGTAATGACAGTTCTGCAGTATTGTAGCTTTTCAAACATTAATTAATCACGTGATTATGTTCTACAACTCGGAATGTTTTTTGTCTCAAAGAAGTGTAAAAACTGATTAGTGCATTTTTCGTGGAACCTGAAACTGAAAAAAAGAAAGTAAATATGTAGAAATTGTACACAATTTTTTTTTTTTTTTTTGACGAATTGATAACCTTATCTTTTTTGAGTTTGTTGAAAAGGGACAAAAGGTATAAGCATATGCATCCAAGATATTATTTCAGGGGCTAAAAATATTGCTGACCTCGGTTACAGTGTTCTTCGTTTGTAGTGACAGTTTTCAGATCCGGTCCTAAGGTAGAGCGAACGGTGCGACCGCACCGGGCGCCATCTCTACCAAGGCTGTTCAGAATAATATAGCACTGTGGATGTCGGAAATGGTTTCATTTACCTGTTAATAATTGTTTAATAATAAATCTTTTAGTCAATGTACAGTAGTAATCAATCATGTTAATAGTGAATTTTAGTGAACTTTCTGTGAAAAAATAAATTATTAACAGGTACTCGAGGACGACTTATCAAACCCTACATTGTTACGTGATTCATAACCGTCTTATTTACCTTTACCACTCTTTAACTTTTTGCCCATGCATTCAGAGCACCATGCATATTTGACAGTCCGTATATTATTGAAGTTGAAAGCCTCATTTTAACCCCTGAAAGCTTTTATAGCTAAATGTGTGGCATAGCTAGGTGCAAGAGCTGATCTAGGGTACGTGGAGCCTCCCTGCAAACGTAAAGAAGCCCCGTGTTATGCTCCAGATTACGTTTTCCTTAGTTTTTTAGTTCGAATATGGCGCTCCGATGCCTTGCTTACCGTGTCGGGCCGTCCCTGGCTACAGGGGAGCAAGGAAGGTCAACTGTACCCGGGCGCAGCATCGGCCAAGGGGCACTAAATGGTATATGAAAGCTACCTAGTTGCATTTTCAAAAAATAGGAGGGGGCGCAAAATCTTCAGTTGTCAGGTGGAAACGAGATTTAGTCATTTGCTATGGGACAGAGAAACTGTTCTCTCAGCTTGTTTCCATCCCTGATTCAAACTATTCTGGATTGAGGAGGAGAGGAAGACCGAAGCCAAAAAAATGGATGGAGGAATACCTCCAAAATATGTTTCCAACAACTTCAGATATCAGTATCGAGGATCAGCCCATGAATGATGACTTTTCTGGTTTTTTTAATTTCTCTTTCGCATGCACTCGAAATAGTTACGAGGAAGAACTTACAAGGTTCTTGTCAGAGCCAATTAAACCCGTATCTTCGCTTTCGGCGTACACGTATATGAAAGAAGCCTTCAAAAAAACTAACACTGGCGTGCCGTCCAGTGCATCTGTACAAAGATTGTTTTCGATTGCATCGGACGTATTTTCTCCTCGACGATCATGTTTGGCGGATAACAATTTTGAGATCCAGCTCTTGTTAAAATTTAATAAACATGTTGTTGAATAAATTTATGTGGTTTTTATTTTATACTAGAGGCATGGCAGTCTTCCATGAATATGTTGAAATTCTGCTTTCTTTCGTTAAAATTTTAAAGTGTCTATTACATTTAAATTATTAGGTTTTTTGTGTAATAATTTTCAGAATTTAATACGAAAATATGAGAATTTCTATTAATAATTAATAGTTTGTAAAATCCTAAGAGACTTATCTCTCTCTTAGCCTTAAAATAACAATATAATTCTATAAAATTCTTTTATACCTAACACAAAGAAAAAGTTGTGTTGATGATAATACCTTTTAAAATTTCTTTAACATATATAGAGGATTTTTTTAATGCAATGTTTTAAATAGATATATCATGAATTTAATTAGTAATTGTTTTCATTATTTTATAATATGCATATCATATGTGATGTTTTCAATTAAAACAATTATACAATATTACATGGTTCACACGGGTCATTCGTCATAAATCACTAATTTGGTAAGTCATAAAAAAAGGCCTTTATACTCATCATGAAAGGGGTCTCAAAATGGGCCTTTTTTTCCCGTTCAGACATCCATTTTATTATTATATTTTTAAAAACTTTTTTAGTTCTCATGATTTTTCTCATGCTTTCAGAGCTCACTTTCCCAATTTATTTTTATCATAGAGGTATTAAAACTTAATTAGTTTCAGCAATACTTCAATAATTAGCAGTAGTTGCCAGTAGCGTATATATAGGCTTCCATTTCGGGGGGAGGGGGACGATTCGGTATTTTAAACTTTATTGTTCTAAAGTTAAAAGAAATGTTTCAAAATAGCTCCTTTTTAATAATTGCGTTACATTTTCGGAGGGGGCCCGCCTCCCCCTGCTCAAATACTCGCCTGGTAGTTGTTTATTAGAGCAATAGTTTTTTCTAATTAAATATAAATTGCCCGGGGTCTTTCGTGCGTCCACCAAATCTGCGGCGCTCAACGCTACAAGGAAACCACATTTTAATAAACGCGTTCTTTGGACGCAAGAGACACCCGCTGAGGTCATTAATCACGCTGGACGCGAGTAGAAAACCAAGGCTTTAGATATCGATAGTTTTCTCTAATTAGGATATAAATATCCTTAAATATGAATGTAATGCAAATTGAATCTGTTAGCAAAATTTGTCTCCTAAAAGTAGCGAAAAAGTAGCGAAGTAGCGACTACATTTCAAAAGTAGTGTAGCTAACTACATTTGTCAAAAAGTAGTTGTAGTTGTAGTTAACTACATTTTTCGAAAAGTAGCGGTAGTTGTAGCGCGCTACAAAAAAAAAGTAGTTTTCCCCACCACTGCTTATTCCGAGTGGTTTATATAAAGAAAAAGTTTTCATAAAAAGAACTTGATTTCAATGAAAACTGCCGGGAGTAAATTTTGGGATTTTTTCACTCAGTCCCCAAAATGTAAAAAAGAAATTGGGGACAAACCTTTTGTTTTTGTGAGTACGGCAAGGATACGCAAGGGCGATCTGCCAAGAATGGGGGTGCCTTGGCAGGCAGACTTTCTAAAGGGTTCTAACGCGTATTCACGCTACATCTGGAGAAAACCTACCAAAACTCTATAGCGTTAGATCGACCGCCGCATGATGGGACCCGAACCCGGGACCTTCACACTTTAGCCGTCTACCATTTTCAGTAACATAATCACTGTGCCATGGTGAGGCCGGGGACAAACTTAATTATAATAAGGTGGCCATATTTTTTGAACGTAAAGTTGAGGACATCTCCCCAAATTTGAAACAAAATTGGCTACATTTAATAATTAATGAAATAATTAGCAGTAATCTAATTAAAAATCAATGTAGTAGTTAAAAATTGTCCCCAATTGCTTTTTTACAGTTTGGGGACATATCGCAAAAAACACATAAATTGGGGACTGTCCCCGAAAATTGAGACCACAAGGTCACCTTAAATTATAATAGTTATTTCTTCCCCATTTTTTAAAACATAATCACGTTTCCTTTATTTTATAAATGTTAATAATGCTTTAGTTAAATAAATAGAGACTTATTTGAAAAAAGAATCGAATTTACAAAGTGTTCCCAATTTCTCTTTCAAAATGGGGACACTACACTGAATTTTCATTCAAAAATGTGGTCACCTTAGCCGGGGCCTTCGCAATTAGTAACGTTATATAATGTAGTTTTAAGTAGTAATTGTGTTACTAATTCTATGATACATATTTACATAAAGAAAATAGATGTATATAATTTGAAGGAAAAACAAATTAGCGCTTACTCTCATGATTCACAATTGCTTATTTTAGTTTCACAAGTGAATATTTAATATACTTTAAAATAACTAAATACACAAATGAGAAAGAGATTTTTATATTGAATATTTCATGAACGTAGTCGTATTTCCTACGTTATTTTAAACAGTTCAAGATTAATCTTTAACAAATGATGTATTAAAGCGCATTTCAGTGTTTTCGGGATATCCTGTATATTGGAGAAAATTGATAAAATACGCTCTATAGCGCGATCCCTGAATTAATTATTCTTTAATAAAGACATTTCATGTAGTATTTATTATTCTTTTGTCGCTTTCTCAATCGAACTTAGGAATTGAGCAAGCATAATCAACGCTTGTACAAAATATTAACTACATTTGAAGTTTCTGTATAAACGGGCAAAAATCAATAATTTATAATTTACTGTATTTCTGCACTGTACCAGATGTAAGTCTTAATCACATAATCAAGGCATATATAACTGATAAATAACATTTTCAACTGGCAAAAGTAAATTGTCTAAATAGTATCACAACGTCATGCTTATTTACAAGAATAAAAACTACTCAAGTAATACGATTTCTGATTAAAATAATTTATTTATAAATAACACATGAGTAATTATTCACTAAACATGATTTACATACATATTTTTAGAATTTCTAAATACATTATAAGCGTTCACTTACCTTTACATTCAGAGCAAAAGGTTCGAATTTTAGGATACATTTTCATGAAAGAAAATGGGGCAAGATTCACAAAACGATTACCTACATGTAAAGTTCTTTAGTTCGACAAAAGTATAAAAATATTGTTTTGAAATAATAAAATAATATAACATTTATAATGCATAGAATAATAAAATAGAATACTGTGACTGGGGAAAACAGGCCTCAATGATAAACTCATTTTTAGCGATGGCAACTCATAAGCAGGCCCGTTGCTTAGCGATGGCCCCCCGCCTTAGCCTAAATAGCCTGGAGTGGCGAATCTAGGAATACGTTAAAGGGGAGCGGGGCTGCAGAGAAAAAATATTTCAAGCCTAAAATTTAGAATTACTTAATTAAATTAATTATAATTTAACTTTATTAATTATCAGTTTTTAATTAATTAATTTTTATCTATGCAATTAATTTTAATTAAATTATTGTACTGTATACACTCACTCAAAGGGCATTTGGGTGAAAGCAGAGTTTTCTTAGTTTTGTGAAAAATTAATTAGCTTTTCAAAAACCGCACACCTCAAAAGAAACATCAATCGGAACCTATTGTTATTTATTACATGATGCACTTTTATTAAAAACAATACTTTAATTTTGAAACCAATAGCAAAAATTCGATTTACACCCGGATAACTTTTTGTGAGGGTCCGAATCCCCTGTATACGGCCTTGATAAGGGGAGTACTTATTTCTTTCCACCCCTCCTAGAGATTTAGTATATTGTGTTATGATGCAAACAAAAGTGCGTCACAAAGCAAAATCGGAAATGGAATTGTTACAAGACTGAACTTGCAGCCTCTAGAATATTTTTTTAAGTTTATTCTTAAAAAATGGTCTAAATGCAAGTTATTCTTTTGAGAACTGTCACTTTTAAATAGATTTAAAAATAATTATTAGGTCAGAGACTTGAAAAAATTCGGAATGAGCTGCCAACTCTCCCGTTTTTTGGGGGAGATTGCTCACCACTAATTTCTAATTAGTAGCTTATGCTTTAAATAAGGCCGAAAAATTTTATGAAAAATAAAGCTGTTTAAAAATTGTTGTGGGATATCTCCCGAAAAAAAAAAAAAAAAAAAAAAAAACAGTTTATGAAGCATGAGTTTAGATTTTGTCAAGGAGCAACAAAACCATAACGTAACATCTTATTATATTATTATTCGCCAAAATTTAAAAAAAGATTTTACCCACGGTATCTGATTTTTATTTTACTTTCAAATGTTAAAAGAGATCTGCTAGCAGAGAAAATAACCGTATACAGCAAAATACGTAAAAGAAAGATTTCATGAAACTACTACTACGTTCTTCATATAGAGTGCCGATCCTAGCGCGTGTGTGTGTGTGTGGGGGGGGGGGGGCATGATGGTGCACAGTACGTGGGCGGCCAAGTTTAAGGACGGCGGAAAGAAAATTTAAAGTATAACTTTTGTATGAAAAGGCTGCCGATTTCGATCTGCACGTGGGCGCCGATGGCCTAGATAGATTTCTGATACAAACAGTTAAAATATGTAGTGTGAAAGTCATGTCGCTCCATCCTTTTACGCCATGCCATTCTACAAGTAAATTGATTTCTAATTGAAAAGCAGTAGAGAAAGGGAGATATGTAATTAATTTCACCATTTACAACAGGTAGAATGCTTTGACTTGTTGGCTATAGCTCTTATTATTGTCATGAGCGTAGAGCAAAAATTTTATGGGAGGGGCAGAATTGGAATTCAAGAGTAGAAAAACGACATTTCGCTAAAATTTTGAAACAAATGTCTCAAATCAAAGGATTTTTTGATAAAATTTGTGTGTGTGTGGGGGGAGCATTTTACCTCTCTCTGATTGCTTATGATTATTATTGTGTTTTTCTTAGGGAATGCAATCCCGATTCCGCGGGAACGGGGAAGTGTGAAGGTCCCGGGTTCGGGTCCCATCGCGCGGTCGTCGATCTAACGGTCTGGAGTTTTGGTAGGTTTTCTCCAGATGTGACGTGAATACGCGTTAGAACCCCTAAGAAAGTCCTCCTACCAAGGCATCCCTCATCTTAGGCAGATACCCCTCGTGTAGGTTTGCCTTAATCACACAGAATCACAATCACCGCGGGAACGGGATCCTGGGGGATCCCGCACAAATGTTTGTAGGATTAAGACCGTACCCGCGGGATTGAAACTGAAAAGTAAATTATTTTTATTAGAATTTCACGCCGTTTTCCCAATCATTAATTGGCCCAAAATTTGTGCATAAGATGAACAATAAGAACCAGTGGTCATGGGCTCTCACATTTATTGGCAAGTTGGGGCTGTAGTTCCCCCCAGCTCCCGTATTGTTATGACTTTTGTACCGGTATAACGCAGAATTGCATTAACACTAAATATTGAATATTTCTGGGACAGGATCCTTGACTTGTCCCCACTTCCCCCGCATAAACAACCATATGGTTGCCCATGCTAGTGCCGTTAACCACTAAAATATGTACGGCTCCTTCAGGATTTCATACAAAAAAATCTTTTGTTAAGCGCTTTTGTATTCTCTATCAAAATTAGATGAAGGCTCCCCCATTTTCCGGGGACAGTCCCCAAATTCAGGACGCTTTTCAAACTGTCCCCAAAATGTAGAACAGGAATTGGGGACAATTTTTAATTATTACATTGCTTTTTAATTAAATTACTGTTAATTATTTCATTAATTATAAATGTCCCCAGTTTTGTTTCAAAATCTGGTCACCTTTCAGGGGCGTAGCCAGAAATTTTTCATGGGGGGGGTTACGACTATTGCAACTCACATATGTGTGTGATAAGGGAGTGAAGAATATACATTTTGTATAGTAAAAAATTCCTCATGGGGGGGTTATGACCCCCCTAACCCCCCCCCTTGGCTACGCCCCTGCCTTAGGTACATGCCACGAGCACCGTGCTGCGTGGGGGAGGAGAGAGAAGCTAGAAAATCAGTTATGCTTTCAAAAAAGAGTGTGCCAAAATTAAGGTTTGCTCACGGTGAGGTAAACTGTAGTAGCAGCAGTTGGTAGTTACCGTTGGTTTCCAATTTAAAAGTGCTCGAAGGCTGCAATCGAAACACCTCTCTCGTGACGGACCCCCGGGACATTTTTTGAGGAAAAGGGGTGGCTTACGATACATAAAAAAACCTCAACTGAAAAGTTTGCTTTTCCTGTAGCGTATAGTACTGCATACAGTAGCCGGCCAACTTTACCCTCTATGAAAAGATAGACAAATTTCCTCTTTATAAGGCCTTGGGAAGTATAATTTCCATCTTCATTAATTTTTAAATGGCGATTTTTCCATTTCCCACCTACGATTTGTGCTGCCACCTGCTGAAAAATTCAAAAATACAGAAAAACCCCTCTACTAATGTAGAGCTTTGCTTACAAAAATTTAGATAACGTTCCGTGACCTGACCATATTTTCGAACGTAAAATTGAGGACATGTCCCTGATTGCGTTTTAAAATTGGGGACATTTTATAATTAATGAAATAGTTAACCGTAATCTAATTAAAAACAATCTAATAACTAAAAAGTGTCCACAATTGCTCCTTTACATTTTGAGGACAAACAGGAAAAAAAAAAAAAAAAAAAATCACAGAAATTGGGGACTGTCCTCGAAAATTGGGGACAACCCCAAATTTCTGTGCGTTTTTGCGATTTGTCCCCAAAATGTAAAGAAGCAATTGGGGGACAATTTTTAATTATTACACTGTTTTTAACTAGATTACTGTTGATTATTTCACTAATGAGTTTATTTACATTTATAAATACAGAATTTATAAATTCGGTCATTTATAAGCACTAGCACAGGTTTTGATGCCTGTTTTTTGAAATTTCATGGAAAGTAATATCTATAAATTATTACGTTTTTGAATAAAATGTACGGTGAAACCTCTCCGAGCGACCACCCCTGTATAGCGGCCATACCTCTGAACGGTCAATTTTTTATGGCACGGATTTTTCGTCTCAGACCTAATGCTAAAATGACCTCTATCAACGGCCAACCGACCACCTCTAAACGGCCACCGAGTGGTATCGCCCATCTCATTTTTAGGGAAATTCTACTTACTCTATGCTTCAATTTTGAGTGGAAAAACTCAAGGTCAGATTCATTGTCGAATATAAGACCCAAGAGTTTAGGGAAAATCGGTGAAATTATCGAAAATTCCGAAGTGGTTACATACGAATCGGTTAGAGATATACTTTTTGAAGTAAAAAAATGAACTTGGAAATATGGTTGTTTCAGAGAAAAGTAAAAACTTAAAACAGACACAAACTGTATCCTTTTTTCAAAAACTGTAAGAAAGCATTAAATGAAGTACTATTTTCTCTAGATAAGTTTTAAATTTCATTTTAAATAAGGAATATGTGTCAGACTTGTTTATATTACGCATGATAGCAATTATCTTATAATAGTAAATAAAACCCTTTAGAGCGGCCTCACCCCCTGAGCGGCCAAATATTCTCGCTACGGTGGGGTGGCCGCTCAGAGAGGTTTCACCGTATATCTAATTTATAATTCATTTCGCACATTTTTGTATTTGCAAATTCTATTTTATAAATATGATGTAATGCGATATGTTAAAAGAAATGCAAAACGTAAGATGTCCTACCTTTGAATAGATCCCACTAGACGCTGGGAAACATACTTTCCACAAAAAAGAAAAAAAAAAGAAAATGTCTTAAAAATGTAATTAATTTTAGGTAATAAGCTAAATGAATTTCTTTTAATAAATCAATCTCAATCCCAAAAATCCCAAATAATTTTGTTTCAGCGATTGCTACACTTTTCTACCATTTATATAATGATGAAAAATGTTTGAGCCTGTCATGACGGATAGCATCGCCAATATTCACGTTGAGGATAAACAAATGCATACATCACAGTATCCACTTCTACGCACAGTTTTTCTTTTTTTTGCTTACATTTAAAAGGCATACCCTCTTTCTTTTACCCACTTTTTGCAGGGGGCTCGAACAAATCTATCAAAATAGAATTACTGAGCTTCTATTTTGATTAGTGTTTTAGAGTGCAATTGGCATAGAGTACCCTGCCAGGTGAATTAAGTTTAAGCTATAAAAGATAAATTTATTTTGTGAATTCAAATGTACTGATAATAGAAAGGGGGGGGCAAACAACCTTTTGTAACCCCCTCCTCCCACTCTCACCTTCTCGCAGATTTAAAATAACAATTAAAATAGCTTATCCGGACATGCGGTGTACACAAGACCAACCATTAATTATTAAAGATTTAGTAAAATATGAGATGGCTTTTCTCCCCCCTCCCCCCAGATTCCCACTAGGGGCTTTTAAATGGCACATGCTCGTGTAAGAAGCGGAAGACATAAATAAAATTTTTAAATTGACATGACATTAACGGAAAAAAATACGCAACATTATATTTTGCAGAGAGTTGATATTTTTAATGATTAAAGATAATGATCACAATGATGCTTTATTGCAGGAACGTAACGAGGTAAAATTTCAGGGGGGGAGGGGTAGCAAAGGGTGAAAAAGGTAGAATTTCTTCCAAAAATGCTTGATTTATTGACATCCAATTAACAAAAATCCAAAACTTCAGGGGGTGGCCACGCCCCTGACTAAGTCCCTGCTTCATTTTTTTTTTTTAAATAAATTTTTGGATATTATAAAACTATAAAAACTAAAAATATGTATTTCAGTATTTATTGATATTTAAAGTGCTTTTCTGATTATGGATTAGGGTATGGCTATGGGTTAACAAATGAGAGGGAGCGTAAAATCAGTTCTCGCCTAAGCCCATAATATGCCTAAAGCCGACCCTGCATAAGAATAATATGTCCAAATTCAGTAACAATCATTGCAATGCATCATTGTAATGCATATTTACGACAGTTACAGAAAGGACTGACGGACAGACAGAAAAATCGAAGTCATAAACATTTTTCAATCTTATTGGAAAGTGTTACAAAAAAATTACTGAGCTTCTATTTTGATTAGTGTTTTAGAGTGCAATTGGCATAGAGTACCCTGCCAGGTGAATTAAGTTTAAGCTATAAAAGATCAATTTATTTTGTGAATTCAAATGTACTGATAATAGAAAAGGGGGCAAACAACCTTTTGTAACCCCCTCCTCCCACTCTCACCTCCTCGCAGATTTGCCTTTGTATGCATTTGAATATTATGCATTTTTTATTTTTATTTTTTAATAAATTGTGTGAGAAATTATTCCGAATTGCAGTTGTGTTGGATACAGCTTATTTTGTGTAAAAGTTTCTTTTTATCAGAATGGCAACACTTCAAAGCCAGACATCTACGTTGTAACATGAGTTATCCAGTTGCGTAGCAGGAGTTACCATGCGCTTAGTATATTTTAATTCAATAAAACGTTTTATATACAAAACTAAATGATGTTTTGTGATAAGAAAGGTACATACAAACTCTAAAGATCATAGCACTTAAGAAGTAAAATTTTAGAAGAAATACAAATCTGACTTTTCTGTACATAATTCAATATGCTTTTTTGGTAGCATGAGTGACCAAGCAATTTTAATTAATATTTAAAAAAAAATTAATTAGTTTTTAAAATATTAATATAAAGATTTTTAATGATTTATTGAAAAAAAGAAAACATTTCGTAATCAGCATGAATTTTGTGAAAGAAAATAAATGCATTTTTTAAAATACGCAATTTTTAAAAATGCGATAAAAAAATGTAGCAAGAGCAGTGATGTAAAATGCCCGGGTATTTATTTTCAAGGGTAAATACCCGGGTATATACCCAAAATGGGTATTTACCTGGGTATTTATTTTTGAATTAACACTGTTGTTTAAAAAAAGCTTGTATTGGTGGGCAAGGATATTCACACGCACACACACACACACACACACACACACACACACACATATATATTTATATTAAGTATAAAAAAGAAAAAGAAAAATGAGAAACTTAGGAACCCTTTACAACTTTTTTAATTTCATAAAACTTCAAAAAATATAATTATGAAAAGAAGCTATATCATACATGTTGAATAAAATACTTGATTAAATATAGCCTATAAATATAACTGTTGGAATAAAATTGTAAATAGAAATAATAACAAGGAGCGGTGTATTTGACAATTTGAAAAAAAGGAGAGAAATTCAACTATACTAAATATATACAGACAGTCAAATCTGAATTACGAATCTGAATCTCAGGAGACCGAAAATCAAATTTGTAATTCTGAAAAATTCGTTAAACGGAAATTTTATTATAAAAAATTTGGTATTAATGATTTTTTAATAGGAATATTTTGTTCATCAATCTGAAATATTCATAAAAGTTTAAATTTACCGTAAAAAAATATGTTTGTAAACCTATTACTTATAACTACTAGCTGTGTAACTATTTGCATGTAATTTTTATTTTAGTGATCATTAAATCAATCATAAGATGCATATAATCCCCTCTCCCCTTCAATAACAAACCATAATAAACTATCACAGTTTAAAAAATAATAAACATAAAATAAGCTATCGGATATAATAGTAAACTTAAAATAAGCTATGAGATATATTATAATCAATGTAACACATTAAAAATTTTTCCAAAGCTGTCACTTGCACAAAACAATTTAAGGACTACCATAAAACATCCTTCATTATTAAAGTTAGTGAAAAAAATGCGGTATGACTGATAAAGTAGTTTATGCCAAATAATCAAACGCTTAATAATAATAATAATAATAATCATAAACACTACAAAAATATTACTCATAATGAAGTCAAATTAAAATTAAAATCTTTGTATTAATAAAAAGATAATAGAAATCTAATCTAACTGAGATCTAAATTAGATTAGATTATAGTTCTGATAATAGAAATCTAATTGGTATTAATCATAAATGTTGTTAAGAACAGTTATTCCATTCTAAGTTGAAAATACCCAGTTTTCGGGTATTTACCCAGGCCTTGGGTAAATAGCCAAAAAATATTTACCTACCCAGTGGGTATTTACCCACCCCACATCACTGAGCATGAGTTACCGTGGAATCACCCTTCTGTGATTGAAAGCATTTAACATTAATATAGTTTTATTAAACGAGTACAGATGGCAGCACTACCGAAATTTGTGGACACATCCCAAAAATCTCAGTGACTGGCGACATCATTTACAGAAACTGTAAAATGCACTTTAGTTATATGCTTTTTCCATGGGTGCCGGCAGAATATTTCCTAGGGGGGGCAAAGACTACTCAAGGGGGGGGCAAAGACTAATTCAACGTATGGTTACCATGTTGGTAAGAGCAAAAAAGCAAGGGAAAACACTGTATACAAAAATCCTGGGGGGGCATTGCCCTCCCTTGCCCTATGCTGCCGGTGCCCATGGCTTTTTTCACCATAAAAAATTATTTCTAGCATTTTTTTTTTTGGTAGTGATTGCTCTGCTAATTTGATCTCTTCCATGCTGAAGGAAAAATCTTTCTTTTTTCACATACATCCACTGGAGATTAACTTCCGGGGTGTGATATTTTATTTTGGTTGTATGGTAAGGGTGTGATGTAGTGATGAATGTCAATGTCTCTTTTTTAACCAACCGCAGACCCTGGTTTGCAGCAGAGAATTCGGGGCATGTGGCCAGGCTCCCCAAAATAGAACATGTCAGGAATGTAGCTAGAAAATGTTTCGGGGAGGGTCCAAAAAGGGAAAAGATAGAATTGATCATAGTAAAGCTTTATTACTAACATGCAATTAACAGAAATATACTCTTACATTATACATAGTTGAAGTATGAAGGTCCCCGCGTGCGGTTGTTGATCTAACGGCCTGGAGTTTCAGGCGGTTTTTCCAGATGTAACGGGAATATACGTTAGATCCCCCTAAAAAGTACTCCGCTCAAGACACCCGCAACCCCCGTAGGCAGGTGCTCCTCATGTAGACTTGAAGTAGCACAAACTAACACAAATTGAAGTTTCGGGAGGGTTCCAGACTGTCCATGGGCACCCATGGCCGCAAGGGCGTTGGATTGTTTGTAGGTGGATGAGGTGGATTGGAAGGGGGGGGAGGGAAACAAGCCAAGGGCCCTGACCCAAAAAGATATTATGTTTTAGTGCTGAACCACTTCTACTTAATGTTATAACATATAAGTGGTTCAACACTAAATGTATGTAAATCATAACGGTGTGTAATATATGTAAATTACGTAAATCATACGGCATGGGAGCTAGGTGGGCATGGCCCCGGCCCCTTCCTGCCCATGGATACGGGCGCCCATGCTTTTGTGGCCCTGGCTACGTTACTGGAAGTGGTAGAATACTTCTGTAAACCGAAAAACTGGACTGAGGATATTTTGGCATCAACTATTTCTGCTTTTTTTTTTTTTTTTTTTTTTTTAACAGGACTATCGTTCCAATTAAGATGAACTGCAACTGGTTACACTGAAGATTTCTTGCGTTAACTAATCTATGAAGAATAAATTAATATATGTGCGGAAAGGGACTATTGTACCTCTTTTCCTGGAATTCTCCGTGTCCGTGTCTCCTCCTTATCTCCTTCTAAGTTAATCTCCAGTGATGTTGAAAGTCGCCAAGGTTTTCAAATTATGATGATTTATCGCCAAGTTTGGAAGCCAAAAAATAAGTTCCCAAAACTGAACCTAGCTTGTCGATATTTCTTATATTTGGCGTGAAACTGGCAAACGTACAATTTAATGCAAAGGTGAAGAAGAATAAGTCTGACAAAGATTATAAAATAGTTTTAGTAGGCGATTTTAATATAGATTTCGATTCCAAAGAAGTGTTTTAAGGAAAAAGGAAGAAAAATACGGCACACTCATGAATGATGATACACTTTCCACTTAATGGAATAAGGAAAAAAAATAGGGAAGATGCATGCATGATTATGATACGCTTTTAATGAAAGATCTTTAGTGTGTATTTAAATTATGAAAATGGCTTCACATTATTTTTTTTAATTACTTAAGTTCCTTTCTTTTCCGAAAAGGCATTCTCATTCAAGGTAGGTTTTGAAAATACGATAGCAGCAGAAATTCTTCGCTTGGAAAAAACCTCCTCTCATTGTACATCAATTCCGTTTTTCGTTGTAAGCTAAATCTTATTTCATACAAAAAATAAGTGTACGAATCATTATTATTGTTATGCTCACAAATGCTTACAACACATGAAACACACACTGAAAGTTTAAAAATAAAATTTGAAACAGGATCTAAAAAATAATGCTTTGCGACTTCTGAACTGTAAGTATCTGTTAATCTGATAGAGCATGTTATGTGAAAAAAAAAAGGGGGGGGGGAGTCAAGAACGTTTGAAAAAAAGTTTGAGATGGTTTATGAATGACCCCAGTTCAATCAGGTTCTCAGAAGTAAAAATAATGCCCCCGAAAAATCTTTTACTGCTTCTTACTTTTTTTTCATTCACGACACAAGACAGAAAGACACAGTTAAAATGTTTTTCCATTTATAAAGAACGAACAAAATAAAATAAAATAAATGAAGTGAAATAAAATAAAATAAAAACATACACTGAAATTTACATTTGTAAAAAACAATTTTAGTCAATAACTAGCTGAAGTACCCGTCCTCGACGGGTCAGTGAATGAAAATTTCCAAAAAGCAAGAACTTTCGTCAGCATTGTAGGAGTACACAGAATGGATGTAGTATGTTGCCAAAGTAAAGAAAGCGAAGTTATAATTTTCATGTATTGTTAAAATATTACAGGTTAGAGTGTAACTAAGTAATATCATTTCATTCGCTTTAGTCGTAATTATGTGATGCGTGAACGAATATTTACGCATATTGAAATAATTTTCGCAAAATAATAAAATTTCATCAACATTTTTGAAAAATTTGAAGCCTAGAATTTAAGTTGAGTGACAACCTATCATGTCACCCAAATTCGTTTCATTCCCTGCAGTCTTTATTTCGTGATGCTGGAACAAATTTTCAGCATTTTAAAACGATTTTCGAAAAATCTCAAAATGTAAGCAAAATATTTTTAAAATTCAACGCCTATAAATTAAGATTAGCAACTGCCTATCCTATCACTCAATTTCGTATCATTCGTATTAGTCGTTATTACGTGATGTTTGAAGAAATATAAACGTATTTTGAGAGAATTTTCACAAAATCTCAAAATCTAATAAAAATGTTTAAAAATTGAACTCCTATAGTTTATGTTGAGCAACCATCTATCGTGTGACCAAATTTCATATCATTCGCTTTAGTCGTTATTACGTAATACGGAAACAAAGATTCACTCAGTTTTAAACGATTTTCACAAAATCTCGAAATCTGATGGATTTTTTTTTATTAGATGCTTATAGTTTAAGGTGAGTGACCACCTATCATTTCACCCAATATCATTTTTTCACCTTTGCAGTTATTACGTGATGTGCGAACACAAATTTACGCAGTTTGAAATGATTTTCGCAAAATTTCAAAATCTAATCAAGATTTTTTTTAATTCGACGCCTATGTTTTAAGTTGAGTGACCGCCTATCATGACACCCAATTTCATATCATTCGCTTCAGTCGTTTTTACGTGATGCTTGAACACAAATTTACGCAGTTTGAGAGGATTTTCGCAAAATCTCAAAATCCAATCAGGATTTTTTAAAAATTGGACGCCTATGTTTTAAGTTGAGTGACCACCTATCATGTCACTCAATTTCATATCATTCGCTTCAGTCGTTTTTGCGTGATGCTTGAACACAAATTTACGCAGTTTGAAACGATTTTCGCAAAATCTGAAAATCTAATCAAGATTTTTTAAAAATTCGACGCCTATGTTTTAAGTTGAGTGACCACCTATCATGACACCCAATTTCATATCATTCGCTTCAGTCGTTTTTACGTGATGCTTAAACAAAAAAAGCGTCACGGACAGAATGACAGAATGACAGACAGACAAACTTTTTTTTGAGGGTCGCATCGGATTCCCGGGTGCTTGAAACGGATAGAAATAGCAAAATTTTTGAATTCCAAAAAATGTACAGACAAAAGTCTAATTTTATTTATATAGATATTTTATCAATTTGTAGAGATGTCTTATAGTAACGCTCCTTCTATAAGGGCTCTACCAACATCTCCTAGATATAGAAAGCCTTATAACTCCTACGTCATCAAGCTTTGACGTCACCGTTAGGACTAAATTTAAAAGTTGTATTTCCACAAAATAAAACTATTAAAAATTTCTGCTGAATTTACCCATGAATTGCAATATTTTAATAATTCGATATAAAAAATATGATTTTCCGACAAATGGCAGTTTTTAATCAAGACTAATTAGATAATAAGATAAGTAAATAGATCATACTGAATAATTTCGTATGAGAAAAGTATTTTATCAGGTTGTAACGAAAGTTTTCCGCCAGATTTGCTTGAGTCAGCTCACGCGGTACCCAACTATTGACCTTATATGTCAAGTTTTTTATGCTTAGTGCGACTAATGAACATGGCACTAAAGTCTAACTCTTTTAGCTAGCTCACGGGTGGATGAATATTTTATCTTCTTCCACAAATTGTCGTAGGCGGGACTCATCAGCATGAATAGGCCGGCCAAAGCGCTCTGCTTCTTTAATATCCTGGTCCTCGTTTTTGAACTTTCGGTACCAAATCTTCACAGTGTCATGATTCAACAGTAGTACCTTAAGCAGTATACATGATTCAGTGTCATTCTGTAGCTGACTTTTTGCGACAGAAGAGAGTAAATGATGGATCAATCTGGTAGCGTGGTAGTTCCAATTCAGACACCTTATACTTAATCATAACGATATTGTTTTACAGATTTCACAACACAGTTCTCTAAAACAAGTCTTTTCTTTCAAATAACAAAAATCGTTTTACAAAATATTGTCAAAGACACCAACGGGAACTGCTTGTGCAGGCAATACTTTGAGTGGCGGAAAACTTTCGTTACAACCTAATAATTTAATGTTTAATTAAAGATATTTTCTAATATTCGTAGCATTCACCAGAAATTTTTAATAGTTTTACATTGACAAAATAAAACTTTTAAATGTATGCCTAATGATGATGTCAGAGCTTGAGTAGGAGTTGTAAAGCTTTCTATATCTAGGAGGCGTTAGCTCTGCCCTATAGGCTATGTCGATGAGACTTCATTTTGAAAATAGTAGTTCACTTTATGTACAAAAATTCCCGCAACTAATCCGTGTTGAAAGCATTTGAAGGTATATTCCTTCGGCCGGCACTGCTCAATAAAATTTGTTTGAGAACAAAAATATATTTATAACTTTTCGGAACTTTTCTTTTCTTTTTTTTGTGTGCCTTGGGCGAACAGCTGTCTTGATTGAGCATTTTCCTTGACCATGGTTCCCATGAACGGAGTTGCAGAGGATGTCATAGATATAGTTTCTACTTGACGTATACTGGCCTTTCTCAGTGAGACCTTTGACCATGGTACTTGGGAATGAAGTTATATAGAATGTCATGGATGTGATTGCTACCAGACATCCTGGTCTTCTCAATGAGCACTGCAAATCTTTGAACACATTTTAGAACACTTTTTGGAACACTTATTTTGTCCCCTTTTTGAGAACACTTTTAAAAGCACATTTCAGAGCACTTTTTGGAACTCATTTCAGAACACTTTTTGGAACACACTTCGGAACACTTATTTGTCCCCTTTTTGAGAACACTTTTTGGGAACACATTGTAGAACACTTTTTGGAACCCATTTCAGAGCACTTTTTGGAACACTTATTTTGTCCCCTTTTTGAGAATATTTTTGGAACACATTTGAGAACACTGTTTAGAACCCATTTCAGAATACTTTTTAGGACACTTTAAGGAATGCTTTTAGGATTAGATTTGAGAACACTTTCTAAAAAGTAAGAGCAGGTGCGTCGGAAGTGACGTCATCAAGGGGCGCGGCCGCAATTGGCGTAAGGGGTGGAGTTAAGTTGTTTCCATCCTGGATGGTTGAGTTGTATTTTTTCTGGATTTGGAGTCTGCTATATTTCGATTGGGACATTTTAGTTATTTTATTTAATTATTAATTAATTAATTTTAATGCTGCCATTTGTTATTGCATTTTTAGTGCTGCAATCTGGTGTTATGTATAAGAACTACTTTTTAGTTTTGGTCTTAGAATTTTTTAGAGTTTGGAACTGATTTTAATGAATTATTGAATTTTAGTTCATTCCTATAATTTAATGCTGTCATTTGTTATTGAATTTTAGAATTAATTTGTGGACTTGAATTTTATTTTTTCTCACTTACCGGCAGCGGGATTCGAACCCCGGACCTCCCGATCTCGAGGCCAATGCTATACTGTTCAGGCTACTCGCTCATAACAACAACGTTGTAACAAAGAAAGCAATGATTTCACCAGTGTTCCCAATCTGTACTCAAATGTGCTCCTAATATGTGTTCCCAATCTATTCTTAAGGTGTTCCCAATCTGTGCTCAAATGTGTTCCTAAGTTTAGATTAACAAATATCCTAAGCATAACACTTTCAGAACATTTTCAGAACACTTTCGGACCACTTCCTTTATAAAGAATCACATTCGGAACGTATTTCAGAACACTTTTAGGTAACTGGAACACTTTTTTCCAATAAATGTGTTCCAAATGTGTTCCCAATGTGTGCTGGGAATTTGCAGTGAGGTCTTTGACCATTGTTCTCAGGAACAGAGCTGCACCGGATGCCAAGAATGCGATTACTACCTAAAGTTCTGGTCATTCTCAATGAGGTCTTTGACAAGATAGTTTACTGGAAAGAAGTTGCACAGGATGTCATGGATGCGATTGCTGCGTGGCATTCTGATCTATCTCAATGAGGCTGGAAGGCATAAGATCTCCAATTTCCAGAGCTTCATAACAGGTTACGGTTTGAGCTGGCTCACACGTGGAGGTTAGAGAGTCGAAAGCTTGTCCCGCTGGGCAAGTCAGGGTTTTAAGTTCTTCATCTTCACAAAAATGGTACACCTGTTGATGAAACTTCACATTAGAAGGATTGTCTCGAATCAAATGTGCATTTACAAGAGAAACCTACGGCATTGGGGAAAAGAATTTCAATTATCTCTGTTCTAGTGGTAGTATATAATGCGGGTATAATGCCTGTGAAACAGAGATGTCAGATGTAATACGATTCGACTATGACAGCTATATCCCAGAAAGACGGTCTGAAGATCATCATTTTCCCCAGCATTTTATATCTACGTTATACATTCCCTTCTTGAGCATGGTGCCGCGTGAATGGTAACTTGCCCGATTTGAAATCTTAAGTGTACGGGTACGAATCTTCTGCTTTGCAAATTTTTTTCCCTTTGTTATTTTTTTCATAAATACTACTTATAAGTATAATTCATTTACAGGATAGTTATATAAGAAAAGGAATATTTACCAGGACTAGATGATTTATCGCTAAGTTTCGCACCAAAAAATAAGTCCCCAAAACTAAACATAGCTTGTGGTGATGTCTTCCATATTTGTCTAGAAACTGCAAAATTCTAGTTTATTACAAAAGAAAAGTATTAGAATATGCTGACAAAGTTAGTAAAACAGCTTTAGTAAGCGATTTTTATATAGATTTCGATTCCAAAGATGGATTTTATGGAACTAGGAAGAAAAATACGGCCCACTCATGAATAATGATACACTTTCCAACTTAATGGAAGAAGGAAGAAAAATAGGGACGATGCATGGATTGTGATACGCTTTTAATGTATAGCACTTAAGTGCATATTTAAAATATGAATGTTCAGATTTTTTTATTCGTTTACTTATTGGTTTTTGTATTGTTATTACTTATTTATTCATTCCATAATGTATTATTATTCATTTCAATTTAATTTTACAATTCATTACTTTTGTAGTGTTGAATTAAAAATAAAATTATGATAAAAAAAAAAGAATCCTAGCTGCAGGATAATAGATAGTAAATTAAAATAACTAAAAGTCTAGGAAAAATCAGTAAGTAATTAACCCTATAGTGCATACTGTAGCCAATTGGCTACGCTCTCATTTTTCCATAATAAAAAAATTTTGTAGTTTCAAATGTTAATTCTAATCTAATGTTTTCATGTCTAAAATATGCATTTAAAGTAAATATAAGACCATTACAGAAACAATATTCAGTTTTTAAAAGTGTATAGTGGCATTATTTTTTGAGCAAATAACAAGCATGAATTCATGGCGTGTGCATCCGGTTCGCTGAGCTAAATGAAAATAAATAAAAAACTATTAAAAAATGGTAGTATCCGGACCAAGTAAAATAGAACTAGGCTATATTACTTTCTGTTGCTTTATGAGAGCTATAGGGGGGGGACATTCTAATTTTTCGAGTTCGAACTTTTTTCATGTGCGTATCAACCCTTTCAGGCGCAACCCTTTCCCAATGCTGAAGAAAGGGCAGCCGTTGCCATCGCTCGACTTAACTACCAGCAAGATGGCGAACGATCGAAACGTGTTCCTCGCGTGCGACAGATCTAGAGACCCTTTTTTTGACGACAGCTGGCTGTGCCAGCTGCCGTCAAACGGCTGCCCTTTCTTCAGCATTGGGCAATCTATCCAGTTGTTCTCGCATTCTTCCCTTTTTCAGCAGATCTCCGTGTTGTTAAAAATAATCGTGACAATTTTTTTACGGGAAATGACGTGCTAAAAAGTAAAGGATTCTCGTGGAGCTATGTCACCCGCAACTGTTTTTATAGAAATCAAATCTATTCTTCGTGACTAGCAACAGTCAAAACGTCAGAGTTTGGTGTTCCCAGAGCGGGATCACTGCGCGTTAAAGGGTTAAAACACTGCCGCTTTGAGAAACATAAACACATTACCTGGCAACCAGTAGACACATCAGCATAATAGAAGAGTGTTGTTTCGTTGGGGCAAAGGATTTGTGTTCTGGTAGCGCCCAAAGACGTCAGTACAAAAATAGCTGCAGCCCAGATCTGCATTCTTCAACCTGTAGAAGGAAATAAAATGCAAAGCGTTCGCCGTAAATATAAATATACACAGGGTGGCTCGTATCGACTGGGAAAAAAAAAAGAACAAAATAGTAGAATTTCCGTAATTGATTTACTGAACCGAAACAAATTAATCCTGAAAAGTTTTATGTGGCAACAGCGGAAATTCCTCCAGTTCCAGAATCGCCGCTGCATCACATGGAATAACAGCGCATATCAATTCAGCAATAGCTGAACGATCGTCTGCATCATCCTTGAATTGGTCGTACTGGCTCAAATGATATGCCACTGTATTCTTGGCCACCGAGATCCCCCGATCGAATTCTTGCGAATTTCCGGATAAATAATGCTGCACTCAATTGTTTTAACGCTTTGTCAGAGGCTGACTGTTTTATAGCAAGGGATATTTTATCTCGAGCGTTGCAGATACTGGAATTAATCATAGAAATTTCTCATGTCACCAAGGTAGAGGGGCACAGATAGAACATCTATAGAAACTCGCATAGCGTTGTTTCACGGTAAATTGGATTCATCAAATTTTCTTAATTACAGCATTTGCAGGTATAATCTTTTCCCAATCAATATGAATTATTAAACAGTGAGAATTTGGTATTATCACAAAATTCTTGAGGTGTTTTTACTATCCTGTACGAAGTAAAGACAGAAGTCTCTATATTCTAAAAAAAAAGTAACGGCCGCTGTCGCCGCTGTCAAGAGCTTGTTGGGTTATCTTCTCCTAAACCGTGGGGATTTGAATTTCGAGAAACATGTCCACGGATTTGGAAAATTCCGAGGAACCTGATAAGCCTTGATAAGGGACCTGATATTTAAGATATATGACTTAAATTTCGAAAATTGAATTATTTTAGAAGATAGTAATAAAAAACTGAAAAAATAAAGCATAATGGCTGTCAGATTTGGCATAAAATCATTCATTCCTTTGCAACAAAGCAATTCCAAGTATGTAGAATCGCGTGAAATTGATAAACATGAAATAGAATTACACCCATTTTACGCCAAATTAAAAAGTATATGAAATAAATAACTCGAAGTGTGTTACACAGGATTCTCAATTTTCAAATAGTAAGTTCGCTTAGACAACAGGAGTTTAGAATTAGCGATTATTCGTTTTTCCAAAACAGAATAACTAATTGTAACGGATTTTAAAAGCGCTATCTTGGCATTACGATCTGGCAAAATGGTATCTTTCCAAGCAGGGTGAATCTAAACCGCAAGTTCAAAAATGTTACAACCCAATATCTTGAAAATGAAAAATAATTAAAATGCATATTATTTTAAGTCTGTTCGGTCCAGCTGGAGTATTTGCTAACAGTTAGAAATATTTAGTGGCGTTAACTATGGCATTATAGAAGTTATAGTACACTTTGGATATTTGCCAGCGCAGCGAGATGATATAATTCGTGGCGCTGAATACGCCAATCTGCAAAGGATTATGTATATAAAAATATGGATAACGGTTTTCCGGGAACCTTACATGAGCAGTAATTATAAGTTGTGAGCATGTGTAAATCGCCAAATAATGAAAAGTCGCCATGGGTGGCAAGCTATCTCAGCTGTTCCGTAGTTTTTATTGAAATAGACATAAAGTACTGTTTTCTTAGAGCTAATTATTAACTATACATATACGTAAGTCGCCAAATTATGAAAATTCGCCAAAATTGGCTAATACGCAAGGTGTTCCACGGGTTTCACATAATTAAAAGTAGTGCGAAATTTAAATTTTTATGTTCCAAGCAACATGCAAGAGCCAAGCAATGTGTACCTCGGTAACATTCTATCTGATCCAACCTTTGGGTTTTGTTTGTTGAAATTATGCCTTTTTTACGAATAAGTCTTATTAGGGTCCGAATGCCACTTAACGAAAAGCGAGCGTAGCGAGTCTAGGGGCCTTGGCCCCTAGTCTCTCTATTCTAAAAAAAAGTAAAGGCCGCTGGCGCTGTCAATAGCTTGTGGACCTATCTCCTCCTAAACCGTGGGGATTTGAGTTTCGACTAAGGTGCCCACAGATTCGAAAAATTCCGAGGAACCTGCTAAGCTGACTTAAATTTCGAAAATCGAATTATTTTAGACGATATTAATGAAAAACTGAAAAAATAAACAGAATGGTTGCCAGATTTGGCATAAAATCATTCATTCCTTTGCAACAAAGCGTTTCCAAGTATCTAGAATCGCGTGAAATTTACAAAGTTAACACAAAAAGCCAAATAACTTCTTCACCGTTTGCACGATCCGCTTGAAAATTTTCATGATCATGTATAAAAATATAGAAAACAATCTGCGCTTCTTTAAAAATCTGAAAATCCACCCGTTCCCTCCTTTTTAGGCGATTTTTCGCTATTTTTAGGACTATTTTATTTCCGAGAGTCAAAAAAGTAAATCATTTGCGTGACAAAATTACCCTTTTCAAGTGAATATGACGTCATACAATTGGGATTCAAATTCGTTTAAAAAAGCTTTTCCAGATTACACAGTTTATTATCATTTCCCCCCCCCCCACATATAAATCGTTTGCATGGACATGAGAATAGCTGTGTATACACAAAACGAAATCTTTCGATTGCGAAAAGATTCCGCGAGTTTCCCGAACAGCATGAAATTTAATTTGGGTATCTCTCTATTCTAAAAAAAAGTAAAGGCCGCTGGCGCCGTCAAAGCTTGTTGGCCTATCTCTTCCTGAACCGTGGGGATTTCGACTAAGGTGCCCACAGATTCGAAAAATTCCGAGGAACCTGATAAGCTGACTTAAATTTCGAAAATCGAATTATTTTAGAAGATATTAATAAAAAACTGAAAAAATAAACAGAATGGTTGCCAGATTTGGCATAAAATCATTCATTCCTTTGCAACAAAGCGTTTCCAAGTATGTAGTATCACGTGAAATTGTCAAACATGAAGTAGAAATACACCCATTTTACGCCAAAATAAAAACTACATGAAATAAGTAACTCAAAATGTGTTACACAAAGTTGACAATTTTCAAATAGTAAGTTCGCTTAGAGAACAGGAGTTTAGAATTAGCGATTATCCGTTTTTCCAAAACAGATTAACTAATATCTTGAAAATGGAAAATAATTAAAACGCAGATTATTTTAAAGCCGGTTCGGTCCAGCTGGATTGTTTGCTACCAGTAGAAATATTTGGCGGCGTTAACTATGCCATTATAGCAGTTACAGTACAATTTGGATATTTGCTAGCGCGACGAGATGGTATAATTCGTGGTGCTAAGTACGCCAATCTGCAAACGATTATGTAAATGAAAATATGGATAACGGTTTTCCGGTAACCTTAAATGAACAGTAATTATAGGTTGTGAGCATGTGCAACACGCCAAATAATGAAAAGTCGCCATGGGTGGCAAGCAGGGGCGTAGCCAGAAATTTTTCATGGGGGGGGGGGGTTACGACTACTACAACTCATATATATGTATACGTGTGTGTGATAATGTAGTGATACATTTTGCATGGCAAAAAATTCCCCATGGGGGGGGTTATGACCCCCTAACCCCCCCGTGGCTACGCCCCTGGTGGCAAGCTATCCTATCTGTTCCGTAGCTTTTATTAACTTTACATGTACGCAAGTCGCCAAATAATGAAAAATCGCCATGGGTGGCAAATTCGCAAGGTGTCCAATAGGTTTTACATTATTAAAAATACAGCTGAAACAGATGTTCTGATTTTATTATGCTTTAGAACCTAATTAATATAACTTTTGAATGGCAACATTAAATATCATTGTGTTTCTGAGGAGTGCAAATAATTTTTCCAGCGATTATAAACGGAGTCCGCACTCCAGGTGGAGTATAGCTCAGGACCCGTACAACGCGGATTCCCATAACAAAATATCTTCCGCGTTATGAGGGGAGGGGATCTACTGTAGTGTGAAGTTTAAATTTTTATGTACCAATGAACCTGTAAGAACCAAGCAATGTGTAGCTCAGTAACATTCTATCTGATCCAATCTTCGGGTTTTGTCTGTTGAAATTATGTCTTTTTTTTACTAATAAGCCTTATTAGGGGCCGAATGCCTCATACGAAAAGCGAGCGTAGCGAGTCTGGGGGCCTTGGCCCCTAGTATTGTAAAAAATTCATTATATTGAAATATGTAAAAAATTTATTTGAACATTTTTATTTTTTAGTTAAAACGTTGATGAATCTTCTTATATGAACGTATGACGTCATCCCATGTGTTGCAATGCTTGCGTGCGGCATGCCGTTGATGCTGCCCTCTGTAGTTCATATTTCTAATGATTCACGGATATAATCATATGATCTATTGTTGAAATTTGCTATTTTCTTGATTCCTTCAAAATCTGTTGTAATCGGTTCTTTTATTACTAAGCGTGATAAGGTGGTGCTCTGTTTATTAAATTTAATGTCGTTAATATGTTCATTTTTACACCCCTATATAGCATCCCTTAGTATGTATTTGTTTCATTACGAGTTAAGTTAATTTTGTAAATTCCGCGGGTTTCAATAAGGTTAATCTTGTCTTTTTCAGATCTTATACGTTGGAATATAGTTTGGTTAGGTTTAATTCGGATTCTTATATTTTTCTTTATTGCTGAATTCGAAATTTTACTTACTAGCGATGTCCCGGCAAAATGGAACAACTGTGGTGAATTTTATTTTCGGTTTTTATCAATTATGTTAAGTTTTCTTTTTTCACTCGTTAAAAAGTTTTTTTAGAAATGTCCTGCGGATAATTTGCTTCGTGACACTGATTTCGAATAAATTGGACTTCTTTATTTAATAAATCTGCATTAGAACATACCAGCAGTGATTGATCGAATAGCGGCGATTTTATAGTTGAATTGCGGTATTGCTGGCAGGTGAGAGCGACGAGGTACGATGCCATTATCGAAGAGCGGCAGACTAGACTGAATATGACCGTGGGGGGTGGTCAAAATATCTCATGACAGAGGCGGGTCAGAGCTTTTGGGGGCCCCAGGCGGTAAAATTTTCGAGCCCCCTAAGCCCAAGTTCCTTTCGTAATTTAGTGTACTAAGGGCACTATTATTTTGTTTCGTGAGGGGAGCACTGAACGATTTTACTCAATTCCTTTAACAATAAAATCAAACTCAAGAAAAACATGATAAAAGAATTTATAAAATTTACACTTAATCAAAAAAGAATCTTTACACTACTGCTTAAGAAGGTATTTTATATGAACTGGCATCTTGATTTATCTTTTGCAAAGTCATCGATAATTTCTGTGATAAAATCAATAATTTTTGTGTCTGCCGAACTTTTCTATTCTATGTATAATAAAGCCAAATCGTTTAATTGTTCTTCCCTATCGTAATTCTTAAATACTTCTTCACGCGTTTTAAAACCGAAAAGACCTTTCACCTGAAGCATTTGATATGGGTAGTTAAAAATATTTTTGCAGTTATTTCTACATTAGGGAAATTTTATGACATTTGTTGTGCAGCCATGTAAATTACTTATCAATTACTGCCAAGTTCATTGTTTTCTTCCAAAAATAGCAAAAAAGGGATTCAGTTCATTGACAAAATTTTAGATGTCTGTCATTTTTGTAAATATTTCAAGATTTTTATCGATATTTTCTTTTCCTCTTTTGATAATTTATAACCAAAAAAGTACATTAAAATGCTCTAAACTATTTTTAATCGTTTCCATTCTTCTGAATTATTCGGATTTGGTATGCTATCAATGAATTTACTAAAAAAATTTTCTCTTTTTCCAAATTCCTAACCAGCGTCCTTGTTTTCATTGAAAAACACATTCCTTTTCTTGGAGTCTGGAATCCTGCTCACTGTCGTTATCAAATGATAACTATGACAGCTCAGATGTGTCTTCTTCGACTTTCTCAAATTCACCTCTACATTTTTAAATAAAATTTGCAAGTGACCTTATAGGTCAGAGCCTTTCAATGATTTGCTTTCCACTGATTGAAGAAATGTACTGATAAAATTCATTCTTCCCTCTGTTCCAAGTAACTATTACTGCTACCACTATAACTACGTCTTCTGACAACAAAAATAATAATTTAAGCCCCGCGGTGGCCTAGTCACTAAACTCCGTTCCCGTAAGAACACGGAAAGTGAAGCAGTACCCGGCTTGGTCAGTGCTTGGGAGGGTAAACTCCTCTCGCGGCTGGGCAGCTGTGAGACCGTGTATACGTTAATGGGAGTTGGTGTACGTAAAATCCATCGTGGTTCCAATGTCCTCCATGAATAACGCTACCTCTGGGGGTGCCGATTTCAGATGGCTGTCCCCTCATGTAGGATTGGTTCAAAATTAGGGGACCCTGAGCTAAGTCGGACTTCCTCTCACTTGCGCTCATTAATATGGAAGCCATCACTTCCGCCCATTGCCAGGGGCTTAGCCACCGAAATGGAACACTTTACTTAGCTTACAATTTGATATTTAGCTTACAAAGGAACTTTTGCTTGCAGTTTGATACCCAGACCCCCCCCCCCCCCCGAAATAAAATCCTGGCTACGCTACTGCCCATCGCCTTCTCATACGAGGGATATGGCACCGCTCAGCGGTTGCCAGAGGGCATTAGCAGCAACAACATCATAATAATAATTTATAAAACTTAAAAAATAACGATGATGTTTTATTAATCGATTAAAACTTACCATTGGTCTAGACATCATGTTTATGGGTATTGATGATTGTTTGAAATTTTGAAAAGTCGAAATTTAGGATGCGCGAACGAAAATTGCGTCCGCGTCGCAAACAGCGAAAAGTGTCGTTCGCAAAATCCTATATCATATGTTAAAATGTTTGTCTCGTCTCGCAAAAAGCGTAAATCTGTCTCGTCTGCAAAAGTCGTATCGCCATCCTAGAAATTTGCCTTGTAAGTAAAGTCTGTACCAAGACCGTTTTGACCTAGAGAGAGTTGAGATTTATGTCATTTTGTTCAGTGTTTTGAAATCTTTCATAAAGTATGTAATATGACCATAGCACTCAAGCAATTTTTTTTTTTTGCTAATTAAAAAAATCATAATACAATTGAAATTTTTTGAAAAAAAAACATGTCATTAAAAAATTTTAAGCAATTTGTATGCCAAATTTAAAAGTGGAGTTTCTACGATATCATGATGAAAAAAAAATTATTTGTGTACATAATTTATTTTCCGGGGGGGGGGGGGGTTATTGAATGTTAAAATAATAGGCTATTACAAGTGTTCAATTACAGTTAAAATAGTTATATTTTATTCCTTCTTGGCAGTGAAGCTCTATGTAATAGCGATGACTAACAATAAAAATCAATTAGAGGTAATCATTGAGGTGACACTAGTTTATGTTATTAACTAGCTGATTTTTATTAGTTTTGTTTATTGTTAAAAATATATAACTTTAAAATATAAATAAAAAATACGTAACAAAAAAATTCTTAAAATGGTATTGACATTGCCAAGAATTTTTTAATTATTTTTTTTTTGCAATAAAATTACAATTTAATTATTACTTATTTAATATTTAAATTGCGAACCCTCGAAGTATCAACAGCAAAAATTTCTTGCTATTTAATTTTATTTTTACTTATTTTTATAACCAATAGCAATTTTCGATAATTTTCAGAATATCAATCTCAAAGTTTTGTATTAAAAAAAAATAATAATACTGTTTTCGCGTAAATTATTATAATTTCTTTTCTTAATTCTTGAAACAATTATAACATTAATCATTTTTAAATACTCATTCATAGTTTAAAATAAGTCACAATGAGTGGCACAGCAAGGATAGGCTGAGGAGGTGGTCCACCCCTCGGTAAATAACATTTAGCAGTATGTAAAATTACCTCCCCCCCCCAAAAAAAAAAGCAATCTATCTTATCTTTGAGGATTTTCTTGTCCTGCCTCGAAGAACTATAACTAAGCTTCTCAATACAACTTAAAAAAAAAAAAAAGAACCACAACACAACTTAAAAGGGGAGAAAAACGCAGCACATACAATATAAAAAAGCAGGGTACACTGGTGATTAACACTTTGAATTGGAATGACTGTAAAACTGAAAAACATAAGAACTAGAAGAAAAGCAATGGACGTCTGCATTACGTTCTTCGAATTAGAAAGCTAGAAGCTTATCGCGAATTAACGATTTTTGACGAACCAGTCGGAATCCACCGACAAAAGCTAACACGTGAAAACCACAAATCCAGCACAAGACACAATGAAGAGAACAACGGCAGATTAAGCGGTACAAATTGTATCATGATAAAAATCAATATGTATAGCTCCAAGCAAATTTAATTTTAAATTCACGTTAATCAGACAAATGCACTCTATTACACTTTTTTTCACTTCCTGCCAAACAGGGGCGTAGCCACGGGGGGGGTTAGGGGGGTCATAACCCCACCATGAGAAATTTTTTGCCATACAAAATGTATAGTATTCACTCTATTATCACACACACGTATACATATACATGAGTTATAGTAGTCGTAACCCCCTCCATGAAAAATTTCTGGCTACGCCCCTGCTGCCAAAGAGCATCTATATTTACTCTTGTTGATCTTCAAGCAAGAAAACATTAGCTCAGAAATACATGTAGACAAAAATTATTGAAATTTTCCCCCAGTAAATCTCTTGAAAGAAAATGATTTGTGAACTTCAACTAATGGTACAGCATTAAACATTTCTCTCATAGTATGATCTGATTGCATGTCAATAAGTCCAAACCGAAGCTCCTCGGGTGCTGTGTCGATATCAGCAGTGATAGACAGCAAATTGAATATTTAAGTCCTGAAATCTTTTTTTCTGATTTTGTTTTGTAACCTCTGCCGATAATCCCTAATCTCAACAAAAACATTCTTTTCTAAGTAGAAATTTAAAACTTTTGAGTCTTGGTAATAATATTTTTTTTTTTTTTTTTTCAGAAATCTTGGTTCAAGGAAGATTTTTTCTGACTATCTTGGCGGGCCATAATATTCCCCCCCCCCCCCCCCCCCCCACGCTATTTGCCTACCCCTGGCCTAGAAGACTAGACAGCAGGGAATAGTCCTTTCAAAGAATATGAAGGCTGATTCCTTCTTATCAAGTTTGCTCTTGTGGTCTATTGCTTCAATTTTTAGCTCATTTAATTTTTCTTTTGTAGAATTTTCAAAGTCAGGGTCTCTAGTGGCAGTCGGGGCCTCCAGAGGTGCTCGGGGCCCCTGGCGGCCGCCAGGCGTTAGATCCGCCACTGACTCATGAACGTTTTAACTGTGGAAAATCCTCCGTATTTCATTTTAGTCTTTTAATATTTTAATTTAGTGTGCACTCAGATTTAATCTCTTCAAAATTGTAATCGATTTCTTAAAACTTTGTACCTTTTAAACTTAACTTTATAGTTTACTATACAGGGCGTCCTAAAAAGGTGGAAACATGCACTAATTCTTTATCCATTAGGGGTAAGTGGGTATTGTAAATTGGAAAAAAAGAATGTTCAAAATTAGGTAGCAAAGAAGACTACGTTAAGAAAAAATTCCTATCGTTAATTTTTTAAAAGTTACACTTTTTTAATTTGGAAACACAATCCCCGTATAATAATAATAATAATAAATTCCAGTTAGTAAAATGTGCTCCGTATTACACTAATGTGGTTATGTACAGAATTTTAGCCTTTCGTCTTAAAACGTTTGAGAGATATTTTTACACAAAGATGAACATGAATTTGAGTGTGAAGGTTTACTGCTAGAGCACAAAAAAATATTTTCTTGCGTACTTTCGGCACAACCCTGAAACGCGATCATTCGACATGATTTTTCCCCACTGAGAGCCATCGAAAAGAGATTTAAGTCAGCATATGTTTCTCTTCAAATCTCTCACCCTTTTTAGGATATAACTGTCAAATTTTGTTCATTACCTTATTAGCGTATGGGGAGCATTTTAATGATTGGGTATTGTTTTGTACGGGTGTCATATACAAATTTAAAAAGTGTAAGTTTTTGAAAATTTACGAGCATGCTGTATATCTTTATGATCAATTTATATAGCATGATATTTCGTGGATTGGAAATGATTATGCAGTGATATAAATAAGGTGGAAAAAGAATAGCATACCAAATAGTTCCAAAACATTACACGGCAAATATCTCTGCACTGTCTATCGTCATGCTGTTGCCACCGATAAAGAATTAAAAATGCTTCCACGTGCAAGAAGGCAAAATTCAAACTAAAACGGAGCTAATACCGTTACCAAGGGAAACGAGAATTTGAAAACCAATGTTCATAGCGTGACTGGACCCTACTACATTTTACTTTTTATAACGTCACGTTTAAGTCAAAACACGACAATGAAATCAGAATTAGGCCGAAAAAAAAAAAAAAAAAGAAAAGCTGAAGAGAATACGTTATGAATACCAGGAAAAGTTCTGAAATAATTTTGTAGAACTGTCTTTCATCAGCCAGTTTTTCTTCTCTATACTAACAAGGCTGTTATTGTACGGTATTGAAAATTTAAAGGATTTGTCGCTCATTTTAGCGACTTTTCATTGCACCTGGATGACAGTAATTACTTAGAAATGTATATCCTGCAGCAATGTACCAAATCTGTGTAGTTAATCCAATAATTTCTGCTTCTGTTGAACGGTCCTTCAGCACACAGAACAGGATCAAAAATAAATTTCGTAAAAGGCTGAGTACTGAACAGGGGTATGTCCAGACTTTTCAGGAAGGGTACCGTTTTTATGAAATTGTGAAAAATTTACTTATAATTTTCTGAATAGGAAATTAGAATTCAGTCAGAATTTTCTAGCCAGGGTCCCGTGTTTGTGAAAAAAAGTCTCGTTTTCGTGAATTAT